>CM076680.1:28496118-28841118 GCA_038501925.1 Xenopus petersii | reverse complement strand
CTCTCAATAACCGTATTCAGAGAAATAACAAGATAACTCATTTGCTTTTCTCGGAATACCTTGTTAAATGGAAATCAGGACGGGTTTGACACATTCTCTAAATATACACGGAATTCAACACAATTCTGCAATGCCTTGTGCTGTACAGACCAAACACAATACAGACACTGCTGAATGAATCAGTCTGACGTCTGAGCAGATCTGCCCCCTGCACATTGTGTTTCTCTGCGGCATTCGCTGTACTAAATGCACAATTACAAAAACATCAGGTCAGGGATATTCTAGGTGACTTGTTCAGGAACAGACATGCTAGACTGTGTACAATAAATGCAGCAATGACGTTTACAAAAAGTCCATAAAAGACCACTAAAATAAAGGGGTAAGTGGGTAACTAAGGGATAAAATTACTCATCTTATGGGAGAAAAATACCACCAATATGAGAGAATTGTAGAGTTGGCCGTACTTTTTTTTATTTGATATTTGACCACAATGTCCCTTTATATATTTAGCCAATAAAAAAGTGGTACAAATACAGGCAGGGAGCAGGCAGATTCATCAAGTAAAGCCCCTTGAGACCTTCACAGAAAGGCATTCTAAAATGTTGTTAAATAACTTAAAGTGGATCTTCAGTGAATAACTGCAGTGTATGTTTCTGAATGTATTTAAGAGATTCTCAGCCTAACATTGTTTTTCTAGCTGCAACCAACTCACGCCTGCTGTGAGTCACTGGCAGATTTCACCTTCTTTAACAGGTTGATTTCAACATGAGTCGGCAACTTGCAATCGGAAACAGACAATCAGGTTAACTGAGTTTTTCGTAGTATGGATTTTTCATCAGCAAACATGGAAATCGAGATTTTATATCTGTGTGCTGAAAGCACGATCCTTTCGAACCCTTCCTTTGGAATTGGGTTTGGGATTTGCAAAAACTTTCTTGAAAGATTCAGGATACAGCTGAGTCCCAAATTAGCGGATATGCTAGGGATGCAGCTGAATTTTAGGACTTTTTGCAGGATTCAGATGTGGACAAATATGGGGAGGCTGATATATCCATTTTTCTAGAAACTGAAAAATAATTGTGACTGTAATTGTGACTGTATTTTTTAATTCTCAATTGATTTAGTTGATTGCAAGCAAAAAGACCAAAATGTTGTGTTGACAGGATAAATGTTCCCTTTATTATACGCCAAACCTGCCACTGACGTCTTTGTGCATTTTGTCACAGCAAACCCCTGCAACACAATGTTCTAGATATGTTAAATTCACACCAGACACCCCCTCTAAAAGTAGAGTGCATTGCCAAGTAATCAGTCTAAAATAATGGCATATGCCATCAAAGAAAGTTCAAGTCATATTGATCTAAGGCAATGATCACCAACCAGTAACTCGTGAGTAACATGTTGCTCCCCAACCCCTTGGATATTGCTCATAGTGGCCTTAAAGCAGCTGCTTATTTTTTAATCCTAGGTTTGGAGGAAATAAAATAAAATAGGCATAAGAACCATGCTTGTGTTGCTCCCCAACTCTTATTACAATTAAATGTGGCTCACAGGTGAAAAAGGTTTGGGGACCTCTGCTCTAAGGACTTCCAGGTGAGAAAAAATTACAAATCTGAAAAAAACAAAACCACAGGAATCAAAAATATAGGAAGCAAACGTAGAAGGCTCACTGGAATGTGCAATTTACGTATACAGATATGTTTTTGAACAGGGTCTTCTTCCTACAGATTTGGAGAATCCTAAATATATGCTGCTTTAAGACCCAGTGGTTTCTAGTCATGTGCCTGTACATAAACAGCTTTCAAATGACAAACGATACGAACACCCAAAAAACAAACACAAGTAGGTCCTCAGAGATAAACTTGCCTTCAATGTGAGGACTTCCTCGTGAGGCAACTTTGGGCGACTTCGGAAAACGTATCGCCGCGTGTGATTAGCGCCATCGTTTTCTTTCATTTTAGCCAGCGCAGAGTAAGGGAAGGCGTTTGGGGAGATTCGTCGCTGCAAAAACGATTAGTCGCCAGGCGACCAAATCTCCCCAAAACACCCAGTGTGGCCTGACCCTGATGGAATGAGCAGGCAGATGGAGAACCTCTTTGACCGTAATCATATGTAATGCTATGTAATGATATACAGACAGAGAATTGATTTGCTTTCCCTACTATATACAAATTAACATTACTTTCAGACTTTCAGGGGCAACTGACAAAGACAGCTTAGCCGGTTGAAAAATGAGTGTCCCAGTGTTCAGTTGACTGGGAGTAAAAATGCCTGAACTGAGATATGGTCATTTGGATTCCACTCATTGGTAAATTATTTGGCATTAGCTTTTAGAAAAAGCAGAAAATCTTGGCTCAGTGTTAACACTAACTGATGTATGTCACATGCAGCCATCTGGAAGCTGCAAATGAACAAGCTGATACATGCTCAGTGTGGGACCCTGCATGTTTGCACTTCCCTTGCAGTATTTAGAATAACATCTTTTACTCTAAAAGTTAACAATAAACTATTCAACGGACAAGTAATCTAGTAAGGACAATATATCCTCTCCAATCCGCATACAGCATTCCTCTCACAAAGCCCCCAGGACTGCTGTTATGTCATAATGCACTGCAGAGTGCCATTAGCTGCTGAGGGGGCTTCCTCTCTCCATAAAACTATCCCCCTACTTTTCTGTGGTGTCCAGCATACAGTACCCAAGCTTCCCAAGTGCTGTCTTACTATAGCTCCACTAGGCTGCCACAAAACTAGTCCTACATGATCTCAATCCCTAACTGGCATACAATCACCTGGGACTCCACCCCAATTTCTTACTCCTCGTTGAAACACAGGCTGTTCTTGCTGGCTACACTGGTTATATCTCACCCTCTACTGCAAGCTGACACCAATTTACCCTCTATATACAGCCCTAGCAAGGCACAGATCCCCACCTGGTCTGACTTGGTAAAGTCTGTACATTACTCTCACTCTTGAATAAACTCACTCTTGACTCCAGTAGGGGAATTTCCTTGCAGACCAACTTTAAGGCCCCCTGCTGGTTGCACTATGTACTGCCACTGTGGGGAAAATGGGAAGTTGACTACTGTGTCTGTGGACATAAATGAGCCCTAAGATATTCTGAGGACTCCCTGGTTCTCCAAAGGGTAAAAATATATATTCCTGACTATGAAATGGCATTTAATCCAGTCTCTGGATTAGCAAACTCAAATATGTATCAATACACTTAGCCTTGTGTTCTGGGATTTTTTAATACACCTGTATATATAAACTATACCAATTTATAGAACTCTTACAATGAGCAAAACAAGTATTAATTGCAAGATGCTCCATATACAAGGAGATGTATAGTTACATAGTTACGCAGTTAAGTTGGGTTGAAAAAAGTCCATCAAGTTCAATCCCTCCAAATGAATCCTGGTGTCCATACACACATACACTGGCCCCTTCATGTACTCACATAAACTATATACAGTATACCTATATCTATATTCATTTGATTTCCAAACTGTTTCAGAAAGCAATGCTAGTAGGGATCATAAGGATTTATGGTTGATCCGAGGCAAAGAAACCTAACCTTACCATGTGCAAAGCCAGGCCTTGGCTGGAGGGTGCAAAGGTTATTGCTATTGGAGCAGTGGAAATGTGTCTTCTGGCATTTCAACTTTTGTTATTTTAGCAGCTGCCAGGAAAAGAATAAGTGTCTAAATGCAGAGGGCGAATTTTCGCCAGCGTCAGCTCCGCACCCCTCACACCACTTTGCCACGCAAATGCGTTATGAATACGCTGAGTCCCTAAAATGCAAAGTTTCATCCCGGCCGTTGAATGCTGGTGACTTTTCGATAGCGTTACTTTGACTGTGCAGCATTTCATAGCTAAGATGCGCTAACTTTCATTTGTGCCTATCAAAAACCCGCTAGTGATCTTGCACTTAGGTCAATTTGCATAGGGGGGGAATTTAAAGTTGTATGGACGTCTTTATTATAAATGTTGGTGCAAATGCTTGAAGTTACCACTTTTTATTACAAATGTCCAGTGAACCTTAATAAAGACATGAGAGTTAATTTAATGCCCTACACATGAGGCCACTGTAAAATGAATGTTCCATATGTTGTAAAATGTGTAGAGAAAACCGCTTACCCAAAAAAGTAAGTTAGGAATTTTGCAGCCAATCCTGCTTAAAAACAAAAAAAGTCAGCAGTGTTTTTTTAACTTTAATGTATTTTCCATACCTCTCAACATTTTGGAAGTAAAAAGAGGGACAAAAAATTTTCCGCAAGTAGCAAAGCAATTTTTTTGACCACACCCCTCTCTGTGGCCACACCCCCTAATTACCATGTTTGTTTTACAAAATTTGGCAGGTTATGAAAGTTTGAAAATATTTCTACTTATCTAAACTGTGTTTTTGTGTCTCAAAATTGTAACAAATTATCTTATTTGCACCTGTTAGCTGTTCTGGCCTCTCGGCTAAAAGCCAATTAAGTGAGAAACTTTGTTTCTTTTTCTGGCTGTTCAGTGCAGAGAAAATAGGGACTTTCCAGTACAAATGAGGGACTGCGGGTTGAGCTGTCAAAAGAGGGACTGTCCCTCCGAAAAAGGGACAGTTGGGAGGTGTGTATTTTCAGCACACAGGATATGATGTAAGTAACAGAAGATTGAGGAAGATCTAGTTACTTTATAGCACTTTGCCTGGTCTGAGGTGGCGAAGTCAACTCTGGTGAAAGAGGTAACGTTCAGTAAAATCAGCAATTTAGTGAATTTGCGGAGTAACGATACTTCGCCAGAGTGAAAAGTCACCTAGCGATAGAGTGTGAATGAACGCTAGCAATTGTCCCATTCGCTAGCAAATTGGAACCTGCGCCTGTTAATGAATTGGCGATGTCCTTGCGGGTGGCAACACTGATGAAAAGTCGCTAGCATTAGCCACTTCGCCCTTTAGTGAATCTGCCCCATAATGACAACAGCAAAGTTTGGTGTATGAGGAATAATATCTGTCTGTTTTCCATGGTTTGTTCTAGGGCCCCTGATTCCATTGAAAGCATACATCAAGGTTCCTATATACTATGATACTTAGGGTTGGAAATATCTTTCCTGTCTCAGTACTATAATGCCCCCATGCAAAAAGAAAGAAATAGACAAAATGGGTTTTCTAAGATGGGAAAGGAAGGATTTGACTCAACCCAACTGAACCCCTGTGATATGGCAGATGTATAGATACTCCACCCCACTGAGGTCAACACTCAGCCATGATGTCTGTCAGTAGTACATTGCAAACTGATCTCTGGAATCAATCAGTTATAGCAGGTGATTTATTTCAGCAAATCAAAGCATGAGTATGTTAGGTTGAGATTGTCGTATGTTAGGTTGAGATGCTCACTGTGAAATAGATAGATCCACTAATAACCATAAGGAAGAAAACGAATAAAGACTATTTGAGACACACATTTCTTTGGAATTCGCTGCCGTTTAATTATTTTATTAATGGTGACAGTTCCCCTTAAATTCAGTTATGGCTATGTGTTCTCATGTGTAGCTTCATATTTATAATTTAACTATATAGATTAAATATATATATTATATACATAACATGAGTAAATGATAATTATGGGCTGCATGCGTCCCCTGCTTTTGGCTTTTGGCATTTAAAACACATTGAAAATTTTCAGTGCTCAGCTGAGAGACTAAATAACACTTGAATAAGTTATTTGTACCCATGCAAACAGCTAGTCGCCACATTTAATATTCTCCATAACAGCCATGCCTCAAGAATTGTAATATCCTATTTGCTTGTAAGTTAATATACTAATTTTTACAGCCGCATGTTACAGGCATACAATTGCTTTCTGCTGTTGTTAGTCAGCTCTAAATCGGGGAATTAATATCTGGTTTAAATCTAACTCCCTGTGTTTATGTAAAGCTCCAAAGTCTCATATATTATATCATCCGGCTTTGATCTCATTCAGACGTCTGTTTGCACTAAAAGCCACGAGCCATGGGACAGCTGGATAGAATATCAAACTAGCGTGACTGATTGGAAATGACAGCTCAGTCAGGTCTTCTTAGCCTTACCTGAAACTGCTGGAAAACCACAAGCTCTGGAAATTCACTGCCACGTGTAGAAACAACGAGTGTATTCCCGGCAGACTACCTTAATGTCTCAGGTGCATAACAATTATCCGAACAACATCATCAGCCAACCAAAGGCTGGAGACGCCAAAATGATTATTATTAGGCTGTGAATATAAATACAGTTACAAAGACAAACATTACAAATGGGATTTGGGGTGCACCCCAAGCCTAATGTAACATGGTCTAAGGAAATCTCTATTTTTAACCTGAAAAGATATGTCCACATATGCATTTTAAGGCTATCATTTTTTTTTAAAGGTTTTTATTTTGCATTTTTACAACCAAAAGGGAAAATAAAACCAAAAAAACTAATTTAAAATAAAGAAAAATGAACAATCATGCTTGGCACTTAAAAAAGAACTGACAACAGTTGCTCACATCACAATAGTAATTGTCACAAGGCAGAGGGAAGCACAGACCATAATATCAGGTTATATACCACGTTATACATACGGAAGACTATCATTTGTATTTACGCATTTGGTGTAAAAGGCTGTCAAACAAATGGATGAATCAATAAATAAAAAACCTAGGACTCATCTCTCATCAGTTTCCGATCAACCAACTGCTTAATTAAATACCAGTGATGATGCCCAGACTTGATGGCACAGACAATCTTGCTTCATTTATGCTAAAATATCTAACATTCTTTCTGTGAGAGCCTGTTATGTAGTCGCCCTCAGCAATCAATTCATTTGGTTTTGCTTAACTGAAAATATCATCAACCAATTAAATACATGTGTGTGACCTTTATCAGTCTGATGGCCATCAGCCCACTTCATTTATTCACATAGACTTTAGAATGGGTGAAAAACCAAAAAGTAAAAAAGTAAAAGTTTGGCCAATTAAGTTGTGTTCAGCTTTCCAATATAAATGAAGTACAATTCATTAGTGATTGTAAAGTTATTTGGCATTGCTATTGAAAACAACATCTTGCTAAGACTGAGATTTTTATTTTCTTTGGGCAAATGTTATTCATGGAGTTGCAAAAATGGGGTTGATGCCGGGGGCTTATGAGAATAGACAACAGAGCAATTTCCCATGTGTATTTTCTGCTCCTCATATTTGATGTACAATGGATGTTATAAGAAACACTTTCTGCTGAAAATAGGGGGTTTATAATTAGTTTTCATAATGGAATTAAACCAAAGGCAACAATAATAACCACATAATGCTACAGAGAATATGTTGTGCCAAAACAAGGGGATTTACCTTTAAATTGGCTTTTAGTATAGTATAGATGGAACTTATTTAAGTAACTATTCAGTTGTTCTTGATTAATGTATGTTCATGTTCTGCCTATTTCCAGCATGAAAATGCTGTTTTGTTGTCTGGGGTCCCCGGTAATGGGAAAAAAAACATCTACCGTGAGTATTTAGTTTTATTGTTATTCTATATTGGTCATGTGGTTTTTTTTTTTTTGTTTTTTTTTTTAAGATCCATTCTTTTTAGACCCACATTGGAAGTCTTCCATTAAGACCTCCAAACTGCTGCATGATTAATTAAGCCCTATCATCCAAGTGGCAGTTGTAATCCCAAGCCTGACAGTTGCAAAAACAAATTGTCAATATTTCAATATTTTAAAACGAAGACTATTTCGAAATTTTCTAATAATACTGCTCTGTATCATGCTAACAGTCCATTTAAGGTGATATATACCTTTATAAAATATTTTAAAACGAAGACTATTTCGAAATTTTCTAATAATACTGCTCTGTATCATGCTAACAGTCCATTTAAGGTGATATATACCTTTATAAAAATATATTAAATGAATTAGCTTCTTTCATAAATGCCTAGTCTCATATACAGCATACAGTTGAAAAAAAAGGAAAAAGACTGAAAGAGAGAGAGTGAGATAAAGCAAATGAAAGAGAGGAAGAGAGCTTATCAGGGAAGCTAGGACTGAAGCCGATTTGAAATATTACCAGCCTTGCATTTTTAAATTTGATGCACAACAACCAGGATGCTAATACGTCTCTTAGTTTAAAGGAGGGGGGAGCGCTGCTTCTAACTCCTTCAGCTGAAGATTAGGAGAGAGGCTTTAAGAAGATTTAAAAAAGAGGAAAATCAACTTGTGAGGAGCGTAAAGAGACGGTTTGTGATTCAAGATGCTTTGGGCAATTCATCATGGAAATGGGTTTCTGCACTGAGGCCATGAGGACCATTTTTGGGCCTGTCAAGGAAGTCTGTTCCTTTTTTTTTTTTTTTATACATTACATTGAGAATGTAAATTGTATAGGAAGAAATGTGAGGGAGGGAGAGAGGGAAATACTATTTGGAACGGTGACAGGGTGTGTTAATAGGCAGTGAGGTGCAGAACATCTCCTACTGCTTCAATTATAAGAGATACGGCGTAAGCTGAGAGCCGGAGCTGGAGGGGACTGAAGGGGAAAGGTGAGATAGGGAGTAAGACTTTTGTTAAACATGCAAGAGCTATAGGAAAAAGAGAGAAAAAGAAATATATTCTTTGTTCAGAAGTCGGTTACCTTAGTTAAACATGGAATGAATCTCATTCATATCACCCAACCTTCTGCCGAAAAGGGACGTATTTGTGTATTGTGTTATTACACTGCTCTGTGTGTGTGTGTGATGCACAACAGAAATATTGTACCAGTAATCTAGTTACATTTGTCACCATTATTATTCTCTATGCCAGAATTGTCTGGTAGCCAACATGCCCTCAAGGGCTCCATGTATCTTTCTGTGCAAATGCATATTTTTAATATCAATAGGGAAACACCAAATCTTTATTTTGGATTGGGCAAAATGATCAAATCCGTCACATAAGATGACAACCAAATGCCAAAACAAAGCCAAACTCTAATTTACATATTATTAACAAAAAATTGCCTTCTGTTTAACTTTTTGCTTGCCAAGTGAAATGATAAAAGTGGCAGCAATAAGGGACTTATGTTGGCAAGTCTGGGAATAAAATACTAGCCAGTGGTGCATTTCTGCATATTGCAGCCCTCTGTATGCAACAAGCATAAAGACCTGTGAAATTGCTTCTGAGCCCACTTGTCAGAGGAACCATGCCAAAAGCAGACACATTGCAACTTTGTCTCTGTTGTTTGGGTATTCTATGGTGGCCCCATTTTGCCCTTGCAATGGGAGCCTTCAGGCTGATGCCTGCCGAAGGTAAGCCATGCACTTTAACAAATACACAACACACATTTTGATACATTTGTTTGGTTTTACACATTTTGCAAACTTTTGTTTCTTTTTACCTTTCCAAATCTTGTTTTGCCTTGAAACAAATTTATTGTGCAGTGGGACTAGTGGTTCAAGTATTTTGACTAATTAGCACGCTGTCTGATAATTTTTCTATCACATACTTTATTATTTTATTATGATTATTGATTTGAGTGATTTCATTTAATTCTTACTTCTGCATTGGAAACTAGAATTCGGCAAATTTTATTTAATGATTTTATTTGATAATTTTAGCCATGTGGTATATGCTTTATAAGAGTACCATACCCAGACATATTATTGTGCTCAGATAATATATATTGACTGGTTTGAGACACACGAGGCAATAATATGAGCCAACTGCAAACGTACAAAGGTTGGCTGGTAAAATCCATTATGATTAGTCAAGGATAGCTATTCGCTAGTGATGCCTAGAAAACCATTTTCTCCCTGTTGTATTTTCAATACAATATAGCTATTTTCAAAACATACTTTCTTCCCGTGTGTGACTTTACTGTAAAAGGTTCCTGGGACACATAAACAAGTCCAGTAAGGTTTTGTTTGCAATCTTTGTTCTCGGCAACCCCCAACACTGCACTCTACGCCCGCTCCTGATTTCTTTTATCCTTCTCTCTGAATGAGCGCTACAAGAACTGACATTCATATTGTCATTTAGAAGCTTTGTCTTCATGTCCATAAGATGATGTAGAGTTGCAAGTTCTGAGTACGTTTTTTTATATTATATATTTTATTTAAAAAAAATCCTACATTTTGGCAAAGGTTTGATACGGTTGAGTAGAAAGACATAAGTGGCTTTTTATCAAAGTAGGTGCAAAGGCAGCCTTGTACTAATTGACAGCTACATGACAGGCAGTAAATATTGGACTTCTTTTGCTGATGCTCCCTAACTTAGGAATCCCCTTACCTACCCCACATAAATACAGTGCTATCAAATTCAAGCAGCAGTGTATTCATCAGGGAAGTGTAGGCCTTTAGGGTTTCATTTGGGACAATTGTTCTGAAGAGACAACTGTATCCATCCTTTCCTTCCAAATGGAAAAAAATATTGAATGAGGATCACATTCATTTTAAATACATTTTGCAACTGTATGATTTTTTTGTAAAGGTTAGTTTTTTTTTTAATTATGTTTTAAAGCAGTGATTCCCAACCAGTTGCTCTCAAGCAGCATGTTGTTCACCAACCCCTTGGATGTTGCTCCCAGTGGCCTCAATGCAGGTGCTTATATTTGAATTCCCCCCTTGGAGGCAACTTTTGGTGCATAAAAACCAGATGTACTGCCAAACAGAGACTCCTGTAGGCTGCCAGTCCAAACAGAGGCCACCAAATAGCCAATCACAGTCATTATTTGGCACCCCAGGAACATTTTTCATGCTTGTGTTGCTCCCCAACTCTACATTTGAATGTGGCTCACGGTACAAAAAGGTTGGGGACCCCTTTTTTTAAAGATTCACATATTTGAAGCGCCCATGACATAACTGAAGTGTGCTAAGATTGAAATATACGTTTCTGGGGGTTTCAGGAAACAGTTTTTTGTAGGTAACTTTAGGTGCAAAGTTGAGGTTCTATTGATATTTCTTTCCCTTGTTTGTTGCTTCAATTTGTTTTATTATATGATTGCTATCATTATTCTGTACAACCAGCATATTCTTTAGCTTGTTCCATATAGTCACCCAAATATCAGGGATATGTGTAATTACTCACCCCACAACAGTTCAAGTACTGATGGATTCTTTTTTCAGACATACTGTAATGTTGAAATCATACCGCTAAACAGTACTTAGCCATGATTGGATAGTATCTGTCTACCATATAACCTTCTGTGTATATGCAAAGTGGTGTCCATAGTAATCAGGAAATCAATTACATGCAGTATAATTTCATTAATAGTTGATTATATTGACATGTTTGTTTTTGTTGGTTGTAGAAAGTCCTTGGAGGGGGTAAGAGGCTCCTTGAGGACGGGAGACATTACTGCGCTAAGAAAGAAAGACAAAGATAACACTTTTGAACAAAAAGGAAGACAAAGATAATTAAATAAGGCATCAGAAAAGTTGCAAGAATTCTTTATCTTGTTGGCAATATCACTAGGGGAAAACACTTCTACAGAGACATATTGGACAATATTCCAGAACTCACCATAATGGTACACCCTACTCTGTTTTCCGGGTACCTATACTTGGTTGGATTTGATCCCAAGGCCTAATAGTTTTGCACCTACCTGACCTTAGAGACAGCCAGCATGGCCCATGGTTTTTTACACTGAATAGTGTATTATAATAATACTTCTACGGGCACTTGCCTAAGGGAGCTCGGGCACAAAGCACTTGCTGACACTTGGAGGCATATTTATCAAGGGTCAAATTTTGAATTTTTTGGTCAAATAGGTGAGTTTTCTATGGAATAGGCCCATATTCGGCTGAATTTGAATCGTATGAATCGAAGGAATATCACATTTGATCGAATTCGATTAGTGTCTCCCAAAAAAATTTTCAAAGTCCACCAATTGGCTCCAAATAGGTTCTAGGAGGTCCCCCATAGGCTAAAACAGCAATTTGGCAGGTTTTAAATGGTGAATGGTCGAAGTGAATTTTTAAAGAGACAGAACATGATAAATTTCGATATTCAAATTTTCGTTTTTTTTTCAAATTTGAATCGAATTTGGACTATTCCCTAGTCGAAGTACACAAAAAATAGCTTGAAATTCAATTTCTTTTCATTTGAAAATTCACCTCAACCTATGTGAAATCTCCCCCTAAGCACTTGCACCATGTCCAAAGAGAGGTACAGGCTGAATTTTGTGCCTTGCCCTGGATTGCCCAAAAGATTCAAACTCCAGGAGTTGCACCTGTTTGGGTTTTTTCACTTGAGCCCTTGTAATAAATTAGGGTTTTAGAGTTGATGAAGGGTGTGTGAGGTCCCTGGAACATTTGCTATTTTCTGCACTCTACAATAAAACATTTTGGAGGTACAAGTTACACAAATTGAGTTGTGAATGTGTGTCCTTTTGCTGTATTTTCTGGATATCCTGCAAATAGAGTCTTGTTTACCTGGAAGGAGTCGGACTGCACTGACTAAAAAGAAACTTGAAAAGTGCTCTTCATCAACAATTCCAGAAGCTGCCCATATACTACCTACTGTATATTATGCCCCTGTAATGTGAATCAATAACAGGCACACACATTGCTGTGTACAAAAACAGGTTCAACTTGGCATTCTAGGCTTTGCCCCAGTGTGTGATGTGCCTCCAGTAATAAATCCTTGTGGCAGCACATTGCCTAACAGCATCAGGGCCAGATCCATTTCCATGCAATGCCACCCCAATTTGCATAATGTGTAGGTTTAAAAAAGATATATGAAGTTGGAGCATTGCTTTTTTTGTAAAAAGTTAGCTAAAATATTTTCCTTCTGATTTTTTTTTTGCTCTGCAGATAAATTTAACTTCCAATAACTGCCAGCTCCTGATCTTTGATGAATTTAGAAAAACTCACATCTCAACGACTTGGTTGATCACCTGGACACATTTAGGCCCCTATTTATAAAGCATTTAAAATTAATAAAACAAATAAGTACAACTGCCATATTTACAAAATGTCATCAACATAAATTTCCCTTCAAACACAACTGTTTTGCACTATAGCCAATTTTTGAAAACTTTAACGGGTATATTCATGAGAAGTTTCATCACTGCATTTTTGGAAAACAAGTATTTTGGCAAACAATTAATTATATACATGCCATATATATATATATATATATATATATATATATATATATATATATATATATATATATATATATATATATATTATAAATATATATAAATGTATATAAATATATACACAAAATGCCTTCAAGTCCTTGGAACAGACAAGATGCTAGATCCTCTTACTTAGGGGCAGATTTATCATAGGTCAAATTGAAAATTTGAATTTTAAATTTGAATTTTTTTTTATTTGAATTTTATTTTATTTTCATGTCCCTTTATGAATTTGAATTTGACTATTCGCAATCTAAAACCTGACAAATTGGTGTTTTAGCCTATGGGGGACTTCTTACAATCATTTTTAATCGTGTGGTGGCCGTTTTTCTTTTTCTTTTTTTTGGTGAAAAAATTTGAATTCGAATTTGCAGCTTAATCCTATTCACCAGTTTTTTTAAAAAAAAATAGATTTCGAGTTTTTTTTCTGAATTTCGAGTTTATGGGAGTTGATGGGAGGTTTTAGAAACTCCCATAAACTCAACCCTTGATAAATCTGCCCGTTAGAGTACAACTAAATACAAGTACATTGGTATATTGGTTTAATACATTCACATTGTTTTTTAGCCAATCCATATAACCTCTTTCATTTCTTCTTACCTTAAAAATATTGTGTATTTCAATCCCCCCCACATGTATTTTCGAATTTGGTAAACAACACACACAGACACGTGCTGGATGTACAATCATTCCCGAAGAAGCTCGTTTTCTGTGGATTAAATGAATCAGCTTTGCAAATATTGAGCAAGGTAACATAATTCATGCGAATGAACAGACCAGGTAAAGCAGTTCATGAATTCAGCTGTCGGCTGGGAAGTTCATACATATAGCAGGATTTTGAAAGACATAGTTCATGGATGAGTTTGAGAGATGCAGATAGTTTGTTGGATACATAGATAAAACAGCTCATGTAAATAAGAGTTCAATAATATTATTAACTGGAATAACAAAGTACCTGTAATAAAGTAGCATTTTGATTTTCTTTGCAAACTTGGCTTTCAAACTGTTTCATTCTCTGCTGCAGTCAATTTCTCTTAGATAAAATAATAACTTGAACTTTTTTATTATTATTTGTGGCTTTTCAGTTATTTAGCTTTTTATTCAGCGGCTCTCCAGTTTGCAGTTTCAGCAATGTGGTTGCTAGGGCCCAAATTACTCTAGCAACCTAATTGATCTGAATAAGAATAGACATACTTAGGGGCACATTGAGGGGCCGATTCACCAATGGTCGAATATCGAGGGTTAATTAACCCTCGATATTCGACCGTCAAAGTAAAATCCTTCGACTTCGAATATCGAAGTCAAAGGATTTACTGCATTTCCTTCGTTCGTATGATCGAAGGAAAAATCGTTCGATCAAACGATTAAATCCTTCGAATCAAACGATTCTAAGGATTTTAATCCATCGATCAAACCATTTTCCTTCGATCAAAAGAAGCTAGGAAAGCCTATGTGGACCTTCGCCATAGGCTAATATTGATGCTCGGTAGGTTTTAGGTGGTGAAGTAGGTGTTCGAAGTTTTTTTTAAAGAGACAGTACTTCGACTATCGAATGGTTGAATAGTCGACCGATTTTTAGTTTGAAACGTTCGATTCAAAGTCGTAGTCGAAGGTCGAAGTAGCCAATTCGATGGTCGAAGTAGCCAAAAAAATACTTCGAAATTCGAAGTATTTTTTATTCTATTCCTTCACTCGAGCTGTGCCCCCACAAGTTAGCTTAATGGTGAACCATCCCTGTTGTACACAACATAATAAATATGCCCCTTAGTCTTCGCCTTTCTTGTTCCAAAGCTGATTTTCTTTTTTTCTTTCTTCTGATGATCCTGAATGACCTCTCGCTTTCTCAGCCATAACGTTATGCTTGCAACCTCAGGATTCAGATGTTCCTACAACAATTAAGAACTGGTGGCATTGACATATAATAATGTATGTACATTGTATGTGTTCACGGTTGGCCAAACATGGCGATAGATGAGTAGAACCACTTGAACAACTAGAACCAAACAAGAAGATCTTTGCCTGAGATGGGTCACCTGAGGCTGAAACTTGTTGTTGAGCAGACGCACTGGTAGATGGTGACCAAACGAGGATTTTTGAGTATTCATAATTAATAACTGACAAAACCTTAAATAGACATTTTTCTATGCCTCATAAACATCCTAATAGATTGTGAAATAAGATAAAAAATAAAGACCTTACAGTCAGAAAAAAACAAAAAACAAGCTAGTCTTTTGCATTAAAATGTAATTTAATTTTAAATATAAATACATGAAGTATAATAACAAAGTACTAAGTAGTACAGGCAAAAAGAATGACTGTTTGCTCCCAATTCTGATTACAAGGCTACCATCAAATCCATATTTGCATTATTATATAAATCGATCCTAGAATTTCATAACAAAACTTAAGACCGCTGCTGCGGATACTTCATCTGCAGCTGAGAAACAGTTGATTATATTACAAGGTTGCTGGTAATACACGGCTGTTGGGTTTAGCCAGCAGGACGTAACATGACTCTTATCTCTAATCCTGACTGTCTGCGGCTGAACTACAACAGTTGTGCCTGAGACTGGCTGAAACAGTACATAGGCATTGATGTAACATGACTCTTACCTTTAATCCTGATTGTCTGTGGCTGAACTACAACAGTTGTGCCTGAGACTGGCCAAACCAATACAAAGGCATTGGCAACCAACAGATTAATGAAGCTCCTTTCTAAATAAACAATTGTTTTGAATCCTATAACCATATTCTAGTTTTGGAGTCTGAGCCCTTACACAAGTAATAAAGGTTTCTATAATTTTAAATCAGGTCCACAGTCAGATTCAAAATGGGCCAAGTACACAGAGGCCCAAAAACCTTTTTCAAGCTTGTATTGCTCCCCAATTCTTTTTACATTTGAATATGGCTTATGGGTAAAAAAAAGGTTGAGGACCCCAGGCATCTCTAGCAACTCTTCGCCATGGGGTATCTGTAATGCACTCTGTGCCATATAGTACTTTAAAATGAATGCATATTCATTAGTTAAATATCTTACATAATTGCCTTATTATATAAAAACATTTAAACACAAAAAATATTTCCTTTTTCACTGCAATAATAAAACAGAACCCTGTACTTGATCCCAGCTAAGATATAATTCATTTTTATTGGAATCAATCCTATTGTGTTTATTTAGGGGCCTATATATTAAACCTTGTTTTTCTGTTCAAGCTTTTAAAGGGGAAACTCACATTTTTAGATTTTCAGAGATTTATTATACCCCAAAGTTGTTAAAAATCCAAATCTGAAAATACTCCAGCTAAAACCTATCGAAGGTCACGTAGAAGTCAATGGCAGATGTCACCAAAGATGTTTTTTGACGTTGTGACATCTGCTGGTTTTCGTCTGATAATGCGAAAAAGTCTGCGTTTACATGTGACAACTAGAAAAAATGTAGCAGTTAGGTTGTCAAACTAGAAAAGTTATTACGATTTTTGCTTGATTTTGTTGAGACTTTTCCCGCACTGCTGATTTCTTGTTAAATTTCTTGAGTTAAATTTGTGGATGGGAGTTTTTGTTTAAATAAAAAATGTGATAAATTTGAGTTTTAGTAAATACCACCCTTAATGTTTAAAGGATTTTTAGCACACTGAAGGTATGGAGATCCAAATTAAGGAAAGACCCCAGGTCCTCAGCATTCTGGATATAATTTCTTATTTTAATAGGTATAGAAGCAACACGTAATTTGCCTCAATACTTTTTTGGCAGCTATATTACTGTAATTTGGTATTTGTAAACACACATACAAGCTCCTGCACTAAGATCTGGCTCAGGGATAGGAAGACACAGGTCCACCATTAGAAATCATCCCACTTGTGGCCAGGGCCCCTCATACAAGTTTATAAAAAAATATAGGTGGCCAGGCCCCCCTACAAGTTAAAAAATTGGTTCCAGGGCCCCCTACACATTCACAAAAACATTGGTGCCATTGCCCCCTACAAGTTAATAAATTGGTGCCAGGGTCACCTAAAAGTTAAAAAAAAAAACTTTGACATCCTACAAGCTAAAAAAGAATATTGGTGCCAGGGTCCCGCTACAAGTCAAAAAGAAAAAGCATTGGTGGCCAAGGCCAGGGGATACCTACTGTGTTAATTGGTGGCCAGGGGGTTTAAAAGAAATTGTTCAGTGGAACTTACCCTTCAAAGTTCATCTTTGGTGTGCGGTCTTCTTTGTTCTTCTCTGGTGATGGCTTCTTTGTTGTTTTCCGTCATGGCTTCTTCGTTCTTCTCAAGAGCAGCTTCTTCTGCAGCAAGGCCGGCCCCCCCTGAGAACCCAAAATCTCCTGGACCCAAAAGGATAGTCACCCCTGTGCCCCCTTATGGGAAAAAGAAGTGGGGCAGGGAGAGGAGGCTGACATTTGTTAAGGAAAGAGGACAGAAAGTGGGGAACCTCTTTCCATGTGGAGGCAGTATATGAGAAGCATCTGCCCTACCATCCAAAATGTATGAAGATTTATGGTGAGGGGATATGATTGGGACTGTTCTGTCAAAGCAGGGGGAGATACTTGCCAGGGATGGGGAGTCTATCCCCAAGTATTTGAAGGAGGAGAGGGTCATTTGGTTGCCTGCTTTCACTTGCCCACCTATCACACTCGTGGAAGGGGCAGTCAGCCCCTTCTTTATTGTGTTTTTTCTTGGTGTAAGAATTCCAAGTGGGGGTTTAGGTTATATGATGTAATTATATTATATATTTTATCTCATTACATATTCTTGTTATTTATTTTAATTTATAGTGTTTATAAGCAGTTAATAAAGCTGTGGCCTGTTATATGTCAACCTGAATGTCTTTATCATTTACAAAGTAGGGTATACCACTCACATATAAACAAAGGTGACTGTACTAAAATTGGGAAATATAGCCAGACATTAGGGGGCACATTTACTAAGCTCGAGTGAAGGATTTGAAGTAAAAAAACTTCGAATTTCGAAGGGTTTTTTTGGGTACTTCGACCATCGAATAGGCTACTACAACCTTCGACCATGACTTTGACTTCGATTCGAACGATTCAAACTAAAAATCGTTCAACTATTCGACCATTCGATAGTAAAAGTACTGTCTTTTTAAAAAAAACTTTGACTACCTACTTCGCCACTTTAAACCTACCGAGCTTCAATGTTAGCCTATGGGGACCTTCCCCATAACGTTTCTTTGCTTTTTTTGATCGAAGGAAAATCCTTTGATCGGTGGATTAAAATCCTTCGAACAATTTTTCCTTCAATCGTTCGGTAAATAGTTTGACTTTGATTTTACTTTGAGGGTCGAATATCGAGGGTTAATTAACCCTCGATATTCGACCCTTAGTAAATGTGCCCTTAGGTAAAGGGTAACAATACCTTGAGATACAGATACCATTATCCAGAAAGCTCCAAATTACAGAAAGGCCGTCTCCCATTTTATCCAAATAATTAACATTTTTAAAAATGATTTGTTTCTTTCGCTGTAATAATAAAACTGTACCTTGTACTTGATATACAGTAATTAATCCTTATTGGAAGCAAAACCAGCCTATTGGCTTCATTTAATGTTTACATGATTTTCTAGTAGACTTAAGGTATGAAGATCCGAATAATGAAAAGATCAATTATCCTGAAAACCGCAGGTCCCGAGCATTCTGGATAACAGATCCCATACCTGTACTGCAAAAAATGTTCCCATGCGTATGCCAATGTTGTTAGTTGTTAAAAGCAGGGGAGGATTTGTTTAATATGTTCATGTAATGGTTTGTTTAAAGAAGAACTGAGCTCTTAAACACGGCATTCTAATTTAGTCCAGGGAGCCCATTTAATTAGGTCTTCCTGGAAGTAGCTGAGCAAAAACTAGATAACCTGAAACATTAAACCTTCTGAAAGAGAACTATCTCTCCCATCAAGGCCACTGCTGCTTCTACCTTGCTTTCCTATTTGTTTGTGACAACATGTAGCTTTTTCTCCATAGAAACATGGCTTGTACAGACAATATGTAATCACTAGACATATTTGTGTCCCAAATTTCAAGTCCACTGATTGAAAACCTTTTTTTTTTTCTCTGAAATCTCTTGTGTGGAGACAGGGAATCAGTCATAAACATGCACAAATGGGAACCAATTGGGCTTGCAAGAATAACAAAAATATGTAAACGTTTCAGTGTTTTAATCCAATTTCTCAAGACAAACAAAAGAAGCTACATTTCCTACAAACATAAATACCGCACCGAAAAGGAGCAACATTATAGGTGAAAGAACACATATGTAAACTGGTATCCTCCTCCTATTGACCAACTGAGTAAATACTAAAGTTGTATACATCATTATAGGTGCCTGACAAGAATCGATATGGGTACAAAATCCATTATCCGGAAACCCATTATCCAGAAAGCTCCAAATTACAGGAAGGCCATCTCCCGTAGGCTCAATTATGACCAAATAATTAATTTTTTTAAAAATGATTTCCCTTTTCTTTGCAATAACAAAACAGTACTATGTATTTAATCCTAACTTAGATGTAATTTATCTTTATTGGGTTTGTTTAATGTTAAATACATTTTTTAGCAGACTTAAAGTAGGGATGCACCGAATCCACTATTTTGGATTCGGCCGAACCCCCGAATCCTTTGCGAAAGATTCAGCCAAATACCGAACCGAATCAGAATCCTAATTTGCAAATGCAAATTAGGGGTGGGAAGGGGGAAAAACATTTTTACTTCCTTGTTTTGTGACAAAAAGTCACGGATTTCCCTCCTCGCTCCTAATTTACATATGCAAATTCGGATTCGGATTTGGTTCGACCAGGCAGAAGGATTCGCCCGAATCCGAATCCTGCTGAGAAAGGCCGAATCCTGGCCAAATCCTGAATTCGGTGCATTCCTAACTTAAAGTATGGAGGTCCAAATTATAGAAAGACCCCTTATCAATAAAACCCCAGGTCCCAAGCATTCTGGATAACAGGTCACATACCTGTATTATGAAATGTATAGATCATAATAACACATATAATAAGTAGACCAACCTGATGGAAATGGAGAGGTAGCCGGGATAAATAAAATAGAAAAGATATCAACAAGTTGCATGACCATATTGGTCTTTATTGTAAAGTATCCATATAAGAGATCATGCCAATGAAAGCTGAGTAAAGAGAGACGCCAAATGCATAAAGGAGATACAGTCGTAGCAGAATAATAATGAAAAGCCCAGAAGTGCTGCTTTCCTAAATAAATGGATCATGCAAATGAAAGGGAAGGCACCACCCACTAATTCAAAATGTGAATTAAATATGTTAATAAATTGTTCTTTTCTATTCTATTCTATTACTTTTTGAACAACATAATTGGCTAGTGGGGCTGGACACTGTATTATCTGAACAGTCATCACTTTTACCTCTTACTGGTTACGGGTAAAACATACCCATAAAACAATACATACGGTAACCACAATCCTAAATCGGTTATTTTGCCATTTGCTTTCAGCTAGTGTGGGGGTTAGGGATGTAGCGAACGTCGGAAAAAAAGTTCGCGAACATATTCGCGAACTTGCGCAAAAATGCGAGCGGTTCGCGAACGGTTCGCGAACCCCATAGACTTCAATGGGAAGGCGAACTTTAACATCTAAAAAAGACATTTCTGGCCAGAAAAATGATTTTAAAGTTGTTTAAAGGGTGCAACGACCTGGACAGTGGCATGCCAGAGGGGGATCAAGGGCAAAAATGTATCTGAAAAATCTGCCTGTGTGTGCTTGGAAGAGATAGTGTAGGGGGAGAGCTGTTAGTGATGCTAGATGGCAGTTGGTTGAATAACACACTGGGCAAAAAATGCCTACAGGGCAAATAATGCCTAAAAGGTCAACTTATACACTACTACAGCGGTAGTAAAATAAAAAAAAGTTAAATAAAAAAAGAATGAATATTAAAAAAAAAAAAATTAAAGTTGGTGCTGCTGAACTACTAGGAGCAGCAGATTAGCACACCAGTCCCACTCCCCAACACTGCTAGACTAATAGCACTGGGCTCTTATAGTAGTAGTAGTAGTAGTAGTAGTAGTAAAACAACAAAAAAATAAATAAAAGCAGTCCTTACAAGGACTATTGCTATTGCAGCAGTCAGCAGATGAGATCAGAAGCAGGACAGCTGCCCACTGCAGCTACATACAGAGCACTGCAGTAGAAGGTAGATTACTAGCCAGCAAAGCTACCTAAGCTTAAATGTCCCTCAAACCCCTGCAGACTTCTGTCCCTCCAATAACAGAGCAGTATCAAAACGATTACTAGCCAGCAAACTTTCAACTGTCCCTGAAATCACTAACAGGCAGCAGCTCTCTCCCTACACTATCTCTTCAGCACACACAGGCAGAGTGAAAAAAACGCTGCAGGGCTTCGGTTTTTATAGGGAAGGGGAGTGGTCCAGGGGAGAGCTTCCTGATTGGCTGCCATGTACCTGCTGGTCTGGGGTGAGAGGGCAAAAAAAAGCGCCAACAATGGCGAACCCAAAATGGCGAACGTCGCGCGACGTTCGCGAACTTCCGGCGAGCGCGAACACCCGATGTTCGCGCGAACAAGTTCGCCGGCGAACAGTTCGCGCCATCTCTAGTGGGGGTCAGTGCATAGGTCAGAACTTTAGGACATGAAAATAATGTATAAGGGAACACTTTATGAACCTAATAAGGGTGCTTTTGTAGCCAAACATTATTCTTCATGTTTAGCTGATCAACAACTTTTAAATTTGGTATTGATCGAATCAATTTAGAATTAAACAACATAGTGATCTAATATTACATCATTCTGTGCAAGTGGCACACACACCTGCCAATCTTGCACTATAGATCAGTGATCCCCAACCAGTGACTCACGAGCAACATGTCGCTCACCAACCCATTGGCTGTTGTTCCCAATGGCCTCAATGCAGGTGCTTATTTTTTATTTCCTAGTTTGGAGTTTGGTTGCATAAAAACCAGGTGTACTGCCAAACAGAGTCTCCTGTAGGCTGCTAGTCCACATAGAGGCCACCAAATAGCCAATCACAGCCCTTATTTGGCACCCCAGGAACATGTTTATGTTGTTCCCAAACTCTGCTTACATTAGAATGTGGCTCAAGTCACGAGTAAAAAAAAAAAAAAGGTTAGGCAGTCCCTGCTATATATACTTTCAAGTTATAATTCCTTCACTTGTTTATAACAAATATGTAGAAGTTGGGGGGGGAAATAGATTTGCAAATTTATCTGACAAATTATTTTCAAATAAACAGAAATTGAGCATATTTCTCCGTTTTTGACAGTTTTGATAAATATTTGACCCATTATTGAATCTTATGTCGGGTATCTATCCACAGCCCCTTCGGCAGTTCGTAATTTAGTATGTAGTAGTGATGAGCGAATCTCTTCCGTTCAGCTTCACGGGAAAATTCACGAAATTGTGGAAAGATTTGTGAAACGGTGAAAAATTGTGAAATGCATTGAAGTCATTGGGAGTCATTTTTTACGAGCAATCTTCTCGCTGCAAATGTATTCAAATTATTTCTGAAGTTTCGCAAAAAAGATTGATAGATGGCAAAATGCGGAATTTGGCTGCAAATCCATGGCTGGTGAAAAAAATTGCTCATCACTAGTAGGCAGTGAAAAAGAGTAATTCTATTGCTGCTTTATTATTGCATTTTATAACTTTTCCATACTTTAATTGTTCTGCTCCTACCCTCATCCAGACTTGTATTGAAACCATTTCAAAGGCACAAGGGAGTCGGCATAGAGGATGTTGGTATTTATGAGTAATAGTAATGTAACACACATTGTATTGTCATAAACTTAACAGGTAATGTAGTATAAGTATGGGATCTGTTATCCAGAAAGCTTCAAATGCTGTCTTCTATGTACTCCATTTTATCCAAGTTGTAAAAATTTTAAAAAATGGTTTCCTTTTTCTCTGTAATAATAAAACAGTACTTTGTACTTGAACCAAACAAAGTTATAATTAATCCTTATTGGAAGCAAAACCAGCCTATGGGTTTATTCATTTTTTACATTGTTTTCTAATAGATTTAAGTTATGAAGATTCAAATTACAGAAAGATCCGTTATCTGGAAAACCCAGGTCCGAAGCATTCTGGATAACAGGTCCCATACCTGTATACACAAGTTAAAATTGGGAAAAAGAAATCACTAAGCACCATTTATCTGATGATATTGCTAAGATTTTCATGGCTATTATATGCTATTCCAGACATCTTATCCTACTTCTTTTATTGGCTCCCCCTGTGCACTTTCTTTGGCAGACTCCATCCTTTTACAGACCTGAATTGTAACTGGTTTTCAGAAGGAGCATGTTCTTTATTACCTTGTGTTCAGGTACATCTCGTTCTTATGAGCTCAGAAGAAGGCTGCTTTAATAAAGAACCCTTAAAAAGAAAATAACAGCAGACATAAATAAAGAGCATTTTGTATCTTTATACGCAAAAAAAAAAATTAAATTGTATTTCTACCTTACCTGCTGAGGTTTGCCAGCCCTAAGCTGATGTGGTTTATGCTCAGCTGATTCTTTCAAAGCATATTTAGGGGCCTTATTTATCAAAGTCGGAATTTGTCTGACTTTTTTTAATGAAAACTGTTTTTTTATTACTAATAAAACCACAATCGAATCCAATCTGTGACAAACCCGAAAACATCGGAAAAAAATTCAGAATCCTACGTTTTTTTAATTTTTTCCCGAATCGCTCGAATTTTTTTGGCTTTTTGCCCATAAAGTATGAAATAGTCAGATTTTCAGGCTAATTCCAGAGCAGACCACAGGATATTCCAAATAGGATAGGGACCTCTCCCATTGACTTATATACAACCTTGGTAGGTCTGAGATGCCGGATTTTCAGATTTTTTCCATCCTTGGGGTATAGTAAATATATCGAAAAATTCAACGGTTTTTTTTCCACTAAAAATTTGGATGGTTTAAAAATAATCTGAAATGGATGGTTTAAAAATAATCTGAATTTTTTTGACTTTTTGGCATTGAGACTTTAATAAATAACCCCCTTAGTCTTTATTTCTTATTTTAATTATATTGCAGGTAGAACATCATTGCAGAACTGAAAAAAACACTATTAGATTTTAAGAACACGCTGCCTAGTAGTCTCTCGTGTTATGCATCGGACTGGAAAGTCAATAAGCCACATCTTCATCTGCTATTCTACTGAACAGCACTCAGGGGCATTTACCCATTTTACACATTTAATGACTTAAATGAATTACTTTCTGTGAAAGGTTAGGTGGCAGTTTCAATTTGATGTTCCTTGTCATTGTTACATTCTGGTTATACAGACCAGAATAAGCAAACTATATAGCAACATGGACTTTACATTTTCATCACTAGTATTTTTAGTTAGTTACTTGTTGACAACTACAGCACAAAGACCTGCGCTTCCACCTATAAATACAACACTATCTACATTTGTCTTCAATGTATTGAGGAGGGGCAGGCTGTCCTGCTGGTACCTTGCATATAATTAAGAAACTCATTTTCTTTATAGTACAGACTGAATATTTCCCCCCAAAGGATCAGTATTTCATGAACTCTGGTTCACTTTCAAGACCACAGTCACCTTATTTTCCATTTAGAATCCCCTTGAGATCAAATAATGGGGTTTTTGGCTGAATAGCCAACTAGAGCACCCCACAATGCCCAGTTCTTCAGCTACTTAATATAAAATACTGGAAGAAAATTTCAGCTAAACTTTACAACAAACACATAGGGGGTTGTTTATCAAAGTCCAGATTTATCTCAATATTTTCTGCTACAAACTCTAATCAAATCTGCTCGGGTATTTTACACTTATTTATTATTACATTTTCTCTAAAATTTGCTTTGCGGGAAAAAATCCAATTTTCATGATTTTTTCAACCAATTTTCAAATTTTTTTTCGGAATTTTCACCCAAAAACTCAGATTTTTGCCCATAAACTCAGAAAACTTCCGGTTATAGCACAAAACCCAGCGCACAACAAAGTTTGATTTTAGTTTGAGTTTAGTAAATAACCACCATATTGTCATTGGAACTAAAGGCTGGATCATTCTATGTGTGGCTAACATTATAGTTCCTTGAGCACACGGTGAATTAAGTGCAATTAATTTCTTATTGGCATAGCCTTAATAATCTCAGTTATTAACCCTATATTCAGTATCACAGTTCAAGTGAAAAGTCAATGTTGGTGTTTACTGTAGCTTACTTTTATAGGCATTCAGGACTTTCCAAATGGCGAATTTGGTAGGAGAGTTGTTTTCCAGTCATAGTTTAGAGTTACTTAAAGAGAGGAAACATTGTGGACTGCATATTGTTTTTCAAACAAATAGTAGGTTGATCATACATCTTTCACAGACTATAGAAACTATAAGAGATCATTTGCAACTGCAAGCACAGTTGTGGTCACACATTTTTCTGTAGTCAGTTTTGCAAAAAATCCTATTCATTAAAGGAACTTGTGTCAAAAGGCAATTCTAACACTTCCATATACAGTAGTTGCACTTGGTGCTGTTCAGCCCTTCCTATCTCCTATTCTAAATAAAGAGCAATTGCACCAACTGACACAGAGATCCCCTGGAAGAACCATCATCTATGAACCAAGCAGTAGCTCCAGAGTTCCCAGAGCAGCCTGCATCAGTAGTTCTGAAAGAATAGGCCACACACATCACTCACCTGCCAAATGGCACAAATGGTATCAACAGGACTTCTGTCTGATTTTCAGTGAAGAGCAAGTGAATTGAACTCAATTGCATCAAGGACAACTACATTGGAATTCTGTGAAAAAATGTTGCATTTTGGGGGAAAAACATGGTGTTTGCACTCAAAAATGGATTTTGTTCACTGCATCTGTGGTCTTAAATGACCCCTTATGACATAAGCCAATGCAGTCCAAAACACCTGCACGGTTAGGGTGAAGGTATTTTTAGTACCCAGACCTCATTTATAAAGCAAAACTCAGAGAGAAGGCTATTCAAGTAAATGAGGTCATTTATCAGACAAAGAAAAATAATACAAGAGTTTTGCTTAGGAAGTTGTCGCAATTACACCACAGTGTAGCACTTAAGTGTGACAGGAGGACTTCCCAAAAACACTCCTCTTACAACAAGCTTTTATACCTTTTACAGAGCATTTGCCACAAATAAGAGCAATGGGTACACGGATATACCATACATGGTCAAAGCCCACCTTCTATATTGGAAGGCATGTAAGCTTACTATAGTAAATATTGCAATACCTGTTGCACCATTTTATGGTTCCCTGATTTCAACATGCACAAACCATAAAATCTATGTCTGCTAGTTTGAGACAGGATGGGCGTCTGTAGTTCTGAAGCAACACTTCTGTATTTAATTGCTGTTTCACCACTATCTGCCTCCGTTCTGCTCCATGGCAAGGTCGCCAAACAAATGGATCTTAACCTGATATGCCCACTAATGGCAGGGCAATATCGGATTACAATACTACGAATGGGCTCTGACGGACCGCAGGGCCGCATCAACTAGCCGATGCGGTCCTGGATCGTACAAAAAATCAAACTTGACCGATCGATATCTGGCCGATTTTTGGCCTGATATCGATCGGGAGGACCCGTCGGGAGCCCCCACACATGGGCAGATAAGCTGCTGTATCGGTCTAAAGGACCAATATCGGCAGCTTTAATCTGCCTGTGTATGGCCACCTTTAGGTCTGTCCTCAGTAGGTACCAGGACAATGGGTCTTGATATTTAATTTATATTAGTAGTCCTGAATACCAGCCATTAACTGTCATGGAATAGGGTGTTTCTTATTATTCTATTGTCAATATCATTATTTTATTGTCAAGGGTTATGGCCCTGTAAGGGATTTTTGACACTAGAGCTACCTGAACCTAACTGTATGACATTATCATTGATTACTGTTAATATTCTAATCATACCTTGTATTGGATTATTGGCCCTCTTTTTTGGCAAAGCACTGGCCTTTACAATCTGGACATCAGTACCAGCATCATATAACTACAATTAGTAAATTAAATCTTACTACAAACAGGTTGACATGTTGCTATGTGAGCGCCATTAAAAAGTACTTAAATAGAGCAATTTCATTATCATTAATTGTCACTACTCATTTTCTTTGTTTGGTCTCAGAAGATTCTGTCAATGAGTTTGGAAAGTGTTTATCAAGGAATTAAAGCAACATCAGTTCAATTATAGTGATTTCCTCGGAGCGCACTGGATGTGTTTTTAATTTTGATTTCATTCTCTACCCTCCTCCAAGGCCAACCTTCTTTTAATCCCAGAATCTAATCTGTTAGTATTTAATGAAGCAAAGGTGATGAACATGTTAACTAACAATCAGGCCTGAGCTACAGAATGATAGCAAGCAAACGATTATTGACTGGGCATTTTAACTGAAAATGTAATCCTTTATGGAAATACAAGGAGGTCTCCCAAAGGAGAAAAGAAGAGAGAAAACAAGTTGATCAGTGGGAATGTACAAATCATATGTTAGATGAGCAAACACAATCAAAGAAGTCTGTGTTAATGTGTTGTGGTTTCTGCCATAGGCACACACAGACTGCATAGAGCTGAGTACATGTAGGCTCCAGGGGGCTTAAAATTTGAAGGTCCCAAGTTATGTATCACTTTACTAAGGTAAAACCCAACATTCAAAAGAGGACATACACCTTTAGGATGCTGAGGGTAATGTTATTCTGATTGGCAGTGACAAAATTCCCACTATTTAATGCAGGGCATTTTCGAATCTCTCACTCACTTGAGCAGTTTATCTACTTGGACCCAGCAGGACCCCATCCCTATCTTCTCAACCCTATTCCTATTAATAAAATAACACACACTTGCTACCTAAAATTTTAAAGGAAGAAAGAACGTGTTTTGTGTTGTAGAAAGGGAAAAATAACGCTTAACTGGTCATTAGGTACCTTACCTGTCTCAATGTAACCATCCACATTTAAGGGTGTCTGCGCTTCCACAACTATGTATTATTGTGCAAAGGTACATGTTTCTACTCTCTGATATGTGGCCTCTGCAGGGGGTCTTGATGCAATTCTGCCATTTTGATAGTACTTGGTTGTCTCTGTGTTTAGCATGTGTAACCTGCCCCACCGGTCGGTTGTCCAATCTTACCTCAATCTTACCTCAAGACACGGTGAGCGGAGGGTTCGGGTAAAGGCTCCCACAGCACATGGTCTTCCAGTGCCTAGATGCCCAGTGGTGACGCACTCACTTTGCTTCTGCACAAGTGTGCCCAGGCGAAAGCTTGCGCTGTGCATTCACATTTGGCGATTACCTTGCCTGTATTATTGTTACCATTGTTCCCTGACTTACTATACTGTGTAAGTATGACTCTACAGCAGTGACATATGAGCAGCATGTTGCTCTCCAACCCCTTGGATGTTGCTCCCAGTGATCTCAAAGCAGGTGCTTATTTTTGAACTCCAGGCTTGGAGGCAAGTTTTGGTTGCATAAACCCAGATGTACTGCCAGAGTTTCCTTTAGATGGCCTGTCCACATAGGGGCTACATAATAGCCAATCACAGCCCTTATTTGGCACACCTAGGAACTTTTTGCATGCTTGTGTTGCTCCCCAACTCTTTTTGCATTTGAATGTGACTCATATTTAAAGTGACAGTAACCAAATTAGGGTAAGCATTTATATTCTACTGATTTCCTAATTTTTACCCAGTCTGTTTCTCATTTTCTTACTTGCCTTGACCTGGGCACCAGCTTGTTGACTATGCTGAACTTGACCCATGTGACTACAAGTTTGCCTGGTACTCACCATCACTAGCCATTCTCAACTACATTGGCTCCCTGTACCCAATCCCAGATACAGGCAGTGTAGTGTCTTTTCGACAGAAATTGAGCTAATATTGCATAGTACAATGCTATCTGGTCAAAGGAAAAACCACTGCACCAAACAAGGCTCTATTACAACCCAACCTAATGACTGGATGACTGACCTGCAACCTCACTGCCTTTGCACCATGTCACTTGCTTTACCTCCAATAAGGCTTAATTACAGTATTTCTTTGTTGGCATCAAGTACAAGGTACTATTTTTTTATTACAGAGAAAAAGGAAATCATATTTTAAAAATTTGAATTATTTGATTAAAATTGAGTCTATGGGAGACGGCCATTCTGTAATTCAGAGCTTTCTGTAAAATGGGTTTCCGGATAACAGATCCCATGCCTGTACTTTATTTGCTGCCGTATTTGCATTTATTAAAAGCTTATTCAAAAGACCCAGTGGTTCTTAAATGTTAGAGGCTACAGTAACCACAACACATTTTTAACCGCATGTTCTGTTTTCATCTTTTCAATCATAGATTAGTCCATTTGTGCGTTTGTTGACTTCCAAAGTAGATCATTTTTTTTATTGTGCAATGCAATTAAGTTCAGTGTAATACAAATTGCCACTCTTATAATTATCAAACTGCCATGTACTGTGTATCTTTCTATAATGGACAAATAAAACTACATCATAAAGATATAACTCCTAGATTTGCTAAACATTCAAAAATCCAGGTCTGAATGCAAGGCTTTATATTATTGCTTGTACCAAAGTTAAACGCAGGTGAGTTTGCAAAATATATACATTTTTAGTTTGTTGTTTATACAAGTGACATTATATTTGTGTGTATGTTGCACCTATTTGTACATACAGAACATCTTTTTCTCGGCTGAACTATTTACCAGTTTAGTACAAGAAATAATAATGAAGAATTTACAATGTGTAAGCAACGTTGCACAAAGAAGAAAGGTTGTAGATTTATAAGGGTATGGACTTGAATTTTGCTGCTCCTGTAAAATGCTTAGAAATTGCACACTTTGGCAGGTCCGAGAACATTGCACTAAAACAGTACAAACACAAAATGCGGGATATAAATGAAATTTACAGACATGGTATACGGGCATATGAAACTACAGGGTGATTTTGAGATGTAACTTACACAGAGATGCTCAGTCAGCAAAGGATACAATAGAAATAAACACTACCCAATGCCAAATGCTAGAGTCATTTTATATAACGGGAAAAAAAAACTTGTATTTCATGCTGAGGAAAATGATCTGAAAAGGTTAAATTCAAACCTACAGGACACAATCAATTTTTTACACTGAGGGATATCTAGCAATGCTATCCATATACTATATATATATATTTGAATACTGTGACTGAGAGACCTAAGGCTAAAATAATATAACAAGCACAAATTACCAAAAATCGGTCATGTTCTGCATCTGAGAGGCAAAATAAAAATGAATAAACATATATATTCCATCTGGAATACAATAAAACATAAATGTACATCATGATGCAGAGAAACATAAACCCACAGCTGAATTCTGCTCATAACACACTTGCACATCACCATTTTATTTAAAGAAGGACTGGTATAATCACTTGGGCTTGCCATGTTGTAAGGCCCCCATGTCTCAGTTATGATATTCCCTTTCCGGCTGCCCCTGGCTGACATACCTCTTCTTTCAAAAAATTCAGCAGCCTGTTTTTTTGTTTAAATAAAGGAATGTTGGCCTGGAACATAGTATTTGTACCTGGATAGAGAACTGGCTATAAAGAGTGGTGGTAAATGGAACATTTTCTAATTGGACCAGTGTTGTTAGTGGAGTACCGCAGGGCTCTGTACTAGGTCCCTTGCTTTTCAACTTGTTTATTAATGACCTGGAGGTGGGCATTGAAAGTACTGTTTCTATTTTTGCAGATGATACTAAATTGTGCAGAACTATAGGTTCCATGCAGGATGCTGCCACTTTGCAGAGTGATTTGTCTAAACTGGAAAACTGGGCAGAAAACTGGAAAATGAGGTTCAATGTTGATAAATGCAGGTTATGCACTTTGGCAAAAATAATATAAATGCAAGTTATACACTAAATGGCAGTGTGTTGGGAGTTTCCTTAAATGAGAAGGATCTAGGGGTCTTTGTAGATAACACGTTGTCTAATTCTGGGCAGTGTCATTCAGTGGCTACTAAAGCAAATAAAGTTCTGTCTTGCATAAAAAAGGGCATTAACTCAAGGGATGAAAACATAATTATGCCTCTTTATAGGTCCCTGGTAAGGCCTCATCTGGAGTATGCAGTGCAGTTTTGGACTCCAGTCCTTAAGAGGGATATAAATGAGCTGGAGAGAGTGCAGAGACTAAGTGCACCTAAACTGGTTAGAGGGACGGAAGACTTAAATTATGAGGGGAGACTGTCACGGTTGGGGTTGTTTTCTCTGGAAAAAAGGCGCTTGCGAGGGGACATGATTACACTTTACAAGTACATTAGAGGACATTATAGACAGATAGCAGGGGACCTTTTTACCCATAAAGTGGATCACCGTACCAGAGGCCACCCCTGTAGACTAGAAGAAAAGAACTTCCATTTGAAGCAACGTAGGGGGTTCTTCACAGTCAGGACAGTGAGGTTGTGGAATGCACTGCCGGGTGATGTTGTGATGCTGATTCAGTTAATGACTTTAAGAATGACTTGGATGATTTTTTTCATAATATCAAAGGCTATTGTGATACTAAACTCTATAGTTAGAATAGATATGGGTATATAGAATTTATGTGAAAGTAGGGAGGGGTGTGTGTATGGATGCTGGGTTTTCATTTGGAGGGATTGAATTTTATGGACTTTTTTTTTCAACCCGATTTAACTATGAGTGCACCACCAGCATCTTCTTGTGTTACACTTGTTGTCCACTGCACTAATTCTTGGAGAGTTCCTGGATACAACAGCAGTCTCAGAAAAGGTTTTGGACAGTGCATGTGCTCACCCAAGCCCAACAGAGAACACCTGGAAGACCAAAAGAAGTGCCTCAGTACTCAGGCTGGAACTCCCTAAACAATACTCAAGACTTGACATCGTTTTACAGGTGTCCTGTTGAATAGCAGATCAAGGAATAAAACAACAATTGTTCATACTCTAGTGACTGATCTCTCCTAATGATCCTGTGCAGTTAATATAATAAAACAAAATGTGCTTAATTGTTATGGGTTTCTGAACCAATGGTCGCTGTTCACAACACATTTTAAACCCAAGTTCATTCTTACCTTAACTTGGAGACATAACATTAGGGGGGTTATTTATCAAGGTCCGAATATCCGAACCTCAAATAATTCGTAGTTTTCAGAGTTAAAAGAATTTATTAAACTCTGATGGTGTAAAAACTCTGGGGCAAATTCACTAAGCACTGTTACTTCGCTATTGTTTGGCATTTTCGTTACTGCGCAAATTCACTAATGAACGCTGGCGTAGTTTCGCTAGTGTTACTTCGCACCCTTACGCCTGCAAATTCACAAACGCACGCAGTGTACTTACTGAACGCTACCTTTTACGCTAGACTTCCTTCGCCACCTCATACCAGGCAAAGCGCAATAGAGTAGATAGGGATTGTTTCAAAAAAAGTCAAATTTTTTTCCCAAAAAACGCTGGCGTGTTTTCTACATTATGGGTGATAGGCTGAAAAAGATTGAAAAATTTTTTGGGGCTCCCCTCCTTCCCCCCTACATCTCCTGACTCATGGCAACTTACCTAGACAGTGGGCACATGTGTAGGGCAAAATACAATTTTTATTTGATGTTTTGAAGCTTTTCTAGCCATTTGTAGTGCTAATACGTATTCCTCCATTGAAATTTGAATTTGGCGCCGTATGCATAATTAGCCTTCGCTAGCATAACTTTGTTTTACATAGCGAATCAACGCTAGCGCAACTTCTCAACCTTACGCTACCCCTGAGCACAACTTTGGATTTTAGTGGATTTGCGAAGCGCTGGGCGAAACTACACCCGGCGAAGTGCGGCGAAGTTATGCCTGGTGCAACTACGAATCTTAGTGAATTTGCCCCTCTGAATCCGAAACCTTGGCATCTAATAGCTCCCGAGGTCCTGTATAAGTCAATGAGGAAGGTCCCAGTGTCTGCACTGATGTCCATACCAATATGCAATGATTTTCGGGGTTTCAGCACGAAAAACATGGTTTTATTGTGGAAAACTCTGAACATTTTGGAGTTTTTAGGGAAAGCTCCGAAGTTTGCCTGACCCTGTTTTTTCGGCTTTTTTTTCATAAATAAGGTCCATTCGGGAATTTGGGGTTGCTCGAAGTTTGATATTCTGAGATAAATTCGGACCTTAATAAATAACCCCCCAGGGGAAGCCAACCTTTTCCTATTTATATTGATGCTCAGAAAATAATTGGCTGAGGTGTCTTTACTGTTTTAACTTGAATTGCAATTGCAAATCACACCTACTATAACATTCAGACAAGAACATTCAGAAGAGGAATGATGATAGTAAAGAAAAGGTTCCTCAATAAGAGGATTCATTCGACTGCTGAAAGAAAGCAATTAAAAGTAGCAGATATATGACTTACATACACAGTAACTTTGTTTGTATGAAAAGTGCTAGAATTACACACTGAACGGCACCACAATTATACAAATTGCATAATATACGAAAGGACTGAAATCTTGACGTTCTGAACAAGTAAGATTCAATGAGGATTATGGAAGACTTTCCCATGAACCAGTTCAATGTTTATTATGGTAACTTCTTTACAACGCATATTGTCAGAACTTTTCCCTTGGCACCAACTTCTGTCCCTCACTCTCACACTGCTTTGATTGGCTGCCCAATTTTCTGTTGCTTTGATTCACCTTTTTGTCTCAGCCAGCCTTATTACTTAACTATTAACACAAACACAAAGGCAGAATTTATCTCAATATTTTCTGAAAAAAAACTCCCACCAAATCCGCACAGGTTTTTTCGTCTTATTTATTAATACACTATTAATACACCCGAAAATTTTGACTGCCGGAAAAAGTCCAAAAAAATTTTTTATCTGATTTTCTTGATTTATTCGGTTTTTCATCCGATTTTCATGGTTTTTTTTTCAGATTTTTCACCCGAAAACTCAGATTTTTGGTTGAAAACTCTGAAAACGTCGGGGTATTGCACGAAACCCTCCGCACATCAAAAAATAATTGGGACTACGGCCAATGACTTATATGCAACCTCGACAGGTCTGAGATGCCAGATTTTCTGATTTGGACTTTTCCATCCTCGGGGGTTTAATAAATTCCAAAAAATTCGTGATTTTTAAAAAGTCAGATTTTATTTAAAAAAATCACACATTTTTTGTGATTTTTGCATAACCCCCTTAACGTTTCACCCCATTACAAACATATAAAGTAAACTGCATGCTACCCAATCATGAGACCTCAATCATACTTGGCTAAGTAAAGAGTCATTATAAAACTCTTCTTGATATTGGATGAGGTTACTACTACTTTCTCAGATAATAAATCATTATCTGTTCACCCCCACTGGAATCCAGGGTCTTCTACATACTTTTCAATGATACATGTTACCTGTCTATTGTGCTTAGAATGTTAAGTCCTTTGTTTGGCAAGAGTAAATGGATTCTGTCATGATTATTATGCAGTAGTTTTTATTTCTAAATTACACTGCAAATAATTCACTCTACCATATAAAATTATATTCCTGAACCAACAAATGTATTTTTTAGTTGTAATATTGGTGTGTAGGGAACCATCTCATGTCATTTTGCCTGGTGATGTGCTTTCAGAAAGAGCCAGCACTTCATGATGTAACTGCTTTCTGACAGGCTTTGTTTTTTGTTTCTCCTACTCAATGTAACTGAAGGAGTTGTAGTGGGATTTGGATTTTTACTATTGAGTGCCATCTCATATCTACCAGGCAGCTGTTATCTTGTGCCAACGAGCTGTTAACTTGTTAACTTCCGATTGTTCTGCCGAGAGGCTGCTGGGGAGAAAGGGAGGGGGTGACCACTCCAATTTGCAGTGCAGCAGTAAAGAGTGACTGAAATTTATCAGAGCACAAGTCACATGACTGGGGGCACCTGGGAAACTGACAACATGTCTAGCCACATGAAAGATTTCAAAATTAAATATATAAAAATCTGTTTTCTCTTTTGAAAAAAAGAATTTCAGTTCAAGTCTGCTGGAGCAGCACTGTTAACTGATGCATACTAAAAAAAACATGTTTTTCCATGGCAGAATCCTTATAAAATATTTCCCTCAAAATGCAGTGTTTGCCCATTATTACATGATATTTATTTGTGCAAGTTGCAACAGAGATCTTCAACTATTCTATACAATTATGGGGTGGGTATTGTAAGTAATGTATCCGTGTTTGCAGATGACACAAAACTATCCAGCCAAATTAATTCCATCCAGGATGTGGCATCCTTGCAACATGATCAAGACAAACTGGCAATCTGGGCAGCTAAGTGGCAAATGAGATTCAATGTTGATAAATGTAAAGTCATGCACCTGGGATGTAAAAATATCCAAGCCACTTATACCCTTAATGGTACTGCACTAGGCAAATCCATTATGGAAAAGGACCTTGGAGTCCTTGTAGATGATAAACTTGGCTGTAGCAAGCAATGCCAGTCAGCAGCATCAAGGGCAAATAAGGTCTTGAGTTGTATTAAATGGGGCATAGAGTCAAGGGAGGAGGGGGTCATTCTTCCACTGTATAGAGCACTTGTAAGGCCCCATCTAGAATATGCCGTACAGTTTTGGTCTCCATCATTCAAACAGGACATTATTGAATTAGAAAGGGTACAGAGAAGCGCAACTAAGCTGGTAAAAGGTATTGAAAATCTTAGCTATGAGGAAAGACTGGCCAAATTGGGGATGTTCACGCTGGAGAAGAGGCGCTTAAGGGGTGATATGATAACTATGTATAATTATATAAGGATTATATAATAATCTCTTGAATGCTTTATTTACCAGTAGGTCTTTCTAGCTGATGCAAAGTCACCCCATAGAAGAAAGGAGGTTCCGCCTAAATTTTTGAAGAATGTGGAATTCTCTCCCTGAACCAGTTGTACAGTCTGATACATTAGATAGCTTTAAGAAGGGGTTGGATAGCGTTTTTCCCCTCTGAGGCAAATTGGTGAGGCTTCAGATGGGATTTTCTGCCTTCCTCTGGATCAACTGGTCGTTAGGCAAGGTTACTAATAAGTAAGCACCAATGGATATACTGTATTTTATCTAAAAATGTATACATTACATGAAAGGAATCTATATGTTATATATTAGTGCAGTATGTTAGGATTATGTGTATTACCCTATATTTACAGGATATATTCTTTAGTCAAAAAAATCTCAACTGCAATAACATTTTGGGTGTTAGTATCTGCCACTAAAATATCTTTGGATCTGCATCTCTTGCCATCTGCCAAACTATTTTTTCCATCTTTCCATCCACGTGACTCCATGGCCCCACACTCCCCTCCTTGTGCTGCCATAACAGATGGCATTGTCACAGTTTTATAGCGCAGTGGATACGCGTACAAGAAAAAGTTCTCTTCGGGGACAACGTTCCTATTTAGCAACAAATGCATTCAAGTTTTGGAAGTCAAATCTGCAAAAATACATCCAAGATAAACGATTCTCTGAATCAACATATTTCTCTCGTGTTGGAAGTAGCTATGAATCTTACACACCAGCTTTCTGCTTTCACATTGCACCTACCTGAGCCTCATGATTTCTTTTTCTTATTTTATATACTTTTTCTTTCGCTTGGTATGATATGTATTTATCATTTTGCCACTAGCAGAAAAGATAAATCAGATGGGAATCATACCTGTCTCTCTCCCCTCCGATCTCTTTTTCTGACATTCTCCTTTCATTTTGTCTTCTTCCGTCTTTTGTTCACTCCAGTTCTGAGGGTTTGCCTTTTCCCTTGTCACCTATTCTTCAAACGTTCTTCATTTTAATTTCATTAATTAATAATAATAATGGAAAATATTCATTTGTTATTCCTTTTCCATAGTATATGTGCAGAGAAAGCAGTCAAAAAAGAAAACATTTTTGTTCTATTATTATAGATTTATGATTGATCTGTTAACTTCACTAAACTAGAACGTATTGAACTGATTGCAGAATTTTCTATAGAAATATTTTTCTGGATAATACAGTATATATATATATATATATATATATATATATATATATATATATATATATATATATATATATATATATATATCTCATGTGTGTTGATGAATTTACTGTATTTGAAATAATGCTGTTATAAACTGCAGTGGGCTCTGATAATTGATTATAAATTTCACAAAGGAAATGTTTTCATACATTAATGCTTTACACTATCCATGATTAATATATTCTTTTGAAATTGTCCTTTATCTCAAAATGTTGACAGCTTTTATTATATGAACAGACATTAAGTAATTAATACATATCAAAGCTGTTCGATTAAATGGATGTAAAATAAAGGTGCCGCAGCAATGGAAGTCGGAAGAGGCTACACTATACTCTGGCAAATCCTCCAGCAAACCCTTCTTATGTCACAAATGTTCCTCCTCGGAGCTCTTTATAAAGATGGTTTGAATTTCAGGAATTTCTGCATGGATTAACTGTAACTCTCTTCTATTTGTCAGCTAAAAATATTTTGGCATTTGCACTAAATTCATTAAATACATTTTAAAGTGTTTAATTTTAAAAATAAGACTAATAAAAATAGGTTAATAATTTAACTTCACTCATAATAAAATTCACTAAAGTTGCAAAGTCTCCCCCTTGACATTAATTATATATATTTTTGCCACATGAAAATACCTTGATCGGATAAGCTAGCATGAAAAGACTACACAAAAATGTGGAACTTAAACTTTAAAATGTAAATCCTTAAGACTATTTTTAGAAGTGGAGGTAATTGTTTCTTTTCTTTTTAATTCACATAATGGTAACCAAGAATATATTATATAAGTATGTAAGAACCTGGAGAATACGATCCCTTATTGAAATATCAACACACAATATTAATAAAGATTAGTGAAGAACACACTGTGGATGAACTACAAAAAAAATGTAAAGATGGATATAATCTGAAAATTAAAACAATATATTTTAAATATAAAATAATGTAAATAATGTAATCAAACGCAATAAAGCATTGTCATTAAGATATTATGGATGATCTAAAATATGTTTCAAACTTGTAACAGTGTGAAGCAATCGGTCAATCTTTAACATTTCAACCAGTTAACATTTCTTTTATCTACCAATTTGGTTTAAGCAAATCCCAGCAACGAATTGAGTAATAAAAAAATGTAAAAAAAGGTTATCAAACGTAAAATATAATTTGTGAAGCTGCACTGGGACCTCTGCTGTTGTGAGCACGAAAAATTATATTAAAAGGGACATTCATAGTAAGAGTCTGTCTTTAAATTACAATTAAATAAAGAAAGAGGATCATGACTGTGGGAGGTTACAATCGGTGAAGTTCTAGAGCTCTATAGTTTTTCTATGAATGTTTTTTAAATTAGGCATCTTGATACAGTCCAAACACTTATTGTAGTATTGGGTTTATTATAAATATACCTTTCCATATACCTATAGACTGTTAATTTACTCTTTAGACCAAGTTTTAGGAAAGGTTTCACTGTGGAAATGACGCCCATAGACTTGTATGGCGTTGTGAGACACGCGTCAAAAAAAAAATTGGCGTACGTCAGAATTTTTTTGATGCCCATAGACTTTAATGGGCGTCGGCGACATTTCGCCAGCGGCAAATTTTTGGCAAAACAAAACGGGTCAAATTCACACAAGCCTACCAAGTTTTTCTTTTATTAGCATATATAGATTTTTATTACACATTTTGTTAATGTTTTTTTCATTCCTATTATAAATTTGATTGGAGCTCCCTCTATTGATGCTTTAAGCACAGACAGTTTCGGGTAGACAAGCATGTTAATTTGGATCAATTTAGCAAAAAGCCTCCGAATTTGAAAACAGCGTAGTTAATTAAAGCACACCTGAGCTTGAATTCAGTAAGTCTAAAATAATCTTTCTACTTAACAACGGTTATTGTCTGTTATACCAATAATTTGTATAAATGCATTCTTTTTACCATAGCATGCATTTAATTCAGCACAGATGTATAACAGAAGAATGTTAACCAATATTCCTGATTGCTTTCAGGAAGCAATTAGGGCACATTTGAATGCTGGAGATTAAAGTGGATTCATCTGCACATTAGCCTTGTCGAATAATTTAATTAGTTTGTATTCGTTTGGAATCAGGTGCTGTTGTGAGAGCTGCTGTTGGGAACATCGTAGGAAAAGCAGAATGGGTATCAAGAGATCCCTGGAGACAAAGAATGTCACAGCCATAGCTTTTATTAACAGATATCATAAATATAAATAAATGCAAATATTACTTATAATCAATGAATTACCAAATGCAACTTCCAGGGCTACGTGACTTGCCAGCCACATTACTCCTAGGGAGTACTTGGGCAAGTGAAGTTAGGCACCCATGCCCATAGTAAGCCAGTCTCAAAGCCAGTCTGCTACCTGAGGAAAGTCCTCTAATGCACTTGTAAAGAGTACAGGTATGGGACCTGTTATCCAGAATGCTCAGGACCTGAAAGATAAGGGATCTTTGCGTTATTTGGATCTTTATACCTTAAGGATAGAACTCCATGGGTGATTTTAAGTGCAATACCGTCCGTTCCAACTCTCTGAGATGAATCACGTGTACCGAATCCAAGGTAAGTAATAGGAATGCCGGACGTTGTCGCTGCGTGAATCAGACACAGCATCAGTGTTTGTATCTGACAGTCGTGTCGTGTCTGATGCACGCAGAGACAGATTTTCTACTGGAAAATCATGTAAACATTAAATACACCTGATAGCACGGTTTTGGTAAGGGTTAATTATATCTTAGGGCTCTTACTCACTGGCGTTCTGACCTGCGCTCCCCTGCGTTCCGTTTTTTGGCGTTCAGCCGCAGGGGAGCGCAGGAATAGATGCATGTCATTATTTCAAATGGGGCTGTACTCACACAGACGCATGTAGGCGCCGAACACAGGTTGAGACGCAACATGCTGCATTTTTCCTGCGTTCAGCACCTACACGCGTCTGAGTGAGTACAGCCCCATTTGAAATAATGACATGCGTCTATTCCTGCGCTCCCCTGTGGCTGAACGCCAAAAAACGGAACGCAGGGGAGCGCAGGTCAGAACGTCAGTGAGTAAGAGCCCTTAGTTGGGATCAAGTACAGGGTACTGTTTTATTATTATAGAGAAAAAAGAAATTGTTTTTAAAAATCTGTATTATTTGGATAAAATGGATTCTATGGGGCAAATTCACTAAGATGCGAAGTTGCGGCAGGCGCAACTTCGCCGCACTTCGTCACACTTTGCCAGGCGTAGTTTCGCCAGCGCTCCGCAAATTCACTAAAATCCGAAGTTGCGCACAGGGGTAGCGTAAGTTTGCGAAGTTGCGCTAGCGTTGATTCGCTATATAGAGTGAAGTTACGCTAGCGAAGGCTAATTTGCAGACGGCGCGAAATTCAAATTTCAATGGAGGAACACGTATCTGCACTACAAATGCCTAGAAAACCTTCAAATCAGCAAATATAAATTTTATTTTGCCCTACACATGTGCCCACTGTCTGGGTAAGTTGCCATGAGTCAGGAAATGTAGGGGGGAGGAAGGGAGCCCCAAAAAATCAGCCTATCACCCATCATGTAGAAAACACGCCAGCGTTTTTTGGGACTTAGAAAAAAATTTGACTTTTTTGGAAACAATCCCTATCTACTCTATTGCGCTTCGCCAGCTCTGAGGTGGCGAAGGAAGTCTAGTGTAAAAGGTAGCGTTCAGTACACTGCGCAAGCTAGTGAATTTGCGTAGTTACATCGCTAGCGAAAATTCACCTGGCGTAAGGATGCGAAGTAACACTAGCGAAAATACACCAGCGTTCGGCGCTTAGTGAATTTGCGCCTATGTCTTTCCATAATTCTGGGCTTTCTGGATAACGGATTTCCGGATAAAGGATCCTATACCTGTACTTATTTCACCTTGCAAGTGCCTTTTCTCTAGAGAAACAACCCCAAACGTGACAGTCTACCCTTATGATTGATTTTTTCCATCCCTTTAACCAGTTGAGTTGCATATCTCTGCACTCTCTCCAGCTCATTATTATCCTTCTTATGAACTGGAGCCCAAAACTGCACTGTATACTCCAGGTGAGGCCTTACCAAAATTATGCTTTTATCCCTTGAGTTTATGCTGTTTTTTATGCCAGTTTGTAGAAAAAAGGGGGCCCAGCACACACCAAGGTAAATGTTGTGATAACCTTTATTGTGACATTCCAGAAAGACACGTTTTGGGGGATTTACATCTCCCTTCATCAGGTGATCTGGTGTTACAATGATTAAGATCCTAATCTAATCGCCTCCCTCCAACCATAATTATTGGGGGGGGGGGTCCAAGAACATTTAACATCACACATAGGGGGTTATTTACTAATTTCAGATGCAAAAATCACGAAAACATTTAGATTTTTTTTTTTAAAATCTGACTTTTAAAAAATCTAATCTTTTGAAATGTATTAAACCCAGAGGTTGAAAAAGTCAGAATCTAAAAATCCGGCATCTCAGACCTGTCGAGGTTGCATATAAGTCAATGGAAGAAGTCCCAATGATTTTTTGATGTGCGCTGGGTTTCGTATAATACCCCGAAGTTGTCTTGAGTTTTTTGGGTCAAAATTCCGAAAAAATCTTGAAAATTCCAAAAATCGGATGGAAAAATTCGAAAAAATCTTGAAAAGCTGACTTTTTCCTGCAAAGCAAATTTTCAGGAAAATGTAATAATAAATAAGTGTGAAAAACCTGAGTGGATTTGATCAGAGCTTGTAGCAGAAAATATTGAGATAAATTCAGACTTTGATAAATATCCCCCATAAAGTCCAAAAAGAGAAATGTCCATTCTAGCCCATTATTAATCCTTGGGGTCCTTGTCAAACCTTAATACTAATTTAGTGAGGAAAATTTTTGGCAATACATTACTAAATAACACACTAAGAAAACCATATGGCTATGTGGACCTACAGCTTTTCTATGCAAGACAACAATGTAAATATGCTTTAGTAGCCACTGAGTGGCATGTTGAGATTTACATAATTTGCTATGCACAAAAATCCCTAGATTCTTTTCAATTAATAAGACCCCAACACACTTCTATTTGAAGGCATATTTATTAAAATTCAAATTTGTGAAATTCAAATAAACTCAAAATGTTACGTAACTCAAAAGTTTGCTTATTTTTTTAAAAAAATGTAAAATTAACTCAAAAGCTTCAAGTTCGTATTCTACTCATCATTTTCATTGGGGTCTACAACTCTCTAAAAAAATAGAAACATTTTTAAAAATTGAAAATCTTGAATAGAATACATGGCTTAAACTATTGACTACTATGAAAACTTGCAAGCTTTTAGATGCCAAAGTTTTATATTTGAGTTTTTAGAATTTTTCGTGCAAACATACAAACTTTTGAAACAATAATTAAAATTTGTATGTTTTAGCACAAAAAATTTTTGTCAACATAAACCTCATTTGCCAGTTTGCTGCACAGTTCAACAATTGAGCCAAATTATTCTGCAAAGTGGCAGCACCCTACGTGGAACTTTTTGCAAACAATTTTGCACAATTTAGTATCCTCAGCAAATATTAGAGACAATAGTTACAAATGGCCGCCTTCAGGTCATTAATAAACAATCAAAGGACTAAAGGCTGACCCCTGCAGTACTGAAGGGATTGAAAAAAAGTGTTAGCATTGTAGGGCATGTTTGAGGTGTTTAAAGAGAAATCAAAGGAGAAAATGTCTTTATTAGCAGCAGCTTTGGTAGGGTCCTTGATTTAATGCCATTGACATAATTCACAGCAATTTACAGATAGACATCATTCACACCAGTTCCTGCCCCAGTTGTGGTCCCTTTCGCTTACAAACATACTATGGTCAATTTTTGCAGTCAACCTGGGATATGGGATCTGATGCTAGAGACCCTGTTTTGATTCACCGTGGCAACTCCTTGTGACCCTAGACAAGTCACATATGGTGCATACTAGCAAACTAAGTGCCAAGCATGGCTGCCTTGATTGCTGTAAACAGGGCTGGATTTAACAATGTTGCACCCTTAGGCCACTCGCACCCCACCCCTGTTCCCTGGTGCTTGCACACTGACTGACCCGTTGTGCACACCCCTCTGACAACCGACCCACACGCACCCCCTTGCACATTAATCCCCCTTGGACACACCCTGGCACATCTGATCGGTTTACACCGCATCCCCCTTACCCACGCTTGCACATCTCTCACCTTCAGTTCCCCCAGTTCCATATTTTTTTTTTGAATTTTTATCTCAGTGAAATGGGTCAAATTTGCCCAACACTAACCAGCTGGTCTAGAACAACATGTGGCATGCTTCCTATTTATTGGCTTGAACTATCTTCTTTTCAATAAACTTGAAACTTGTCAAAACCCAAATGAAGGATATGGAAGATCCAATGCTTAACCAGCTTTCAACTTTTATTTCCCACAATCCAGGATCATTACAGTGTGCAGTGGTTCACTTTGATCTATTCTGTCCCTCACTCTCACATTGCCAAAATTGGCCACCACCCCCTTACTTTCTCTGGTTTTCATTTCCTCCCACTTAAACTTTATTCATCACTGAAAATTCTGAACACAAACTCTATACTGAAGCATAGAAAATATATTTCACCTACTAACAAACTGTTGTTTATATGAGCTAAACACCACTCAAATGTAACCATTTTATCAGATGCGCTGCAGTTATTGCTTCTCTTATCTTTTATTGGGCTTTTCGTATGGATAATTTTGACCTTTTCTCATTGACTTGGTTAGCTGAATTATTATTTTCTTTTTTTCAATCTATGGTGTTGTATTAATGCTTATCTCCATAAGATTCAAATTTTCTCACATCAATAATCTTTTATTAAACCTGTTTTTAAGTCTGCATGTGATTTATAGTTATTAATAGAGGTTTTTGTTGTTGTTGTTGTGTATTGTGGACATGCCGGCTTTATCCTCTTTTATTTACTGCACCTCCTGAACCAAACATTTTATTTGGTGTGTTTCTTATACAGGGTTTAATTTCCTTAGATGCTAGTGATCTATTGTTACTGCCATTGTCCTTGTATTGGAACGCAATTACCTCCCCATTCTCCTTAGTTAGAAAGAAGCACAACACTTTTTGCAATGTTCATAGCTGTGATTCTTCACAGGTTACTTCCTAGAATGGCACATCGTCTTTGGTTTCTAGATTCAGAGGGAAAGTTCAAGAAAGTTCAAAAGGCCACAGGCATCTTAGACAACCCTAACGACTTAGAAAACTCTTTGGGTATTTTAGAATTCATATGGTAATAGGTCTAATGCAGCAGACACGTAGAAGCCATGTAGAGGCTCACGCATTATTCATAATGCTGTGAAATAACTACTACCAATGTCAGACTAGGCTTCCTAAACTGGGTTCAGACTGGCCCACCAGGGCACTGGGAAAAAATCCATTGAGTTCTGTTTGTAGTTGGCTCTACCACTGGGGCAGGAGAGCCATCAGCTACAAGTAAATGGGTGATGCAGTTGGAGAAGGAGGTACAGAACACCTGGGGCAGGTGGTGTCCCTTGACACAGTCTTCTGGTGGCTCCAGGTACCCCATTGTGATACTGTTCCTAAAGCTCACATGAGAACCTAACATCCATGGCCTAATCTCACAATAATAGATGTAGTTATATAGACCTATGATGGAAATAAGAAAAGGCTAGTGTGCTTCTGGTTTTGATGGGCATAAGAACTGATGTGCTTATGCTCAATTTTGCACTTGCATTGTGGGCTAAAATTTTGCCTACCTTACTCTGAGATTGTTCCTAAGACCCACTTAAGAAACTAACATCCAAGACCCAATCTCTGTCCTGAGCATTGCTTATGTTCTTTTTTTGTACTTGCATTGTAGGCTTATATTTCATCACTTTCCAAAGGGGACAGCAGACTCAATAGCTGTTGGGAGATCCAGAGGTGTAATTGGGGGTGCTGTGAGAGATTAATTTCTGTGCACTTTCAGCAGGTTGAGGGGTCCTAAAATGATCTCGTTGTAGGGGCCATTGATTTAACAAGGGGCCAATTCATGGAATTTAACCTATACAGTCATGCTGTTCTCACCAATCTCGGCCATTGGATTGTTGTTCGAATGGAAATATATAGATAAATCAGAGATTACTGAATGTATATAATATAATGCACTGCACAATAAATGAGTGTATACAATGAACACATGGCGACACTTGGAATGTGTTCCAGAAGAAATTATTTAGGCTTGTTTGTAAAAATATTGTGTGGTCTAGCCTAGGCTATAGTGGTCCACCGGTATGTAGTAACTGACCCAACTGAGTGCCTTAGAATAACTTAAACCAGCAGTCGCCATAATAATTGAAATAATATTTACTTATATCTGAAATTGGTTTAGGAAAATGCATCTCTTTGATGCTGAAGTTGAGTGTATCATAACGTACATCCAAATGACCCCAGTAAATATGTTGATTTTGCTCATGATCCTCTAGTACCTTCATTTGTCATAGCTACATAGAACTATCCAACAATCAATGAGCCATCATCAATAATGGTTAAAGGATCAGCCTTTCCCACTAAGATAAAAGTGATTTCGTTGTCATATAATGTATATGGGAATGCAGCCTATGGCAGTCATCCTTCCCCAAAGTCACAGGCAAGATCATAAAGCGTTATGCCATCACCAGGGGAGGGTAGAGCTTTGGGGAAAAGGAGATCAGCTGCCCCAACACTAAAAAAAAACTAATTTTGTTTTGTTTTGAAAAGGTTAAAGGGTTGTCAACCCAAATAAAATAAATGTTATTCTTCTAGCTGGGTTCTATAATAGAAAGTACTATGTGCTGCTTCTCTGTAGGGAAACATGAGCCTCCAAGTGAGTGAGTCATTAAAATGCAGGTCTCAAAACAAATGCCTTCTAATAATTCATTTTCCACCCCCAAATTGTGAACAACTACTAACACATCAACTTGCTTTCTAATAATCCCCACAGAACCGACTCATCGTAGCCACTATAACAACGTTGAATCTTCATGGCACTGTCATTCGGCCCGGACATAACCAGGCCAGTTATTCTTGAGCCTTTGTTCCTTAAATCCTCTGTGTAGGCAGCCTTAGCATAGAATACTGGATTAATAGCAGAATAGAAAGCCTTTATCAGCATTGTACTGCCAACGATCCCAGCACCCAGAGATTTTCTGTTGTTCAAAACATAAGTGGATATTGTACAGATTCCTCAATAATTCCCCAAACTAAGATCTTCTGAACCAGCTTTTGACTGACAATTGCTGGAATTCAGGGTTTTTTTTTTTCTTTTTTTGTCACAGTTTATTGCATTGTTTTAAGTTTTTCATTGCCCACAGTGCACAGCGTTCCACAATGTGACATCAGATTGTTATACAGGTCACTTGTATAAACGCTGAAATGAATAAGTGTAACCTCTTCTTATAAAGCAGCAGTGAGAAGTCGAAGAAACGGGGGCATGGTGAAGAATGTCAGTGTTTTTATATAAAGCAACAAATTAATTGAAGATTCAGTAGGTTTTCCTCAAGGAAATTCATAACTAGTTCCCACTTTTCTAACATTTTCATACTCAAATCTCAAAGATCGTTTATGTTCCAAGGACGAGAACAATTTCACCAGGATCTAATAGTTTAGAATCTATAGCATATGTATCACTTAGGGGCACGTTTACTAAGGGTCGAAGTGAATTCAAAGTGAATTTTCGAATTTAAAAACTTCAAATTTCAAAGTAATTTTTGGGTTCTTTGACCATCAAATTCAACTTGACTTTGATTCGAATTGAAAATACTTTGAATATTCGACCATTCGAAAATCGAAGTACTGTCTCTTTAAAAAACTTAGAATTCAGCACTTTGCCATCTTAAAACTGCCGAATTGCAATGTTAGCCTATGGGGACCTCCTACAACCTATAGCCAATATTTGCTAAGTTTTTAGAAGTCAAAGTTTTTTTTTTTGAAAATCCATCGATCGATCAATTAAATCGTTCGAAACGATCTCTACGATCAATCAAACTATTTTAATTCGATCGAAAACAGCTAAATTTAAAAAAAAAAACCTTTGACTTTCGAATTTTTCAATTCGATAGTCGAATTTCGAAGTTTTTAGCACTTCGAAATTCGGCCCTTGATAAATCTGCCCCTTAGTGTTAATGGGTGAAAATTCCCCAACTTAAATTCCTCAACTGATCAAATCTGTGGTATCTATTATCCAGAATGCTCAGGACCTAGGGATAAGGGATTTTTCTGTAATTTGGATCTCCATACTCTAAGGGGCAGATTTATCAAGGTTTGAGTTTAGTCGAAATCCGACCAAAATTCGACCAACTGCAGTGTATTTAAAAAAATGTATTTTTCAAACTCGGGTGAATGTGATCAACCCGCAAACTTGAATCAAATTCAAATCAAATTTGAATCAAATTCGAATTAGAAAAAAACTAGAATTTCAGGAAGGCTGCAAACAGCTCCAAATTGATCCCAGGATGTCCCCCATGGGTTAAAACAGCAATTTGGCAGGTTTAAATTGGCAAATAGTTGAATTTGAATTCTTATAGGGCCAGTACATGATACATTTTGAAAATCAAATTTTTTAAAAACTCAAACTGAATTTTAACTATTTCCTAGTCGAATTTGACCAAAAAAAAAATTTGAATTCCAAAATATGAAATCAAAATTTTCACTTTGACCCTTGATAAATCTGCTCCTAAGTCTGCTAAACATTTCATTTAAACATTAAGGGACAGATTTATTAAAGGTCGAGGTGAATTTTTGAATTAAAAAAAATTGAATTTCAAGCTATTTTTCTGTACTTCGACTAGGGAATAGTCCAAATTTGATTCGAATTTGCAAAAAATTTGAATATTGCAATTTATCATATACTGATACTCTTTAAAAATTCGACTTTGACCGTTCACCATCTAAAACCTGCTGAATTGCTGTTTTCGCCTATGGGGACCTCCTAGAACCCATTTGGAGTCAATTGGTGGACTTTGAAAAATCAAAGTTTTTTAAATCGAATCAAATGCACTATTCCTTTTCGAATCCGGCTGAACCTATTCGATTGGAAACTGACCTATTTGACCAAAAAAAACTTAATTTCGGTTGGTCTTTTTTATAATTTGTTTAATTTGAAATTTGACCCTTGATAAATATGCCCCTTAATGTGTGGTGGGAACAAATTTCAGGTCACCTGTGACTCAGCCCACAAAATCACAGAGGCCTGGATATTTTGTTCATTGTATGGTTTGCTTAGCACCAAGCTCCCATTTTCCTGCAGCGGTTCCATGAGGGTGATTGCTCAGTACAGAAATCTCAGAAAACGTTCTGTTCTGCACATGTACTCCACTAAACCCAATACAGGATACTGGAAAAGCGAGGAAAGGGGCAATGAAGCAAAAAGTACCCTAAAAGGTTAATTTTTGAAGGAGAGGAGCATCACCCAGCATACCAGTAACTGCCAAACAACCTGGCATCCCCAATGATTTTAAAGGGCTTCTTTGCTTTGATTAATTAGTATGGCATAAAGAGTGATTTTCTTAGACAATTTGAAATTGTTTTTCATTATTTATGTTTTTTGAATTGTTTATCTTTTTACTCAGCAGCTCTCCAGTTTGCAGTTCAAGCAATCCAGTTGCGAGGGTCCATATAACCCTAGCAACCATGCATTGATATGAATAAGAGACTGGAATATGAATAGGAGAGGCCTGAATAGAAAGATGAGAAATAAAAAGCCAAAACAATACATTAGTAGCCTTACAGGGCATTTGTTTTTGGATGGAATCAGTGACCCCCATTCAAAAACTGGAAAGATTCATAAGAAGAAGGCAAATAAAAACTATAAAAAAGAATAAATGAAGACCAATTGAAAAGTTGCCTAGAATAGGCCATTCTATAACATACTAAAAGTTAACTAAAATGTGAACCACCCCTTTACTTTCTTTCTTCTTTAAGATCACACATCACAGAATGGAGCAGATTCCCAGATATTTTCCCGAATTTCAAAATGTTCCTGGGCATTAGAAACATTTTGTTGACAGTCAAGAAGGTTTTTAACAAATTAGCACATTAATCAAAGATGAGGCCAGCGTCTGTTCTTCACAATGTGCTTGTCAACTTCCATTCAGTTCAGTGGGACGGTAGTGCTCTAAGGTCTGAATTCTTAGTAGATATAATCTGTAATGATTAATACCTGGTTCATCTCAAATTTGGAGGTTGACCTTAAAATTAGATCAAAATAACCCTAAAAAGATGCAAATGGCATAATGGAGTGTTTTTGGTATCATATTGCTCTCATTTTGTTGTTACTATGCAATAGTACATAGAGAAATGAACTTCATAACTCAAATAAGCCTTATTGTTATTAAGGGGATATTTACTAAACCTAGGTCGGATTTTTCAAGATTTATTATACACAGAAGCTACTAAAAGTCCAAATCTGAAAATCCGTGTTCAAACCTGCCCAGGTCATAAAGAAGTCAATGGCAGATGTCTCTTTTACAGTTTGAAGATATTGTGATCTGAGCTGGGTTTCGTCTGATAATTCGAAAAATTTGGATTCAGGCATCAAACCCACAAGATTTGCTTCTTTGTGCTTTAGTCTTTTCCCGACCCGACTTTCGTTATTTTATTCATAAATAAGAGGAAATTGTGGATGGGCATTTGGTCAAGCTTGGTTTAATAAAAAGATGAGATTAATTTGAGTTTTAGTAAATAACCCCCTTAGTGTCGTAACTTGTGTACTGCAGGCCACACCCTCTGCAGGGGGGACTTGTGGAAGAGGGGTGTCTGGTCCTGGCCCTGTTTCACCATTGTACCCTCCTTACTGCCTGTGTCTGTCCTGCTGAATTTCCCAGTGGGTTCACTATGAGTGCACATGTGCTGGCGGTGAGATGGTGGTCGGCGGTCTGGCAACAAATTGTGTTTGCAGGGGGGTGGCTGACACATGTTATGACATATTAGTCTCACAAGTGATACAGCGATCATGTTGGTAATTACATAGCAAAAGAAGAATATTATGAATAGAAAAACAGCAGACCGTTATCTGATTTAGATCCTATCTCTTATCCTAATAATTGACAGAAAAAAATACCCAGAGAAACTGTCTTTTGTGATAAAACTTGTCACACCCCAAAGGGGTGCGGGCCTGGGTGCGTTTGCACCCCTTGAACCCCCGGTAGTTACACCACTGTTTCCTTCACCTTTATTTGTTTATTCTTTGTGTTCTCTAAATTGTAGGGTCACGGAGCATCATTCTTCAGAGGGGATGCTAATTTTTGTGTTCTCTAAATTGTGGGGTCGTGGAGCATCATTCTTCAGAAGGGATGCTAAGAAGTGTAGTATAACAACATTAGGAGGGTTACTAGCTTCCCAACTTTAGTCCAATCTTACTGTAGTATGAATGAGATGTTAGCAGTTCCAGTACTCAGTCAGAGGGAACTTATAGGGAGGTCAAATGAATTGTTATTTCCCCTACCAGGGATGCTCCTGACCTATCATTTTGGGATCCAGCAGACCAAACATTCCAGAAGAGATAAGTTACATATTCAGATTCATGGAAATTTATGTCATCTCCCAACAAAAAAACCCTTTCATTCCTGCAGAGTTTTGAAGTCATATGATATCAAGCGTTTGGATTTGGTTCCGCTGAATTACTACTCAGACATGCAGGGATTGCGCTGAACTAAGTCCTGGACTTTGCCCGCCCCTGTGCCCTAATGATGCCACTGCTGCAACCTAGCTGCTTCTATAGACTGAAATGTGCCGGCAGCACCCCAAGAACGGCACCTCGCTGCAAATCAAACACAGTTGGCACTCTGATATATTTCATTCATCACATTGAACTCACTTTGGAAATAGGTCAGTTTTAGGAGGTGAGCGACAGAGCAATTAACATGTGAATAGCATTTTTACATGTCAAAAGAAAGCACACTGAACCTTTACGTTGCCGTCTCCCACTGGAATACATAACCTGATTTGGATCGGCAATAATTCAGCCGGCTTCATGTTTAATAAGAAGCACTTTATGGGCCATTATGATAAATTGCTACTGTATCAGAAAGAGATCTTGTTTGCATCTCAATGTAAAAACGGTGTCACATTCCTGTTCCGACATAAACTGACATATTAGCCCCAGGATTGCAATTTGCTTTGCTGACATTTTTCTCCTGCCGTCTCGTCTAACACTTTTATATAACCAAAGCTCTTTTTAAACATTGCATTTTACCCAGCATTTTAAGCAATCTGATGTTTTTTTTGCGGTGATTATTTTTTTATTATATTTAAAAGTGACTTTCACAAGGACCATTTGGAAAAAAAAGGGGGCAAATCAAATAAAATGGGTGCTAAGTGTCATTATCTTTTTTGTTCTTTGCACCTAATGATATTGTCTTGTTGTGTCAACCGGGGTAAAGGTTTGTACTCCTAGTTTACCTGGAAGTGGCAGTGGTATATACAGGAGGAGCGGTGGGTGGCGGCACATGAGTATGGTACTTAGCACAAGGCGTGTGGCACAGTGGGCAAAGGCTAATTCTGATACCAACTTGTTGGCATAGGATAGAGCTGAGTCACTCTGCAGTGGCAAAAGTAGGGACAGTATAGCTGGTATTCTCTAGTACAGTGCCCCCATCTATGGATCCAGTAATACTCAAAATACTCAGATGACTGCAATGGGAACAACAACACCACATACTCTCCAATTTACTATATAAGTACCCTTCATCTGTTACAAGTGAAACAAATTCAGCCATAAGGGCCTCAATAACTTTGGCCGCTGTATCACCTGCTCTTTCTTACTATCTGCCAACAGAGTAACAGTGACCAGTCAACCTTTCCCGAGGTATGAGCCCTGGGCAGTGTCAATTAGAATACCTACTTCATTTTCAAGCCCACTGTTACTTGTGGAATTCCAAACCCAGAACAAACCCCAAGGTCCCAGTCACGGCTTACTCTTCTGCCTATGACAGCTGCCTTTCGCTTCGGGAGGAGCCTTTACTCGGATGCCGCCAGGAGAGAGTTCTGGGCAGGCAAGGGAACCGAACATTTGCAACAGGAATGGAGAATGAGGAGTGTGGTCAAGAGACAGGCCGGGTCGAAACCAAACAGGCAGTGCAGTACACAATCAGGAGACAAGAGGTCACAAGCCGGATCAATACTCCAATATTGCACCATCAAAGCTATAAAAAATGGTATCCAAGACAGTAGTCAGTACATTGTCAAAGATCTGGACAGGCAGCAAGCTAAACTTGGTCAGGGACAGGCAGGATCAAGAACAAATCAGAAACACTAGAAATCGCACCCAGGAAGTTTTGAAAATAGACCTGCGTTGGGCAATACATAGTAGGTCAAGGGCCTTTAAATATATGAATTTCGTTCGACACGCAATGACGTCACCCGTATGTAAGAATAAAGGAACTTGTGGCTCAAGCATCCCTGCTACAACCACTGGACCACCAGGTACCCTCACACCCACTGACAATGCACATTAACCCACACTGACCATCGTAACATGCATGAAGATCCATGAATCAGTCTAAACCATTGTCTTTAAATTATCCTTGACCTCTAGTTTGCAATGAACAAATTGGTCTTTCGGGAGGGTCAAACACGGGAAGATGCCCTGGGCACAGGGTTGTCACCAAGTGTCCCAACATTTATCAGTACATTTTAGACTTTGCTCAGTCTAGAAAGTGTCCCATATTTATAGAAAAGGCCTGAAAATAAAATTGCTCAGCACTTTGGTGCATGGGTTGGGTCTCCCACTGCTACTGTAACTTCAGCAAGCCTATGTGCACATGTACAGGTAGAAGCAGGAGATAACGTTGGTAGGTGCCATTCTAAATGAAGTGGTAGGTAAAAGTTGTCACTCTGAAGTCCCTGCACACTGGGTGCTGGAGAGAGCTGCCTTTGCTTGCATTTGCAGGTAATCAGATGATTTTTGGGTCTCAGTTTAATACCATGGTACTGACACTGTCATTGGGCCTGTTAATTGTACTGATGGAGAGGCAGGGGATTACAAGAGTCATTGTGTCATTTGATGCAGGGGTCATGTAATCATGCAGACAGGCAAGGACAGGTGCAGCATCAAGCCAGCAACCCTTTCCCCTTCCTTTCTTAAACCCACACCCCTCAACCCTTTCACCCCGAACACACCCAGACACCATGGTTGGAAGAGAAGAGAAGGCCACAGTTAATAATTTATTAAACATAAAACTTAACATGAATTAACATGTATAATATTAGTAACTTGTAACAAAACCATTTATACAGGTATGAGACGTGTTATACAAAATGCTAGGGACCTGGAGTTTTCCAGATTTGAAACTGCATACCTTAAGTTTACTTGAAAATCATGTAAACACTAAACCCAATAGGCTGGTTTTGCTTCCAATAAGGATTAATTCTATCTTAGTTTGGATCAAGTATAAGCTACTGTTTTATTATTACAGAGAATTTTTTTTTTTTTACATTTTTGGATTATAAACAGGAGATGGCCCTTCGGTAATTCAGAGCTTTTTCAGGATAACAGATCCCATACCTGTATAACAAACATTTATGGTAACCAACAATTCTTACTCGCCTTCAAGAGGACTGACACAAGCCCAAAATGTAACACCTGCCTCCTTTCTCCCCAGGCCTAACCAAAGGCTGACTACCTTCTAATCAGGACCCCAGGCTTGCTGAGATACCTCCTTTATTTTCCCCTTGGGGCACAGAGTAAGGTACCCTTCTCCAACTGCGTCAACAAATAACCTCACCACCCAAGGATTATGTGCTTTGCTGAACCTTTCCCCTAGCATACCCTGGGAAATTAGAAACACCCAATAGTCAGCCATCTTGGATCTAAGGGCAGAGACAACCACTGCTATTTCAGGAGATTTGTCGCCCATCGACAAATCGCTTCTTCTTCGGTCGACTAATCTCCTGAACTGCCTTCCCGCCAGCTAGAATGTAAATTGCTGGCGGGATAGCACTCAGAACGCTTCTTTTTCCTAAGTCGCCTCAGGCGACTTCGGAAAGCCGAAATGATCCGAGTGCCATCCCGCCGGCGATTTACATTCTAGGCAGTTCGCCGAAGAAGAAGCAATTTCTCGATGGGGGACTAATCTCCTGAAATAGCAGCGTGTGTCTCTGCCCTAAGTATGAGGGGATGGGGGACAAGCTGCCCTACTAACCCTGTCATGCCCTTAGGGTAGCCACATTTTCAGACTAAATTTACTGGCCAGCAGGCGTGGTCAGCATCAATTGGGGAGGTCTGTGATATCAGAAGGGTGGGATGATGCCAAAAGTGGGAGGAGTCATGACATCACAGTCGCCGAGGATCAGGGAAGAAAAAAGTTAGCTAATGGGTATGTTTACAGAAGATTCTGGGTGGATCAGGGGTGGGTCAGGTGCTAATATGTGGTAATCTTCAGAAACAATGCAGCAGGAGCCTTAGCAAAATTATTTCATCAGAGAAAAAAGTCTATTCAAGCGTAGAATACAGAATGCATTCAGCAGCTGGGAGATACAGTATCTCCCCAGCTCTGCCCCTAAAGAGTTTTTAGGGGCAGGGCACACAGGCAGATTTGGGGAGATTAGTCGACCAGCGACAAATCTCCTCTTCTTCAGGGTGACTAATCTCCCCGAACTGCCTCCCCTGACTTCCCACCGGCGGGATGCCACTTGGAGCGATTTGTTTTCCCGCCCGAAGTTGCTTCAAAAGGAAACTTCGGGCAACTTCATAACTAATCTCGACAAATCACCCCGAATCTGCCTTTGTGCCCTGACTCTTAAAGTGCAGAGTAAACATCATTATCATATCATTATCATTTTTGTCATTTTAATGGTTAAAAATTGCTTTATCATTATGATTTCTCATATTTTTGCATTATCAGTGAATGTTGTACAATTACATATAATTACGCATATCATATTCATCAGTCTCCAGGTAAACTTGACCACAAGCCTTTGAAGTTTTACCAATTTATCCTTTTTTTATTTTATTCATTGCTTTATATTAAACTTGCTTTCAAAAAGACTATATTGCTAATTATTGTAAGCAGTCATTTAATCGCAGGTAAGTTATTATTGATTTAATTTAATCACAAATAAGCTATTTATTGATATAATGCTTATATTTTCATTGATCATTTTTAGATTTTAATGCTCAGCCCTAACACCAGCTACTTCTACTGTGGTGTTTATACAAACGGCCTGTAGATGTCACTGTGATCAAGACTTATACTGTGCATACTTTCTATACAGCTTGTTACTTACTGTTGTGTAATGGCTGCATGAGCCTGCTAATAAAGCACTGTTATATTCTACTCATCCTCGGCTACCAAAACATAACAACTACATTGCCAGTAAATATGTTATAAGGGCCCCGGCCTTGGCAGGTATTTTATGGGCTAAGCCGGATGGCAACCCTACAAGCCCTGCTTCCCGACACTGGGCCTCATTTATAAACATTGGACAAATTTCCAACTGGGCAGTAACCCATAGCAACAAATCAGTGATTAGCTTTTTTTCAGCCAGCTGCAGATTGAAGACTGAAAGCAATCATCTGATTCATTGCAGTGGGTTACTGCCCAGGTGCAAATTTGCCAGTGTTTATCAATTACCCCCACTGTTTTTTTAAGTCATTCGGTCCTCGGACATGTGCAACACCATATATAGTGGGCACAAATGTGGTCATGCCAGGCAGTAATCAGTATGGTCTTCAAAACTGTATGCATTCATGCACATTTATCAGTATATACATCAAGGCCCCATGTTTATTAGCTTGCCCTGGGCACTTCCATCATGAAGTAATGCCCTATCCATGCCCTTATCAGAAGTCCTACTTTCATTCAGTTTATGGAATCCTGAATTTGTTGCTTGATCTGGGGGAATGCCTGCACTTCTATATTAAGACCTGACAGCACCCAAATACCAGGCAGCTGAACATGAAAGCAAAGGTGGCTCTTCTAAGAGAAGGCCAACAGGATAAATGTACTGAGCTGACAGACACAGACAGTCTCCTGGAAACCAAATACACATATAACTGTAACAATTGTGCTGCAATTTTCTAAAGAAATTATACGCTGCCTTTTTTTTCTCTCTCCCCATTCAAACTACCATTGCTTCGCCCCTGTATTTATCATTACCTTTTTTTTTTTCTCCTCTCACTCTGAAGCTTTCTCATTATTCATTTTATAATCTCTTCTCAACACGGAGCCCAAAGAGAAACATGCCGGCATTAACCATCTTTTCAATTAATCTATGAATTAAAACTCCTCAATTCCGAATATGAACCACCCCCTCGGAAAACACAGAATTCCGTTCATAGGACTGTGATGGATTTTTTTTCACTCAATAGAGAACTAAAGGACCATAACAATTGTCAAATATTGACATTAAATTACCAGGCTGTTTAATGGTGTTTTTGATTCATAATATGAATGAGATTACAGATATTTTAATGAAGGCTTCTGACTAGTCCCAGACAAACATATTAAGGCCAGAGTATTGGTTTCTGGTGGGTGGTTTTATTAATTGTTTTACATAATCTCTTTAATCTAATACACAATTGCATTTATATACATGATAATCCTACCATGTCATTTTAGTTTTAATAAACATCATAAAATAACAAAGCATGTTTAGATTTAGCATCACCCAGCAAGACATTATAACACTGGTTCTCAAAATATTACTATAAAACATTTAAGATAGGCTGACTGAATATGATTATTGTTTTTAGGGACAGATGAGAAGTGTAACATTCCCACTTTATGGCCTTAGAGCGTTGGTATCACATAAAGTATAGGGTAAGGTGCAAATTGCAAAGGACTGTACCAAACACCAACGTTTAATGAGTTGATGTTTCTTAGAGATTTAAAACAAATGATTGGAGGAGACAAACGCAAGACAGAATAGCAGATACAGTAAGTTGAAGACCAAAGCTCACCAGGTTCCTCCAAGGCATGCTCCACTATCCTAGACCTACCCACATATAATCTTTTGCTCACCACCTTCTGACATCTATACTACAGGGAAACGACCCTAGTGTACTTACTACAGCTAAACATAGGAACTAGCCTGCCACTAGCTTGTTCACATGGTCCCTGCTCTGCTACTTTCACAAGGCTCTTCTTTTCACGGCAACCACTTTGGACTCAGGTTATCTGTATCATCTACCCCTCTCCAAGACTGGAGTCCAAAAAAGGCCTAACATGTTTGTTCCCCTACTTTTCATACTGTACTGAGGAATCCATCTGGTATGCTAGGCCAAAGGTTATGACTACACCTGAATGTGGAACTCTTCAATTTTTGGCCAGATATCGGTCAGTTAAGCCCTTGGGAGGGCCCCATACACTGGCCAATAGGCTGTCGACTTGGAATGTTGGCAGCTTTTATCGGCCTGTGCATGGCCACCTTTACTGCGCCTGCATTTACACCAAGCCCTTTGCAAATGAGGCATGAATATATAGGTGTAAGCCTATAATAAACTGAGTGGCATCATTGCTCTAACTATGAGCTTACCCTACATTGCAATGGTGTGAAGGCAGGGTGTTGTGCAGCTGTAACTCTATGCAACGCACAATAATTGGGCGCCAGTGGTTCTTGAACAATAACTTAAAGGATTTATTAAAACATATCCACATGGGAGAATTGCACAATACAAAAACAACCAAGGAGTCAGTACATACTCACAATGAGGACCAATCAGTCTACCCAGAGTTTCTCCTGTTTTCTTTGGGGACACTTCTTATGGGAAACCAAGGGTGATCTATCTAAGTCCCTATTACCCTGTCTCTGGCTCTGGCTCCCTGCCTAGGCAACAATTCCTTTGGGATCTAATCCCTTCTATAACTCCTTGGTGGAGCCAAAACTGCTCAATTTAAGTAGCTCTACTCTGTCTTGCTCTTCTAGAGAGAATATTACAGGCTCTAGCTATTCCTTACTAGCCCTGACTAATGATGACTCCACAGGAGGCTCAAATCCACTTAGGCAATGGCAAAGCCTCTGGCAGAAACCCTCTGCAAACTCCCTCCTGCTCACACATGGCTCAGGCACCACCTAGCGGCCAATCCTGGGATAGCTAGAGGTCATTACAACTTCCCTTAGACTGAGGGTCCCATTTGAGAACAATCTTTGGGGAATGCATAGTAAATGTGAATACATTTATCCATCCCCTACATAGGTGTTGTACAGACTTGGGGTGGAAATAAGAAAGGTCTGATGGTACACCAGGAGATTTTCTGGGGCTCTGGCAGGCCAATCTGACCCTTGCTAAAGTTCCTTCTCCATAACATTGTCATCAAAATATAAGGTGTCATTTATGATTTCCACAAGCAGAAGTGCAAGAGCACTAAGGGGTGCAAGAGTGTGCAACTGACTGCGTCCTCTGCCCATAGTGCCTGTGGTGTTTTGCTTGTGCCTCCAGAATGATGCGGTTGGATCGCTAAGAATATATTCATGCACTTTCTAGATTCAGCTTTTGTTGTGAATATGTTGAAATACGTGGCTATATTGAGCTACGTAGATATGTTGCATTTAGTCTCTTTTCAGCCCAGTATGCATGATGTTATAATTGTGCATATCATATTTTTAAATGTGTTTTTCAGCTCCAAACCTGATGCAGCTGCCCTACTCTTGAGCTGTCCCTGTCTAGAGAATATCCCTATCTAAAAACCCGTGAGCCAATTAGATGTCAATCAAGAGATCATAGATCTTCTGGCCTGTCAGCAGTTCCCCTAGGACCACTTGCAGTTTTTCTAGGCAAAAATGATCTATCACTTTTCTAGCAGGATTCTACAGGGATGGGGGGATCTATAGCCTTACAGACTAGTCCAGACTACATCTAATAACATCCCTCTCCTCATTCTCTCCACCCTCACTTGGCTCAGGGTCTCACTAGATGCAACAGTTATGTATTTTAATAGCTCCAGTCATATTAGCCAGTGGCAAGGTGCTGTAGAATAGAATGACAACCGACAACCAGAGTATGTGTTTGGAAAGTCTTGGTGGAAAATGGTCATTAATTCTGTTTATAGATTAATATTACAGCCACTTTGGCAACAAACAGTGTCAGCAAGTTGGAACAGTCGGTGGTGCCCGCTGACTTAGATGCACTAAGACTGGCAATGATCATTTAAAAATATTATATATTTATGAAATATTATTTGCTCATATATTTATGTGTATGGAACACATTTTGGGGTGTAATTTGTACCTGAAAAGAAAATAATAATCTAGCAAAGAAACCAAATTCAAAATGAACTTTTTTTAATTATTTAACAAAAATAAATGAACAGTGAAAGCAAGTATAGATATAACCTGTAGGAATAACATTCTGCCCAGCTCATTTCAGCCACACTTGAGAATGATCCATGGCGCTACACGGAGACTTTGACAGCCTGTCATTTTCTATAGAGTATTTGCAGGATTTAGCATTGATTGAAGCTACACCAATGTGTACGCCAATTAATTCCTACTATGTAATTAATATTTGCTAGAATTACTGCCAGGAGCCGTACAAACTAATGAACTGTGATTCTAGGTTAATTCCTTCCCCCTTGGTTTAACACTTCATCAAAACCAAAAGTCACTTCCATTAAAATATCCCTTCAAGGAAGAAACAGAGAGGGAGAAAGAGAGAGAGAGAGAGAAAATAGAGGAAAGGAGTCAGGTAGAAGGATGGGTCATGTGGAGATAGTAGTAAAGGAAATACAGACCTTAGTAGGTGAAGATAATATAACAAAAATATTAATTTATATAGTTCATTGTTTTTTAAAAAATGACCTGTCAGGAACAGAGATGAACTAAAGGGGGGGATGTGAGGAACCAAGAACCTCTGAAAAATGATGGTTTAGCAAAGTAAAGGACTAAAGTACAAAAGAGATGGAATACATTGAAAATATACATGTCTATAATTTTACATTGACCTCCCCCCTTTCCCAGCTGACTCTCCCAGCTATTCCTCCGTTCCTCCATCCATCAACACGGTGTCGGCTCATTATTCTAAATAGAAGGGTCTTTTATTCCTTATATCAGGTTTCACGGATGCAATCTGCATGCCAATTACTGCAACAGACCCCTGATACCAGAAAATGGAAATAGGTGCAGGGCTGTGGATTCTGAGAGGAGATTTCTCTCCCTCTGCGCAGGAACATTCCAAAGTGCGATGGTGTGTCTTCTTGACACTGAACCTTCTGAATGTCAACTGCTCTTGTACACACACAATGAGACTTCTACTATCCCTGGATCTTCTCCGGCATAGAAAAGCCTTAGGTTCTTTATTCCAGTGTGCAGCTAACAAGAGAACTGACAGAATGTATCCAGGCCTAGCGGAAAACTCATCCCAAACCCAATAGAACATTTACTTACCATTAATAAAATGTGTATTGCCATGACTTGTAAATGCTCAGCTATACAGTATGGGAAACGGTATATTTGTATTGCAGAGACTTGCTAGCATCTAACTTTGATAAGGTCAGAGACATTGGGTCCTCTCATTGTTAGATACAGAAGGTTTGTGTGGGCACACTTATGCCATGTTAAAGGAAAACTATACCCCCCAACAATGTTGGCCTCTGTAAAAAGATATTGCATAAAAAAAAATCTCATGTGTAAAACCCTGCTTTAGCTAAATAAACCATTTTCATAAAAATAAACATTTTTAGTAGTATGTGCCATTGGATAATCCTAAATAGGAAATTGCCATTTTAAGAAGTATGAATCGCCCTCTGGGACCGCATAATTCACGGTGCACACAAACAAACCAAGGGCACACATACATGTTAGGTCACATGAGATAATCTTACTTTTACTCCCACACTTCTTCTTGCTACAGTTGGAGCTGCAGTATTTCTGGTCAGATGATCTCTGAGGCAGCACAGAGAATATTATAAAAATGGCAGCTCAAGGGAAAAGATGTAAAAGGGCAATATTTATAGATAATATATTCCAGCTTGGAAAGATTCTTTAATAGGCCACTTAATATGATGTGAAAATCTGCTGGTTAAGCATTCATCCTGGGGGTTTAGTTGTCCATTAACATCAAAGGGCAGATTTATCAAGGGTCGAATTTCAAAGTGCTAAAACTTTTTTTTAAGTTTACCTGATTTCGATCGAATTACAATCGTTCGATCGATCGTAGAAATCGTTCAAATCGAATGATTCGAACGATTTTCAAAAAAAAAATTTTTGACTTCTAAAAAAACCCAAATGTTGGCTATGGGTTCTAGGAGGTCCCCATAGGCTAACATAGCAATTCGGCAGGTTTAAGGTGGCGAAGTGTCAAAGTTTTTTAAAGAGACAGTACTTCGATTTTTGAATGGTCGGATATTCAAAGTATTTTCAAAGTACCCAAAAATTACTTCAAAATTCAAAGTTTTTTAATTCGAAAATTCACTTCCACCTTTGATACATCTGCCCCCAAGTGTTATTGATCAGATGAAATTGAGAAACAAATATCACACAATAAAATTACACATTAAAATCTGCTGGCTTTTTGTTTTAACAATTATACAATTCTTTGCAAATGCTTATAGTTTACAAAAAGGGAATTTAGTACAAACTGTATGATTACGGTATAAAAATATCAAAGCAACATGCCAAGATTTTAGATACCCCTATATGGCAACCCTAAATATTCATCCATGTTTTACATTATATTGATTAAAGAGCCTTGCAGAAAAATTCAGACCCGGCGCAGACTTTTATGTAAGAGAATGCAAAAAAAGTTGAAATATGTTTGTTGACTGTTTTTGAATGCAAGTTGTATAAGATTTGCACACGGTACAGAATTAAGTTTGGCCCATTTTTCCAGGGAGATTTACTCCATGTTGTTCGGGTTTGCTGAATGACACTTGTGCAGCTCAGTATTCAAATAGTGCCACATGTTCTATGCTGAATTGAGGTCAGGACTTTGATTGGCTCATTGCAGGACATTCACCATTTTTCCCTGAGCTACTCCAGTGTTACTTTACCTTTGAGTTTGGGATCATTCAGGAAGATGAACTTTTGCCCCAAGGTCCAAATTTTTAGCAGAATGAAATAGTTTGTTCCACTGAAGCTTTTCCTAAACTGTGGGGCTGCCGCCCCCTAAAAGCAATTGAAATAAATGGATGTTGGGATTCAGCCTAGGGAAAAATCAGATATTAAAAACAATTAGGAAACAGCACTATTATACCCAAATAATTCAAAAAAATACTGTAAGTGCATGCATTATATAAATAAATACAGAATTATCCTTTTAGTAATTGAAAACAGGAGTTAATAAAAACAAATATTGGGACATTACAGCCTCCTTTCAGGTTAAAAATGGCTAGCTAAAAATAACTAAAAAATTACATACATTAATGCCATATCAGCTTACACTGCATGATCAGTATATATAAAGAAACGATAAGATGATCTGCAGCAGCAGCTTAAATTGTCAAACATTTACAGGCAGTAATAGGGGGGAAAAAACCTTTTGGGAGGCCCATTTATCAACATTCTCACTTGTGCGGAGATTTTGAAACAAACCACAAATAAACGAAATTTCTCTGAAAGCATGAACGCCAAGTGATTTATTGAAAGAATATAAAAAGCATGAATAGTCCGAATAAGTCAATGAAAACCTCTAATTCCTTGAATTTGTCCCTAAAGTCTCTAAAAGCCCAAATTAAAGAAAAAAATGTTACAATCTGATGAGGACAGCTCCCATTGACTTCTATATGGCCCAGTCAGCTTTTAGTTGGCAAAGTTTGGCATTCGTGTTTTGCGTGGTTTTTTCATTTAATAAATTACAAATGTTTCATGGTTTAGAGTAATTCCTGTAATCCATGATTTCTAGCACTAAAAAATAAGATTCGAAGGAAACGAATAAAATAAGAACATTGGTAAATCTGCCACTCATTGTTATGAACGGACTTCAATATATTGTATATTTTAGTATTGAATATTAGGAGGAGTATTAATGGACAAGGCGCATCCAATTTGTTTGTGAATTCAATTGCCAATGTTTTCAAAAGGCTGACACTCCTTTTCCTATTTCTATGCTACTTCCTTTTCCCAGGGATCTCTTACTCCCCACTAGTCTTGTTCATACACCGTATAGTAAGTTGGGAAGTTTTCTGCAGGCACAATCTAGTGGGTCTAGTGAATGTGCAAGGGATTCCTGGGAAACTGTGCTAAGACATCATTCGATTGAAGCCCTAACCCACAAGGCAGTGCAGGTTCACAAGCTGTATATATGTTGTGTCCATCATTACTGTAAGTAATCTTACAATAATAGGGAATGATGAATTTTCCACTTTTTTGATGTTTTATAACATTTTAGTTCTCAGTCGGGGAGGCCTACTTTTCAAAATTCGAATTTCTGTTGTTTTTGAAGTTTCTTTCAAACTCGACTAAACCCACATTTCAAAAAAAGCACAAATGTCTACTCAAGATCTGAATATGAAAAGTGCAAATGACTCAAAACGAGTAAGAATACGAATACCTCAAAATGCTCATTTTCGTATGAATTGTTGTGCAATTACAAAAAAAATAAAAAAAAAAAAAAAAATCTCAAAGAAAGATCTTAATTTGCAAAGGACAGTTCCCATAGACTTCTACATGACCTCAACAGCTTTTAGATGCAGACGTTTGTTCAGGTATGGGACCTATTAGCCAGAATGCTGGGGACCTGGAGGGGGTGTTTCCATAATTTGGATCTCCATACCTTAAGTCTACTAAAACATCATTTAAACTTTAGGAGGTTATTTATCAAAATCTAAATTTTTCTGATATTTTATATAAAAAAAAGTCTGACACACTGGAATCCACGATTTGACCTTATTTATTAATAAAAAAACACTTGATTGCATTGGATTGGGGGAAAACTAGGTAAAATCGAGCAAAAACCCGAATTGTATGATTTTTTCTGAGTTTTTCCCATATTCTATGGTTTTATCAGGCTGTTTCCCGAAAAGTTCAAATTTTTCTGATCTTTGCCAGAAAAGCCTGAAAAAGACAATTTTTTCAGGCTGATTCCAGCGCAGGCCATAGAAACTTCCAAATAGTATAGGGACCTCTCCCATTGACTTACAGTTTATACAACCTCACAGGTCTGAGATGGCGGATTTTCAGATTCTGACGTTTTGCATCCTTTGGGTATAATAAATCTCAAAAATGTTGGGTTTTTTTCCACTAAAAATTCGGATTTTATAGAAAAAAAAAACCTTGAATGTTTTGGGTATTTAGCATTTGGACTTTTACAAATAGTTTGGATCAAGTACCGGTATATGACCTGTTATCCAGAATGCTTGTGAGCTGGGGTTTTCCATATAATGGATATTTCCATAATTTGGATCTTCATACCTTAAGTCTACTAGAAAATCATATAAACATTAAATAAACCCAATAGGCTGGTTTCGCTTCCAATAAGGATTAATTATATCTTAGTTTGGATCAAGTACAAGGTACTGTTTTATTATTACAGAGAAAAAGGAAATAATTGTTAAAAATTTGGATTATTTGGATAAATGGAACCTTCTGGATAACGGGTTTCTGGATAACGGATCCCATACCTGTACAAGGTATTGTTTTATTATTACAGAGAAAAAGGAAATCATTTGAAAAATTGGATTATTTGGATAAAATGGATTCTATGGGAGATGGCCTTCCTGTAATTTGGAGCTTTCTGGATAATGTGTTTCCGGATAACGATATCTATACCTGTAATAGAGTTTTTTGTGGTTTTTATACCTAATACATATCAAATATTTTAGAGAGCGATTGAACTTGGTGGATGTGTGGCTTTTTTCAACCTAACTTACTATGTTACTATTGTTAGCAGAGCCGGGCAAAGCCGGGCAGGCGCCCTAGGCAGCCTGCCCGGCTGCTGCGCCGGCTAGTTGCGCGTGAAACCACGCATGCATTCGCGTACTCGCACAGATGGGCGGTCGGCAGAGAGGGACCGGACTAGGGGTAGGAGTAAGTACGTGCCTACTCTGCCTACCCTGATTGTTAGGGTCTGGCCATATGAGCAGATTTAGGGAGATTAGTCGCACCATCGACAAATCTCCTCTTCTTCTTCACCCTGCCCTCCGCCGGCTGAAATGAAAATCGACTTTGTTTTCCGAAGTCGCCCGAAGTTTCCTCGTGAGGCAACTTCGGGCGACTTACGAAAATGAAGTGCGGCATGTGCATTGCCGCAGGCGATTTTCATTTTAGCCGGCGCAGGGCAGGGGAAGGCAGTTCAGGGAGATTGTCGCCCTGAAGAAGAGGAGATTTGTCGATGGGTCGACTAATCTCCCCGAATCTGCTCGTGTGACCAGACCCTTAGATTATCAGGACTGTCCAACCTGTTATTACTCAGCAGCTCTCAAGCATCCCACTTTCTCACCACAAATGGAGCCCCCCAGTATTCCTGCTTTACCAGGGGCCCCTAAATTCAGCATCTGCTGCTCTGCATTCAGCAGTCAACAATAGCAATGCCTGCTGCACAAATACAGACTTTCTTTATCATATACATCTCTGCACAGAGACACTGGGCCACTCAGCCAAAATATTCCATCTTGGGAACTCCGGTCCTCCGGGCTAAGAGTAGGTGACAGGCTCCACTTAGCATTCATTACCTGCATATAATAACCTCATATATCAAACTGGAATTGACCGAGAAACCCCATGATAGAAGGTCTTCTGTTATACATGGCAAACACCATTAACCAAAAGTCCCTTGTTCCCTTGCTTGATATGCAAAAGCGGTGGTGCCGTACAGAAGAAATGGCCAGCACAAAGAGTATTTGTTAGGACTATACATAATATGAATGAATTATGCAAAACAGTCATAACTCCATCCTCGGATGCTTTGAGAAATCAGACCCTGCCTGACACCCAGTGGCCTGGAAAATAATGAGCCTCGGCTGAACAAAATTATAAATAAAATAAATTAATTTAAAGTGGACGCTGATGCATGGAGACGGCACGGGCAGGAGCAGCTTGTTCATTCACCCGGGAAGTGTATTCATTGCTCGCAAACGCACAACCCCCCGAGGGTGAACACTGCTATTATCGAGTGGATAAAGGTTGAATAACTGCTGGCTATTTGGGTGTAGGTTTTTTTAATTGCTTTAAATCTCTATAGGATGCCAGGAATGCAAACTGATGCCTCTTTATATGTTAAATTATCCCCACCCAGAACAACAACACCCTTGTCAACCTTAAGTGACTGGCCTTGCGCAATGATTTCATTCTGCATTGCTGGGTCTGAGGGACAGAGCTGAGGAGCTGGGCCTTATCTTTACATCAAAGCCTGAAACCACTCAGATGCCGAAATAACTGCTGCAGAACCTCTTGGCTCCTCTTTCCTTTCAAGAATCAGTTCAGATATATTACAAATCTCCATTTCCATTATAACTAGGACTGGATATAGAAATAAACACTAAATTGAGAAAATTGTACAGCTATGGGATCTGTTATCCAGAATGCTCTGGATCTGGGGTTGTCTGGGTAACGGATCTTTCCATAATTTAGATCTTCATACATTATGGGGCATATTTATCAAGGGTCGAAGTGAATTTGAGGGAATTTTCTAAGTCAAAAAAATTGAAATTGGAAGTAATTTTTTGGATACTTCGACCATCGAATAGGATTCTATAACTTCGAATTTACTTTGAATTCGATTCAAAGTAAAATAGTTCGAATATTAGAATATTGGATAATCGAAGTACTGATCTCTTTAAAAAAAACTTTGACTTCAATAGTTCGCCAAATTAAACCTGCCGAAGTGCTATGTTAGCCTATGGGGACCTTCTAATGCATTTTTCTACGTTTTTTGTAGTCGAATAAAATCGTTCGATCGATCGCTGAAATTGTTCGTTTTAATCGTTCGAACTATTTTACCGCGAAACGGTCAAATTCGACTTCGATATTCGAAATCAAAGTATAGCCATTCGATGGTCGAATTTCAATGTATATTTCACTTCGAAATTCAACCTTTGATAAATCTGCCCCTAAGTCTACTAAACATTAAATACACCCAATGGGCTGGTTTTGCTTCCAATAAGGATTAATTATATCTTAGTTGGGATCAAGTAAAAGCTACTGTTTTATTATTACACAGAAAAGGAAATCATTTTTTAATTATTTGGATAAAATGGAGTCTATGGGAGATGGCGTTCCGTAATTCGGAGCTTTCTGGATAACAGATTTCTGTATAACAAATCCCATACCTGAATAAGTCTAAACCAGAAAAGTCCCCTTTGCCCTCAGTTTTGTCATTTGATACATGTTTCAAAAAGACATTTGGGGTTGTGAATAGTTCTAAGCGTCACTTTCGAGGACTTTGAGGATTGATGTGGTCCAATTTTACAGACCCCCCGCCCCCCCATGAGAGCTGCCCCCAGTTTAAAAGCCGCAGGAACCTGTAGTTGATGTGACGTTTGCCATTTTAGTCGTGACATTTCTTCTCCCGGGCAGGAATATGAAATCTCCCTTGGAAGTCAGAGAACAAAGGCAGGTGCTGCCCAGTGCATGAACTATGAGGAGCTATGGTGTGCACAATGAACTAGATAAATCCTCAATGCAATTATATGTGACAGTACCATTGTTTGGGCTTCACAATCACAGCCTTTCTATATCTGGGTCGTCCACTTGTTCCTATGCACATACACTAACAGTGCTCGCTAACTGCCTTCGAAAATGCGTATATAAGAGTATATTTCGCATATTGCTTGGACTTAATGACATGGTTCACCCTTATTTACTTATGGTGGAATATCGAGGGTTAATTAACCCTCGATATTCGACTGTCGTAGTTAAATCCTTCGACTTCGAATATCGAAGTCGAAGGATTTACCGCAATTCATTCGATCTTTCGATTCGAAGGATTTTAATCCATCGATCGAACGATTTTTCATCGACCAAAAAAAGACTGCAAAGCCTATGGGGACCTTCCCCATAGGCTAACCTTGACTTCGGTAGGTTTTAGGTGGAGAACTAGGGGGTCAAAGTTTTTTTTAAAGAGACAGTACTACGACTATCGATTGGTCGAATAGTCGAACGATTTTTAGTTCGAAACGTTTGATTCGAAGTCGTAATCGAAGGTTGAAGTAGCCAATTCGATGGTCGAAGTAGCCAAAAAAAACATTCAAAATTCGAAGTTTTTTTTTATTCTATTCCTTCACTCGAACTAAGTAAATGGGCCCCTAACTGTTAGCATTGTAGAATGTTCTAGACTTTTTAATTGGTCTTTATTTTCCATAGTTTTTTAATTAATTACTTGCCTATTCTGTATCGTTTCCAGCTTTAAAATGGGGGTCACTGACCCCAGCAACAAAAAAATCTTTTTGCTCTGTGAAGTTCTAATTGTTTTGCTGTTGTTACTTTTAATTACTGATCTTTCTGTTTGGGCCCTCTCCTCCTATTCATCTTCTATTCATCTTTGTCATTAAAACCACTGGTAGGTAAACTAGACCCTAGCAACCAGATAGCTACTGAATATCCTCACTAGGGAGCTGCTAAACAAAAACTAAAAAAAATTAAAATCATTAGAAAATGAACACCAGTTGCAAATTCTCTTAGAAAATGACAGGCTACGCCATTCCATCCCAAACTGTGGTCTGGCTCCCCTGGGGGTTTGGAATAGTGTAGAGGGGGGGCAGCTCAGCCTGAAGACCAGTTAGAGTGAGAATTGGGAAGAATTACTATTTGCTCCCCTAGATACACCTAAAAGCACAGCCTAAAGGCCAGTTAAGTTAATATTTGGGTGAATATGTCATTGCTGTCCTAGATATTTTTGGAAATTCAGGTATAGGATCCGTTATCAGGAAAGCTCTGAATTATGGGAAGGTTGTCTCCCATAGACTTAAATAACTAGAATTTTCTAAAACAATTTCCTTTTTCTCTGTAACAATAAAACAGTAGCTTCAACTTGATTCCAACTAAGCTATAATTAATCCTTATTGAAGGCAACCCCAGTCTATTGGGTTTATTTAATATTTAGAGGTATGGAGATCCAAATTACGGAAAAATATCTTATTCGGAATACACCAGGTTCCGAGCATTCTGGATAATAGGTCCCATACCTGTATGAGTGAAGGACGGATACACTATTTCCTATATCTAAGAGGAGCCTAAACCAATGATTGGACCATCAAGTTGGGCTTGAATTGAAAACAAAGGTCTAGACCAATTTTAAAGTCAATTTAAAGGTTAAATTTAAAAAAAAAAAAAAAAAAAATGGTTGGGAAAAGAAGCATCCTACCAAGAGAATAAAAGAGGCACTTATATGTGATGAATTCCTAAAACATAAAAAAAACACTAGCTCATAACTGATATGTATTTGGTTGCAGAAATCAGCAGAAATGCCAACCAGAGGTTTTATACTTTTTGTGCACCTTGACCACACCCTGACCACGCCCTGGCCACACCTTGACCACACCCTGGCCACACCCTGACCACACCCTGACCACACCTTGACCACACCCTGGCCACTTCTATGACACCCCTCACCATAACGCTCAGTCATGCTCCCTGCTCAGCTTGATGCTTTCAGGTCCTGAGAATATTAAAGATAAATATAAATTCAGTGGCAAATACAAGGGAGCACTACACGGGGCTGTTACTGCAGATTTTCGGTCAGACAAGACCACATTAAATTGGTTACTATGGGTTACTGCAATAGGGCCAACTTTTTGGACCTCATTAGGCCTGGATTTGTAAATCTGTCACTCCTTTGCCTATAACATGACAGCGGCATTGTAACTAGCTCAGTACTCAGCCAACTTGAGAGCCCTTTATGGCTGAAATGTCTCATCTTCTGAATAGACGATAAGGGGAAATACCTCCCGTCTCAGTAGCAGGACAAGCTTCGAATTCAAGCAGTGCCCTAAATAAATACCTCATTGATTGGTGATTTGTGCTCATCAGAACCATGGCAAATCCCAGCACAAATCCAACAGCAATCATATCCATCTCCTGCCGCCAGGGCTAATGGACCGAACACAACAGGTTAACCCATTTTCATCATCGGATGTTTTAGAATTACCAGTCGGAAAAATAATAGGGTCAGAAAGTTTAGATGGGGGAGGAATGGACTAAATACAAATAATAAATTGGATTTTGAAATGGCAGAGAGCATTTCATAAATCCCCCTCAGTATAAAAGGCTGAAGCAGCATCTAATGTGTTTCCAAAATAGCCACCCGCTCTGTGTAAAGAGGACATTGTCCTCGGCAGAATGGCCCCTCTCTGTCAGGCGGACACTCTCCTTATTAATCGAAGGAGGTAATTGTATAGAGTCAGAGGGGAGAGAGAGAGAGAACGGATTCTGCTGCTGCCACAAGAGATAAAAAAGCAGCAAATTGCACCCAGTTGAAAAGCCAGAGCAGAGAAGTGAGGGTTTGTTGAGTGCTGGGTAATTATCAGCCACAAAAGGGACCAAATTGCCGTCTCTGTGCTGTGGACCCAACTCCAATTTTGCTTCCTTACCGGGTCTGATCAAGCTTTTTACAACCTGATAAGGCGCTGGATGGGAACTTGCTGAATCTGAAGGGGCAGTCCGGCTAGATAGATATATATTTTATATATTTGTGCAGCTATTTTTAGTATAATCAGCTCTCTCTTCCATGGATTTAGCCCTGTTTAACCCTTCCCAAGGTACAAATTCTAACCCCTGTCCATCATGTCCCTTCAATGCCCAAGAAGGTGCAGCATTTGGCACATTGATGTGATTAACACGTTTGCTTCGAAAGATGCAAGATCTAAATATTCCATTGTGATGCACATGATTATTCTCAGATTATTAACTCTTCTGCTCCCAGCAGGGCTTGCAGGGACAGTTTTTAGGTAGAGCAAAAGTGTGTTTACTTTGGGAACTTAGTGTTGGAGGGTTCCCTTGGGGGTAAAGATGCACAAACAAGTAGAAAAGACAAATGATATTATTGGATATATTCTGTGTATATGTCAGGGCTGTCCATCCTGCAGCCCCACTAGCTGTTGCTGAACTAGAACAGCCAAACTCCAAATGTGCTTCACAGTTGTTTTGTACCAACTCGAGTTAGGCTAGGGCCAGACAAGTGCAGAGAAATGTGGACCAAAAATCCATGGATATGGGATTAGAAACACAAAATGTTGCTTTTTATGCCAAAATCCGACCCACGTCTGCCTGCACCTGAGCGGAGGTAAAGGTTTGGATGCATAATGGGCTGATGTTCAGTAGTGGAGGAGTAAAAACACAGGCCGAGAGTCCACTCCTCCACTAGTTGCAGGCAGACGCGGCAAATCTCAGCATGAAATGCAAAATCTCACATTTTGGCACATTAAGGCTACAGTCGGCTCTCGAGCTATGAGAAATGCAGGCTGAAAATCGACTCCTTTGCTGGGTGCAGGCAGGTGCAGAGAATCTGCTCTTCTATCAGGTGCAGTGAGATGCTGCAGATTGCAAAATGTTTTGTTTTGTTACCAGTAAACGCCGTGTCTGCCTATACCCGAGTCGGGGTTAAGTTCCCAGGTACAGGCCCGCTCTGGCTCTAGGGACAATGCACAAAAGATGAGAATTAAAATTAGGGTTCAAGCATAGCTCCCAATATTTTAGAAATAGGAAGAGGAACAAAAGGATTTGCTGTGTGTAGCGAGGTGAACATTTTTCTGACCACGCCCATTTTCCCATGTTCATTTTACAAGATTTGGCAGGTTATGAAAGTTTGAACACTTTTCTGTGGTTTTTTTTATATGTTATTACAGTTTTGCTAATGAAAGTGAATAGCTCTTTAAATTGAAAATTACAGGTTCCCCAAGAGACCTTATCTTAAATTGTTACAACTGTTTCTTTGCTTATTTTAAATTGCTACAAAAGTATCGAAGTGCACCTGCCACATATTCTGGGCTCTCTGCCAAAAGGTAAGAAGAAAATTACCGGCACTCAGGACTTCATGCAAGCGGGCCAAGCCCTGCATGTTTATTAAACGTAATGTTTTGGGGGCGTACCGCTTCGTCAGACGTCCCCGAAACGTTACGTCTTTTACCAGGGGACGCTCTCTCCACATGTGTCGTGTCTGCATCTTTGAGATTTGCTGATAAATATGGGTAAAAGGAGGAGGAGCACTACCAAAGGATCACAGTGGTGTAGTTGAACTCTACTTGTACCGGAACACTAGGGCCACCGTTTTTGTAAGCGATAAGTTTGCTGACGACATTTAATGCTGTTGCCCATAGTAAAAAAAAAGTTCCCTCGTACTTTGCATCCACAGGGGTTTCCCATGTCTGGTCCATGTTCTGTCTCCCTAATACACAGCTCTAGAAGGTTCAGGCAGGGTCAGATACAGAGACAGGCACAACTATTTGTAATCCATTCTGGGAGAGAAAAAAGTTGGTGCTGGCAAACTGCATTCTAGACAAACCTCCCACCCTTAGTAAATCAGCCGTTTGGTCCCAGTACTCTCAAGGTACTTATTGAGTCAGGGAAGCAATATAATATTGGCTCTGAGAACCAGTTAGTCATTGTAGGTCAGCAAGAATATATAACATAACTGACCATTACTGTTGCAGAAGCATTTATTGATGTAGATATAGTACATAGGGGCGTATGTGAAGTGAAAAGTTGAAGTAGTTTCACCAAAAATGGAGATTCCCCTCAACATTGCCAATTTAGGAGAAAACTTTTGTTCTGGAAAATTAATTTTGGATAATTGATTCACCTCTCTTCTGCAGGGGAAGTTGTCCAATTTACTAAGAGCACAAGAATGTGCTACGGTCGCCTCCAGCCTGGATATGGCAGCCTTAAGCAATTGGGAAACATGAGAGGTTGGTAAAGGGCAGGTGAGGCTGCGCAATCCGCAGTGTGTCAGTAAGGGGGTTATTCACTAAAATTCCAGTTTTTTTTATTAAAACAAAGTCGACCAAACTCCCATCCACGAATTGAACTCATTAATGAAAAACCGCTTCTTGAAAAACTCTAGTGAAATAACTTTGCAACAAAATCGAGCGTCAATTCGGATTTTACGACTGACGCTCCGAAAATGTGACATTATCGAACTGTCCATGTGAAAACTCTACTTTATCAAATTATCAGGCGAAAATCCAGAATTTATCGGATTATCCAGCACAAATCAGGATGTCCAGAAATAACTTCAGGGACATCTGCCGTTGACTTCTACGTGGCCTCAACAGGTTTGAGATGGAGTATTTTAGGATTTGGATTTTTTAGCAGCTTTGGGGTAAATCTCTAAAAATTTTAGTTTTTTTATTTTCCTCAAAAAATGTGTTTTCCCCTTTAAAAACTTGACCAGATACATTTGAGGTTTAATAAATGGGCCCCTTAGTCGGGGAAGGACTTCACTTTCCTTGCAATTTGGGCCCCTCAGGTTCCTATTCCAATAATCTTTCACTCCAGCTATTGCAGATCTAGGGCCCAGTTAGGGGCTTCATATTCATTTCAAAAAAGAAAAGGTTCATTATTCAGACCCCCTGGTGTTTTTCGGATAACAGATCTTTCCATAATTTGGATCTTCATACCTTAAGTCTACTAGAAAATCATTTAAACATTAAATAAACCCAATAGGCTGGTTTTGCTTCCAATAAGGATTAAATACATCTTAGTTTGGATCAAGTACAAGCTACTGTTTTAATAGAAAAGGGGAATTGTTTTTAAAAATTTGGATTTCCCATAATTGTGAGCTTTCTGGGGCCCATACCATTTCTTTAAATGATTTCCTTTATACCTTTAATACTAAAACATTACCTTGTACTTCAGCTCATCTAAGATATAGGGGGTTATTTACTAAACCACAAATTTACCTGGTCAGACTTTTTAGGACAAAACCCGAATTTTTTGTGAAAACATTTTCGCCATCTCAGACACGTCAAGGTCATGTATAAGCCCCTTTTCCAATTTAAAGATATTGCGGTTTGTGCTGGGTTTAGCCCGGTAATCTGAAAAATTCTGGGTTTTCGGGCAAAAACAACCCATTCCTTCAATGACTTTTAAAAAATCACAAATTTTTTAGAATTTATTAAACCCCGAGGATGGAAAAGTCCGAATCTGAAAATCCGACATCTCAAACCTGTTGAGGTTGCATATAAGTCAATGGGAGAAGTCCCAATGATTTTTTGATGTGCGCTGGGTTTCGTGCAATACCCCGAAGTTTTCTGAGATTTTGGGTGAAAATTATGAAAAAATCATGAAATTCGGATGAGGAAATCAGAAAAATTTGTGAAAATCTGATTATAAATGTAATAATAAATAAGTGTAATAATTTAATAATAAATAAGTGTAAAAAACCAGAGCGGATTTGATCGGAGTTTGTAGCAGAAAATATTGAGATAAATTTGACTTTGATCAATAACAACCTTAAAGTGGACCTGTCACCCAGACACAAAAATCTGTATAATAAAAGTCCTTTTCAAATTAAACATGAAATCCAATTTCTATTTTTTATTTCAGCATTCATAGCTGTTGTAAGCTCATTTAATAATCTCAGCTGTCAATCAAATATTGTCTGCCCCTGCTCTATGCCCGTGGTATAGAGGCGGGGCAGACAATTACTTTCACTTTCAATTCAGCACTTCTTAGATGTCACTGCTCCCCACACATTCCCCCAGTTCTCTTTACCATATAACTGTGTGGCCAGGGCATGGGGATGGACATCAGGTCCCCCATTCTGGTGCACAAACAAGATTCTGAGATGATACAAGACTTGTCTTAATAACAGTGTCCACAAAATGGCTGCTGCCTGCTTGCTATAATTTTGAAATCCCAAACTGGAGGAAACAATATTCAAACAATTTATATAGTGTAATTAAAGTTCATTTTGCTTGACTAATCTGATAAAATAGGATTTTGAATCATTTTTTTGGGTGTCGGGTCCCCTTTAAAGTGTCCTAGTGAGTCAGTAATCCCGAGGGAAAATCGAAGATCATCATATATTGTACATGAAACATCAATGGCTGTTATCTGGGGCCAAGCAAAGTCTCAAAGACTATGTGACCCCCCAACCTCCATTTATCTCTTTTGCATTTTGAAGCTGTCTGTAACCTCGGTGTACTGTCTGGAACTCTCTGTTGTCAAATATAACTTTAGAGTTAAAGATACAGGGGCCAATTTACTGAAGGGCGAAGTGACTAACACTGGCGAAAATTCACCAGCGTGACATCATTTCAGGACTTCGCTGATTTACTAAAGTCCCAAAAAACGCTACGGACTTTTCAGTTTTTCAGGGTGGTAGGCTGCAAAAGATCGTAATTTTTTTTAGGGTACTCGGCTTCCCCCCTACATTTCCTAACATATGGCACCTAAACTATACACTGGGCTCATGTATAGGGCAATATAACAACTTTATTTTGAATTAGCGTTCTGCTGGCGAATTTTCACCTAGCGAAGCATGGCGATGTGAGTGAAGCAGTCGCTGGCAAATTTCCGCAGGTTAGTGAATTTGCCCCACAGAATCCTGATCTCCTGTTTTGGATTGGGAGATGCAGTGGGGCAGGGATTCATGTAAAGGGTGAACAATGGCTGCAAAGCTCTGGGCTATATATTAAGTGATGATAAAAAACCACTTGACTAAAGAACCAAATTTAATAACAATAATATATAGATGAATATATATACTGTATATACTGAATGGTTTCATGTCTTAAGACACTGCTTGGTAAATCCTTGGTAATTATGTACAACTATACTAAATACAGAGAAGGAAGGCAGTCCTTTAAGTTTAAATATTACCTTGTGGAGAGTCAGAGGCGTGAATTACTGTTAACTGTTATTAGCGAAACGCGTCGGCAGAGCCTCTCTTCGCCATAATTTGATCTTAATTCTTACTTAGACCTTAATACCAGTTCGATTACCTGAAAAAAAAAATGTAAAAAAAATATTTTCTTAAAAAATACTTTTTAACTGAACTTTGAATACTCATAGCCTGGTCCAGGGGACCACATTCAATTTCTTTTATTCTCTGTTTTTACACGGCACTGGTGGATTTGTGTTTTTTTAGGATATTTTTTAGCTCTTTCAATGAGACAGGTTATGTAATATACGAGACCACAGTCCTCAGTGTACTACTTTCTCCCCGTGTGGGGTCCCAGGGCTTAGAAAATAATAGGCAGCAGTTTCTTTGGGACTTCTCCACTTCTTCACTTTTTACTTTTCCTACTTAATTTCCCTTGAATGATGGTCCTGGTTCCTTTTTCTTAACTAATATGGTTAATGAATTAACTTTTGATCATATTATGCATTAGCACTTGCATAAATTATTTATTTTGAACCACACACAGTCGGCGACTGCAATTAAGTTAGCACTTGGAATTGGAATTTTGAACTTATTGTCTATAGACTCAACACAAGTTGGCACTAGCTATATTTTGTTACACAGAAACAGCAACTCCATGCTTTTCTGAATGTGTTGTTTGTTAATTGCTGAATATTCATTTGAACTCATTAAAAGGTTTTTTAACCAAGCAAGTTTCTGCTATTAGCACAAGCACTTTATACTTATCAATTAATTGGTTCACGATATAATTTGAAAAATTAATTTAATTTAATTTAATTTAATTGAGAGTATGGGGGATTTTACTATCTTTTCCTCCTTTACAAATCATGTACAACTCTCATGCACAACTTTCTCCCATACGTTACATAGTGGAATAGCGCCTCTGATGTTACAATTTATAATCCTCTACTGCCCTCTTCTGGCCATTATTGATAACTACAAGCAACTATAAAGGAAAACTATACCCTGAACAATGTCTATAAAAAATATATTGCATAAAACAGCTCATATGTAAAACCGGCTAAATAAACAATTTTTATAAAACTATGCTTTCCTAGCAGTTTGTGCCATTGGGTAATCCTAAAGAGAAACCGGTAATTGTATGATTCACAGTGCACACAAACAAACCAAGGGCACACATACATGTTAAGTCAAATAAGCCAATTCATGGATAAAGTTCTGTCTTTTACTCCCACACTTCTTTCTGTTATAGCTAGAGATGAAGTATTTCTGTATGTTGCACAATCCAGACTTTAGTCATAAAATGTTGTCATTATTTTATTGAAAGCTTCAATCACACTTTTGTCATTGTGAAAAAATAAACCTGACGCGTTACGTGCCTACATGTGGCACTTAGTAATAGGCTAATGGCAAACAAACATAATACAGTATATAAAGAATTTGATCCAATCACGAACTGCCATTAAACAACCAATAGCTGGACAGGATTCAAGCAAAAAAAAAAATCCTATAATTTCTCTGGGTCCCTCTCTGTTCAGGGATGGACACTGCTTGTCATCAACATGCAATGCCTCTTTGATATCTTTACCCCGGTATTATCACAACAATTAACACTTCCAGTACATCGTAAAATGAACAACTGACTCTACAAGGTTTATGGCACCATTGTGACTAGATTACGCTTTCACACATCTGTCAGTTTCAGCCAACAGCAACTGAATAAATTCAATGGAACCATTGTGATTGGATGTCTGTGACTTTAAAGGAGAACTCAGCCCCCCTTCATTAAGAAAAGCTCCTGCCGAATAACCTAGATATCCCAATACTCTCCACATACTTCAATAGCCCTGCAAATGTCCCTAAAATATTTCTCCCCTATCAGTGCAGAGTAAGCGCAGTGGAGCTCATGAGCGCCATCTTCCAGATCTCCAGTCTTCATCTGTAATTGTCTGTTTTGGCACATGCATAGTTGGAGGAGTCTTCCAGTTTGTACCGACTGCGCATGTGCCAAAAGTGCCAGAAATTACAGAAAAGGTCCAGAATTGGCGAAAAGGACACCAAGAAATCCAAAGATCCAGAAGATGGCGCCCATGAGCTCCACTGCGCTTACTCTGCACTGTTAGGTGAGAAATATTTTAGGGATAATTTCAGGGCTATTGAAGTATGCGGGGGGAAAAGCAGGGAGGAGGGACTATCTAGGTTAGTAGGTAGGGTTTTTTTTTTTTAATTGGGGGTTGAGTTCTCCTTTAATACCCTTTAGGGAATAAATTCCGTTTGACTGAGTTGAACTGAAGAAGCCACTCGGATGAGTGGTGACCCGGTCAGACTGGGCCAGCAGGATACTGGGAAAAAACCCAGTGGGCTCGGGCTTTCAAGGGCCCCCTCTGGCCCAGACTTGCTCCCCAGGCTGACCAACTGTTATTCTGCAAGGCGCAACATTTAACGCGCATATGCGTGCATTGTGGGGGTTTTCGCGCATTTGCGTGATGCTGCATTTTTCGGGAATTAAGATGTCAGGACCCAGATGAATAAGAATCTCCATTAAATAAGCAAATCAGGCTTCCGATAGTTTTGTGTTGCAACTGAGTTCTTTATATATTGAAAGCAGAATGAGGCACAAACAAACTTTCGTGTATTTCCAGGATCTCACAATTTAAATAAATCAACAGGTTTGGATCATTCTAAATTCCCAGTCCTGCTTGTCCTTCTTTCCGACCAAGGGAATGATCTTCCAAACACCTACAGCTCTCGGTTATTCTTAGCCATTCTTCTCCACTATTTTTAGAAAGAATTAGGGAGGGCGAGCAACACCAAGGGGCCGATTCACTATGGGTTGAATATCGAGGGTTAATTAACCCTCGATATTCGACTAGGAACTAAAATCGTTCGACTTCGATATTCGAAGTCGAACGATTTTAGTTCCTAGTCGAATATATTTAGCGCAAATCCTGCGATCGATCGATCGAAGGATTTTTCATTCGATCGAACGATTAAATCCTTAGAATCGAATGATTCGAAGGATTTTAATCCAACGATCGAAGGAAAATCCTTCGATCAAAAAATCCCAGGCAAGCCTATGGGGACCTTCCCCATAGGCTAACATTGACTTCGGTAGCTTTTAGCTGCCGAAGTAGGGGGTCGAAGTTTTTCTTAAAGAAACAGTACTTCGACTATCGAATGGTCGAATAGTCGAACGATTTTTAGTTCGAATCGTTCGATTTTCGTAGTCGAAAGTCGAAGTAGCCCATTCGATGGTCAAAGTAGCCCAAAAAAACTTCGAAATTCAAAGTTTTTTTAATTCGAACCCTTCACTCAAATTTAGTGAATCGGCCCCCAAATGTGCATTAATACATAGGGGAACATGCAGAACTGTCAGTGCAGTTACAGACGCTTGCAGCCATTATGCACCACTGTAACTCTATTAATCAGAATGTACAAAGTAAAATGGGCCTCATCTTTGCAGAGAAATAACCACAATATCACTTCAAGTCACCAGAGGATGCACTATAAGGCATGTTATGGGTTAACTTTTTTTGAGTTTGCAATAAAATAATGTATCACAACGAGTTGCTTTTGTAGGGCTTTAAGACCCAAGGCATAAATATACATTATCTAATAAGCCAATGGAGTTTATATACTGCTCTAATGTTTATATGCTTTAAGTAACCCTAAACCATTATTTATTGCACAGGATCGATTCTCTTAGGTATCATGGATCCTGAGATTTGTACATGTGGAGTATGAATACTGGCAGCTAAACCCAGGGCCACCTCTCCATCTCCTTTCTAACTAAGATTCTTTCTAGGGATGCACCAAATCCACTATATTAAGATTTGGGTGAATACTGACAACCTAATTTGCATATGTAAATTAGGGAAAGAAAAAGGAAAGGACAGTTTTGACATCCTTGTTTGTGTAACGAAAAATCACGAATCCTGCTGAAAAATCTTGGCCGAATTCCAAACTGAATCCTGGATGTTTCCCCTAATCCTTTCATTTTAAAAGGCTCTATCTAGTTGGTACAAAAATGTTCTGATGGTGACAGGCACTGTTGGTAACCAAAAAAAAAGCCTAACAACTAAAGATTGGTACCCATTGTCAGTACCCATTAGCCCATCAGAAACATATTCAGCACTCTATAATGTACAAGGGATCACAGGTCCAGTCTGACTTACACAAATAATTGCTTTTAAATGAGAACAACACCCTTGTAAAAACTGCAAGAGCACAGAGGGGTCAGAAATGGATCCTGGAAGCCACATGCTAAATGAGCCAATAACAATAGCAGGCATGGTGTCACCGTGTGTCTTTGACCCCCGAATAGCCCTCCCTTAGGCCTATAACACACCATTTATTTTCCAAACACATCTGGTTTTCTGGGGGAACCTATAGTTTGAGTCTTTTCTGATCCATAGGATCTTACTTGCACCAGTAGCAGAGGAAAAGAGTTACCAAATAACCGGCACTTTTTAACTGATAGAATTAGTATACAGAGTACACTGTACAATGTATAGCAAAATCTTACGAATCGAAGGAATAGCGCATTCGATCGAATTCGATTCAACGTTTTTCCCCAAAAAAAGTTGATTTTTCAAAGTCCACCAATTAGGTTCTAGGAGGTCCCCCATAGGCTAAAACAGCAATTCGTAGGTTTTTAGATGGCGAATGGTCGACCTCTAATTTTTAAAGAGACAGTACATGATAAAAAATTTTATCGAATTTGGACTATTCCCCAGTCGGAGTACACAAAGAATAGCTCAAAATTTGTTTGTTTTTTTTTCATTCAAAAATTCACCTCAACCTTTGATAAATCTGCAACTAACTGGCTCTGTATGTTTCAAACCAATAACATATATATATATATCAATGTAAGATTAGCGAGTTCATGTGAAAAGTCAGGGACACGACTCATGAATGGAATTAGGTAGGCGCCTCTGTTGCAGGATGAGGCTGATAGAGACTGCTCTGTTCATGAACCTAATGTCATTCTTTCCCTCATTTAGCAGTGAATATTGAAAATTGTACCTTATTTAAAGAGAAGCTGACGCTGAAGGCACATACAGTCAATATGATCCCATATATGTTTCAAACACGCCATCAACTCAACCCACTCAGAGTCCAACTGGAATGGGGGAAAATGGATACGAAAGGTTACACGTCTCTAATCGACCTGTACAGAGACCATGTGACAATGGCATCGCCCAATTTGAAGGACAAATACCACCTTTTGAAAGCCAGGTGGCAAAAGGGATCTGCTCTCTGGTGATTAATCCCACAGAGATGACAGACAGCGGCACTTATCAGGTCCGGCTGAAAATTTTAGGAAAGCTGTATGAGCCGGTCCATCTATAGACATTGAGAATCAAGACATAGGTAAGTTAAATCGCAAGAAAATTAATCATTCCTGATTTCAAATGTAATCCCAATGAACTGTATCACTCATTAGATGTGAAAGAAAAGTGTCTGTCCTGTAACCCCAATACACAGCACATTAAGGGTCGAATAGTACACATTGAAGGAATAGCGCATTTGATCAAATTCGATTCGATTCCCCAAAAAAACTTTGATTCTTCAAAGTCCACCAATTGACTTCAAATAGGTTCTAGGTGGTCCCCCATAGGCTAAAACAGCAATTCGGCAGGTTTTAGATGGCGAATGGTCGAATTCGAATTTTTAAAGAGACAGTACATGATAAATTTCAAAATTCAAATTTTTTAATTGAATTTGGACTATTCCCTAGTCGAATTACACGAAAATTCACCTCGACTTTTGATAAATCTGCCCCTAACTGACTAAATCTAACACTCGTCAGTATTGCCCACATGCTCACTTAGTAAATCTATCATTACCTTGGGATTTATGGGATCATTTTGCTTTGCAGATGAGTCAAGAAATGGCTCTGGTCAAAGTCTGAAACAACGACTGAGCCCCCAAAGACCACTACTACTACTGCATCAACAGCCGCAGCCACTGTCTCTTTTCAAGACGCCGTCCTCCAATATATGTAATCAAGTGTTAGAAAGGAGACTAAATATTATAGAACTTGGAGTGCTCCTTGTTATATGCTTAGTAATAGCAGTCCAACAATGGTAAGTGATATCCAAAATACAATCATTTATCACCCAAGATGCAGCCAAAATTCTTATTCACTCCTTCATCATATCGCGTCTAGACTACTGTAACTCTCTTTTAATTGGCCTCCCCCTCCAGAGACTGTCACCTCTCCAGTCCATAATGAACACTGCTGCGAGGCTCATACACCTCAGCAACCGCTCCTCCTCTGCCTCGCCATTCTGTCAATCCCTGCACTGGCTTCCATTACCTTTCAGAATCAAATTCAAATTAATGACCCTGACATTCAAAGCACTTCATAACTCTGCTCCACCCTACATCTCTGAACTCATCTCTATATACTCACACAACCGCTTACTACACTACTCTACTGACCCGCTCCTCAACTCTTTTCTCATTACCTCCTCACATGCTCACATTCAAGACTTTGCAAGGGCTGCACCCCTCCTCTGGAACGCTCTCCCACGGTCTGTCCGACTTTCTCCCAACCTTTCTGCTTTCAAGAAATCTCTGAAAACGCACTTCTTTCGAGAAGCCTACCCTCACTCTGCTTAACTACCAAATGCAACACCACATACAGTACCACATTTCTCACCCACTTAATTCAATCTTGCCCACTCCCACACCTTGTGTATTACTCCCTTCCCTTTAGAGTGTACCGGAATTGATTGTAATGTTTGTAATTCCATATGCTCTATGTATATAATTCATGTGATTTAGTTGTATAATCACATTTACTTTACAGTGCTACGCAATATGTTGGCGCTATATAAATACATGTTAATAATAATAATAATAAGTGACATTTCTACTTTTTTGGTGAGCAAAAAAGGTAGAAATATATCTTACACTAGAATATAAATCAGAGGCCAACAAAAGTGTAAAGAAATGCAATGCAAATAAATGTTGGCAAAGTGAAACATTCTTTCTTAGTGAACACTTTGCCCCTGATGTGACAGTAGGATAGCGATTGCGAACTTTATAGTTTGTGATAGTGCACAGTGTATGTAATAAAACTTCCCAATCGCAAACCTTTTTTTGCAACAAAATATTTCATGCAACTCCAGAGCAGATGTTAAGGGATCTCAAAGCGCAATTAAAATTCGCAAAGCAATAAAAGCCTAATGAAGAATATTACATTGAGACATGAGAATGTTTATTCGCAGAGTTTTGCTCTTTGCAAATTTTATTACATTTGTTCCCTAAATATTTTAGCAAGAGCCAATTTAGTGAGATTTGAGTGTGCTCAGCCATAAATAACCAGTAATATGTCCTTATATATGGGGGTTAGTGATGTCATCAGTTGTCCTTCCTTGGAATCAGTGTCTGGCCTTGTGCCTTTATATGGTCACACACTGAAGTTATAATTTTTCATACATATGTATATTTATGCATATACGTCAACTGCAGCAAAAATATTGTATATAATAAAAAAATCCTGCAGGAATTTCACAATTTTTTTACTTTTTTTTGCAGTATTAACAGAAGGCAAAAAAACTGGTGATGAAGAAAACCCACCAGATAAGACTTCAAAGAAAGGGCAAGTAAACATTTATAATGGGTTTTTTTACTACTTAATATTCTAAACCCAGGGCCTTGCCTACATTTTCATATAACATACCAGATACATATATAGTTGCATTCTGAATGATTGCTGAATGATTTTGTATGTGCAGGAAAGATAAAAAGGAGAAGAAAAGAGAAAAAAGCGAGTCAGAAGGAAAACGAATCAGAAGAGAGTGAAAGTGATTAGAAAAGGAGTGACTGGGCATCATTACAAGAATATGATGAGAACAAAGAGAATTTAGAAGCTTCGTTGGATAAGAATGACTTCTTGATAGAAGAATAAAACCTAAAATTTTAAGACGCTGCTTTAATTGATGGCAGGAAGGACTTTTGTCTCTTTTCAGCCTCATCTCCAATGTCATTATGGAGTGAAAAACTGAAAGATTTTCCATTTTTGATTCTAATCTGTAAATTTTGTGTCATTTTCAAAAAAAATATTTTCAATAAAACCTAAATAATATTATAATTTCTTCTTTTTATTCATCTCTTTTGTTACTATGGGGCAGATTTATCAAGGGTCGAATTTCGAGGGTTAAAAAAATTCGACCCTAGAAGTAAAATCCTTCGAATTCGAATGTCGAATTCGAAGGATTTTAGCGCTATATGTTCAATTGAATAAAAATCGATCGATCGAACAATGAAATCGTTTGCATCGAACGATTTTAAGCGATCGATCAAATGATTTTTATTCGATCATAAAAAGTGCCCAAAACCTACAGTATCTGCAATGTCCCCATAGGCTAACATTCAATTCGGTAGCTTTTATTTGGCGAAGTATTGAGTCGAAGGATTTTTTAAAGAGACAGTACTTTGATTATTAAATGGTCGAATGGTCGAATGGTCGAACGTTTTTTACTTCGAATCGTTTGAATGATTCGATGGTCGAAGTACCAAAAAAATTACTTCGAAATTCGAATATGTTTGGATTCAAACTATTCACTTGTGCTTAGTAAATCTGCCCCTAAGTGTAGGGTTTTTTACATTTCTTTTAATGTCACTTAACATGACTTTGTAAGTAGCAGAATTATACTATCTATCCTTAAAGGGTGCACTTGTTGAAGTAACCGTGTACCGGTATGAGGCTTGTTATCCAGAATGCTCAGGACCTGGGGTTTTCAGGATATTGGATCTCCGTACCTAAAGTCTACTAGAAAAACAAGTAAACATTTAATAAACCCAATAGGCTGGTTTTGCTTCCAATAAGGATTAATTATATCTTAGTTGGGATCAAGTACAAGCTACTGTTTTATTATTACAGAGAAAAAGGAATGGATTATTTGGATTATATGGAGTCTATGGGAGACTAATTCTGAGCTTTCTGGATAATGGGTTTCTGGATAATGGATCCCATACCAGTTCACACATTTCTTAATTTGTTTAAGGCAGAGATGGCAGGTAGTAGCAGCCCCAGCAAGACCACCCTATAGTTTTCCAGTTTTAGCTTTGGAATCAGAGTTTATTATCATATCCAGAAGCAGGTATTTACCATTGCCAAGGGTGCAAGTGCTAAGGTGCTGATGAGTGAGAAACTGCCCCTGTGTTAATGACACCCCTAGACCAAATCTGTTCCTTGAGTTCAGTATTTATTATGGTGGCTCTTATAATACATATACCATTTTTCAGTTGTAAAACAGAAAAAAACACATCACATAAAAAAACCATTGTAGGGGCCCCAAAACTTTGGATATCTTTCCTAAACATACAGTATACTGCAGCAACAAATAAATGTAAGATGTTCACAGGTACCTCCTGGCCTACACTCAGCAAAATCACTTCCGATACAAGCAGTAGAGGTAGATAGGAGCACCATGGAAGGGGTGACATGGGTGTTGTTAATCCCAATACTCCGGACCCGATGCTGAAAAATTGCGCATGTGCACAAAGGAAGGGGAGGGGATGGGGGCAATGAATGGCAGAGGGCTTAGGGCCGCTAATTAAATCTGGTCCTGGTCTGAGGAAGATCTGTTACCTCCAATATAAGGACCTGTGTCGTATTATGGCTTACTAGTTTTTTTGAGACCTCAGGAGCCCTCTAGCAACTGAAGAGCAGTTTTGGATGTGCATCATTACACACGCACTTTAAGAATATTGCCAGGCAGCAGTCAGCATGTGTATAGTAATTCCAGATGGCACACCAAGTTTTAACTGGTTATATCAATTATAATAAAGTGAGATCAGTAATCATAGGAAAGTTCTCAACGGGCTCCTCTGGCATCCAGAATCACTTGATGGAGATAATGACACAAGCCATTGTTTCCAGGTGCCTCATACTGTAACAGCCAGGCCAGGAGTTTATCCTTATTTCTCTAAAGTTTATTTTTGGAACTATCCTTAGGTCTCTATCATTTCACTGTAAACTGCTCCCTCCCAAAGAGCAGTGACTATATCAGTGGTCCCAGTAAGGAGACTTGTCCATGATGTTCTAGATAGATAAGACCATCTCCATAGACTGGGCAACAATTCCATATCTGAGCTCTTGTAAACAAGAGAAGATCTAAGCAGGCAGTTTATCCCACAGAAGTCTTAAGTATATTCAGTCTGGGCTGAAAATTGGAAATCCTTCATATACAAGTCATAGATACAACACCAGACACCTCAAAATGAGATTTAAGTAACAGAAGAAGATGAGCATGAACATTGTGTGGGTCCTTTAATCCTGACAGAACTGAATGAAGTGTCTGTGATACACAGTATAAGTGAAGGGCCTTGTAATGTATCCATGTCCCAGTGTGTAAATATTCACAGTAATTGTGTTTTGGCACTGCAGTCCTGCCCTATAATTTTATATATTATTTGATTACTGGGTTCAATGCTGGTGATCTTCTCGCAGTCTTCTAAGAAGTGATGCCTCATTATCTTCTGGGAAGAGAAGGGCTCCTTCTGTGAAAGAGAAAAGGGCAGTAGTAAACGAGAACTGTTCTAACAAGTTGGTCCAGTCTCAGAATGTATCATGGAGCTTATTGGAATGTATTATTTAATATACATGGGTTTTATGCTTCTACAGCCTTAATAAAACAATTGAGAAATGATCAAGGTCCCAATGTAAATTCACATAACTCACCAAAGTGTGGGTCAGGCCAAGGTGCACCACCCGAGCCCTCAGCTGGGTGAGCAGATCTAAACCGTATTGATGTAGAAGAGGCACTCAAAGAGCAGTCTTCCCAACAGATGTGTAACATTCTAAAAGTTTATCGGGTACACATGGAGGTAGCCTTACACATTTCGGGAGTTATTTATTAAAGTCTGAACGGCCAAAACTCAAACAATTCTAGTTTTTTTTTACTATAAAATCAGAATTTTTAGTGAAAAAAAACTCTACATTTTTGAGATTCATTATATCCTGTGGATGGAAAAAGTCTGATTCCGGCATCTCAGACCTACCAAGGTTGTATATAAGTCAATGGGAGAGGTCCCTATCCTATTTGGAAGTTTCTGTGGTCTGCACTGGAATCCAAAAAATGTGGGCTTTTCGGGAAAAAGCCCAAAAAAATTGAACAATTTTTAGATACATCCGATTAAACTCTGTTTTTTTTTTTAATAATAAATAAGGTCCAATCATGGATTCTAGTTTGGTCGGACTTTTTTTTATTTAAATAGTCAGAGAAATTTATCCAAAAATCAGCTTGAAACAGTGGGTGCGGGAAAAGTCTAGACAAATCATTCGACAATTCGAATCGTACAACTTTTTTTAAATTTGATGCCCGAATCTTAAGCTGGCCATGTTGAGATTTTTAAAAGATCAGATCCTGATCGTGAGACCACGATCTTCTCAGAACGATCATACGATCGTACAAATTTACCATCAACTAAAAAGACCAATTTACCAGGAAAACAAAGGGGAGCTGCCTGCTTGGCCCTGCAAACATAGATAGATTGCACTGGGACCGACAAAGATTTTTTGACCTGGCCGATCAATTTCCCGACAGATGTCGGCCGAAAAATCGTAAGATGTACGATCATTCGAATACCACTAACCGCACGATAATTTCGAAGGATTGGTCGGGCTTCCCTAAAATCGGTCGTTCGGCAAGAAGAATCGTCGCGTCTATGGGGAGCTTTACGATTTTTCTGAGGTGTCGGCTGGGTGACCCAGACTTTTTTGAATTATCGGATGAAAACCAACGCAGATCACGAAGTCAAGAAACATCATTGTAAAAGGAACATCTGCCATTGACTTCTACATGACTTTGACAGGTTTTAGCTGCAGTATTTTCCTCTACAAATGTCTCCCTAAAAAACTCGACCAGAAAAAATCAAGGCTTCATAAATAGACCCCTTAGTGTTTGTGAAAAAACAAAACGCGCAAGGCTACCTCAATGTGCTGTAATGCCCTAAAAGGGTTCCAATAAAGGCATTTTTATTTTATTTTATGAAGGAGTGGTGCTGTTTCATCTTGTAACCTGAAAGTCTATACATGTGGAAAAGTGGCCACTGGGAAAACATGCACAAGAGTAAGAAAAAGCCAGGAGACTGTGCTGACTACCCTGTACTCTACCTCCAATAAACTTTTTGAATTTTACATGTCTGTTGGGAAGTGTGCTCTTTGAGTGCCTCTTCTACATCAATACGGTTTTGAACAAGCTACTGCCTTGGCTGATGGAAGACACTGATTTGTTGCATAAAACCTTTCCAAGGTTGGCGTTTTATTCAGCAGTTGTGCAAGTCTGTGCTTTTTATTAAACACCACCAGTGTAAACTACAAGGCCGAGTAGGTTTCTTACCAGCATGTCAGGAATTTTTCCTTGCGGGTAGCATGAATACCGCATGACAAGGAATAAGTTCCTCAGTAACACACACAGAAGCGCAAGCCCAACGATGATCCCAAAGAGGGATATGAGGCCAGTGGTTAAAGGGGACAGTCCAGATCCTGCAAAGACAGTTGAAAAGAGTGAGTTTGCAATAAACTTTAAAACCCTTATAAACACCCTTTAGAAAAACAGCATTTTGTTTTGTCATTCAGAGGCATGGGATTTGTTCCTTCATTAAAGGGATACTGTCATGGGGAAAAAAATCAGTGAATAGTGCTGCTCCAGCAGAATTCTACACTGAAATCCATTTCTCAAAAGAGCAAACAGATTTTTTTATATTCAGTTTTGAAATCTGACATGGGGCTAGACATATTGTCAATTTCCCAGATGCCCCAAGTCTTGTGTGCTCTGATAAACTTCAATCACTCTTTACTGCTGCACTGCAAGTTGGAGTGATATCAACCCCCTCCCTTTTCCCCCCCAGCAGCCAAACAAAAGAACAATGGGAAGGTAACCAGATAGCAGCTCCCTAACACAAGATAACAGCTTAAGGCTAAGGCCACACTAGGCGATAGCGCCGCGATTTGACTCGCGGCGACTTTTCGCCGCGACTTTTAATCCGCAATCGCTGGGGAAACTTTTGCGCTGGCGTCTATGGGGAATCGCGAAAAATCGCCAGCGTCAAAACACACGCGGCGATCTTTTTTCTATTGTCGCTCGAAATCGCCTCGCTAGGCGATTTCGAGCGACAATAGAAAAAAGATCGCCGCGTGTGTTTTGACACTGGCGATTCCCCATAGACGCCAGCGCAAAAGTTTCCCCAGCGATTGCGGATTAAAAGTCGCGGCAAAAAGTCGCCGCGAGTCAAATCGCGGCGCTATCGCCTAGTGTGGCCTTAGCCTAACAGCTGCCTGGAAGATCTAAGAACAGCACTCAATAGTAAAAACCCATGTCCCACTGAGACACATTCAGTTACATTGAGAAGGAAAAAGAGCAGCCTGCCAGAAAGCATTTCTCTCCTAAAGTGCAGGCACAAGTCACATGACTGGGGGCAGCTGGGAAATTGATAAAATGTTTTGCCCCATGTCAGATTTCAAAATTGAATATAAAAAAATCTGTTTGCTCTTTTGAGAAATGGATTTCAGTGCAGTGCTTCTGGAGTAGCACTATTAACTGATGCGTTTTGAAAAAAACATGTTTTCCAATGACAGGATCCCTTTAAAGACTTTATTTCTCATTATATGATTGTGCACTTCCCTATTCAGTTCATTTAGGGGTGTAATGCTCAATATCACTCTCCTATTGTGCCTTAAACCCCCTGGTTGTCACTTCATACTCTCCTGGAGAGAATTTTGGGTGTTTATGTTTACTTTGCTGACTTCTGTGATTTCCAGATGAAGTGATGGGTCAGTAATGTACCCCCAGAATCCATTAGTAATAAATTAATTGCCCTTCCACCATCAGGCTGAGCATGTTCACAACTCACAACAAGGATTTCCCATGCCATATTTGTCATATTTTAGGAAATACATCTTAATTCAGGAGACCAGGATATTTCCCCAAATGAGAACCCCAAGGGATTATAAGAGCTGTTGTGCAAGTCACTTAAAGGGATTCTGTCGTGATTTTTATGGTATAGTTTTTATTACTAAATTACACTATGTACATTGCAAGTAATTCATTTTCTATTTAAAAAAAATATTCTTGAACCAATAAATGTATTTTTTAGCTGTAATATTAGTGTGTAGGCAGCCATCTCCGGTCATTTTGCCTGGTCATGTGCTTTTAGAAAGAGCCAGCACTTCATGATGGAACTACTTTCAGATAAGCTATTGGTTCCCCTAACTGGAGTCAAGACTCAAGGTAGCCAGACTTGGATTTTTACTATTGAGTCCTGTTCTAGGTGGGGAATGAGAGCATTTTTAGCAAAGAATGTGTCAGGGAGCTGTTATCTGGTTACCTTCCCTTTGTTCTGCTGAAGGGCTGATGGGCGGTTGGGGGTGACTGAAGTTTATCAGAACACAAGTCACATGACTGAGGGCACATTAGAAACTAAGAACATGTCTAGCCCTATGACAGATTTGTAAAATGAAATTTAAAAAAATGTGTTTGCCCTTTTAAAAGCGCATTTCAATGCAGAATTCAGCTGGAGCAGCACTATTAACTATTGCTTTTTGTAAAAAACATTTTTTCCCATGACAGAAATTCTTTAAAGTACCTAACACCATGTCAAGACTATTGTGGATATCAAGGAACCCTTGATGTTCATAACAGCCTGTATGCAATACTGAGTATAACTTGAGGTGCTCTATAAATATAAGAATAAATGATTTTTTAAAGCAAAGTCCCTTCCCAATGCTGAGAGCAGGAACCTACTGTATTTCCTTTATGGCAACGGCAACTTCTTCTTTGTGCCAGGAGCAGGCAACTTATTCTGCACTCCTTGCAACCACCATAATACTGTAAGTACAGCAGGAGCCAAATAATTAGACACTACGTCCTGCACCGGGTTGGGTCCATTAGGTACCCGCGGAATACCCACAAAGTGTTTGGGTTTCTGGCAAAAAAGGTCTCCGATTATCTGGCCGTGGTGGCAGTCTTTGGTAACCTGACTATGTACTAGAAAAAGTGTGGACTTGAGCTCTCCCAACATCCCCTGTAGTTGTGGCAGTTCTTTTTCTATTTTTGTCCAGATTCCGGTCCAAATTTTGCTTTTCCCCTGTTCAGAAAGTAATTTGGCCTATTACAAGTCAGGTAGCAGATCAGTGGGGGAAAATTCTGGGTTACAGGTCTGGGTTGCGGGTCACGGATAGCGGACATGGGTCGGGTACAGGTATAAGTAAATGGGCCCGCACAGGTCTCTACACTACGCTAAAGGTACAGTAACTTCTTTGTATATTAGTTTGAGTGTGGTGTATGAATGTAGTACATTAAGGGGCCGATTCACTAAATTCGAGTGAAGGGTTCGAATTAAAAAAAATTCGAATTTCGAAGTTTTTTTGGGCTACTTCGACCATCGAATGGGCTACTTCGACCTTCGACTACGAAAATCGAACGATTCGAACTAAAAATCGTTCGACTATTCGACCATTCGATAGTCAAGTACTGTCTCTTTAAGAAAAACTTCGACCCCCTACTTCGGCAGCTAAAAGCTAAGTCAATGTTAGCCTATGGGGAAGGTCCCCATAGGCTTGCCTGGGTTTTTTTGATCGAAGGATTTTCCTTCGATCGTTGGATTAAAATCCTTCGAGGATTTAATCGATCGCAGGATTTGCGCAAAATCGCAGGATTTGCGCAAAATCGCAGGATTTGCGCAAAATCGTTCGACTTCGATATTCGAAGTCGAACGATTTTAGTTCCTAGTTGAATATTGAGGGTTAATTCGACCCATAGTGAATCGGCCCCTAACTGTAAAGAAAGTATAAAGAAAGACACCCGTCTCTGTATTTTAACACATAAATTAAATGGTATATTGCAATACCTACAGTGAACAAGTTTCAACATGCCTTATATATTTACAAATATTTTATTCCAAAAAAGGATTCAGGTTACCTATGTCTGTCTTAATCCAATTACAGTTTAGAATGCAACAAAAGAAAAAGATAAATATCTGGGATAGGCTGACCTATCTGGTTGCATCAACAAAATAAATACATAGAGGCACATTTATCAAAGGTCGAATATCGAATTCATGTGAGTTTTTTTAAACTCTTTTTAATTTGAATATACTCAAAATTCTACTGGGGGGTTATTTAAGAAAGAAATAGAATAACTAAAACTCGGACGAATTTTAGCAATCCAAAAACTCGAATCGAATTCTATTTGAATTCGACCAAATTCAATTTGAGTTTTTTCTCCGAAAAAAACTTGAATGTCAGGAAGGCTACAAATATCTCCAAATTGGTCACTGGACCTCTCCCATGGACTTATACGTGAATTCGGCAGGTTTAATGTGGGGAATAGTCAAATTTGAATTCATAAGGACCAGTGTATGATAAATCTCGAAAATCTAATTAGAATTTTTAAAAAAACTCAATTTGACAGTTTTGACCATAAATATAATCCAAAAATTCAAATTCAATTTTTCAATTTGACCGTTAATAAATCTGCCCCATAGTGTAGATTGCTCTTACTTTTTGCTGTTGCACACACTTCTGTGCTCTTGCTACTATTTCGGGAGATGGGTACGGCATGAGCAATCACCTGGGCACAATATTCATTCCCTCCTTCCACGTTTTCCAGGTGGAACATTGTAGCCCCTCTATACATCTTCTTACTGACCACCTAGGAACAAATAATTGCTATGGTTAGTGCAGTCCTTGGGACTATTTGGTACAATATAATTACTAAATGGGAATTCATATTTAGAATTGTCTGATCAATGGCTCCTTCTCCTACATGCACAACTCACACCACCAACTAACACACAAAAATCTAATATGAAAAAGGCTTTTCTGAATAGTAAACCTATTGTAATTGTGTTGTATCCTTTGTTTTGCTTTAGTCAGACTCAGCAAACGTATTGCCTATGAACTCTATCTGGTGCAACCAGGGCTTTCTTTAACTAGTGCCCATCATGTTCATATTCAAACACTCACCTTGTCTTCGTTCCCTTTCTTCCAATAAAAGACAATAAAAATAAAGTTTGGTCCTAAGTATTCAATTTCCAGTGTCAGTGGTGGTTCCGAGGATTGGAATTTAACTGCAGGAGGAGTAAGGACACCTGTAAAACAAAACCCAACTATAAAAAGAACATTTTTAGCCAGTGTCAGACTGCTATGCCAGGGGCCCACCAGAAACGTGGGCCCACAGGAAAACCTTAGACAGTGGGCCCACTTTCCAAATTATTATTCCTCCTCTCCTCTCTCAACATCTTTATTCTTCTAGTTTTTTATAACTACTTACTATATTTTTCCATTATTAAGCATTTTTCCCCATAAAAGAATAGGTAAGGATCATGAAATATGCTAAATGTTTAGAAGCAAGAGGGCCCACTGACACCTGGGCCCACCGAGAGTTTTCCTGGTATCCCGGTGTAGGCCAGTCGGACACTGTTTTTTGCATTATGACCAATTTTATAGAGCTCCATCATTTTCCATATAGATCATTTAAATCTATCCCCGTTCAGTGGGGTATTCCAGCTTTTACAGCAAAACTAGTATAGACCATAAAGAGTAGCAGAATTAGCAGCAGTTTGTCGCTTACTTGAATTCCGATTGAAGGGTTGTCCTATCGTTGCCCAGTCAGATTTTTGGCTTCCCAGTTCTGCTCGGACCTGCAGTTCATACCAGACATTGGTGGCGATTTCGTCAGTCACATTGCACCAGCGAGCAGTAATGGACTGACACCCGTCTGCAGAAGTCCAGACCTTATACATATATGAGCGCTCATACTCCCTGATAACACAGGAGAACCAGTTAAAGTGCTACTTACTAAGAACTTAGGATTTATAAAAGCATTTCTCTTGGGAAAATGTGTCGCAGAGCATCAGTGCTACAACACTGGGTGGCTAAGGATAACCAGCTTCAGTAGGAGTTAGTGTGATTGGATAGGGCTGCCAGATGTTGAAATCCCATTATGGAATGTCCCTGCATGGGGCCTGGGCATTGTGATACGGAGTGAAGTCCCTGTTTAGACAGCACATCCATATCCAAATCTGCTACACACAGTACAGCACTGACTCCCTTTCCCCAGCAAAGCACTGTAAAAAAAACAAAGATTTAAAAGACCAAATTGGCCTAAAATGAAGTTGAAAATTCTCACCCTTGAACCCGAACTGAGAAGTTTACAGTTCCTTCATCATTTAGGATGGGATCCCAATACAGATAGTGCTTCATGTTGGTGGAATTCATGTAAATATTCCTTGGAGCAGAAAGCTTGGCTTGTTCTAGAAAAAAAATACATAAAAATATAGATAATTAATGGACGTAAGTAGCGGAACTTGGGTTTGGTTGATGAGAGAGAAAAGATGTGAGAAGTGGACATTGGTTGATGTTAAGAAGCAGATGTGGGAATTAGTCATGGGGTGTTAAAATGGACAGGGTGAGGGAAGCCTCAGAATGAATATGAGAGATGGGGTTGCAAATAGAATAAGTGACATTGAAAGGTGTTAAAGGTCAAAATACTATTTTTCAGGAATTAGCACAATGGGTGTATTCTTCTCGGTAAAAGTGATGGAGCTTTCCACGATTGAAGGAAAAAGGGGGTGCAAGGCAGAGGTGAGCAGGTGAAGGAAGGATACATTAGGATGAAAGTGGTGAATATTGGGGTGGCAGGAATTGTGGCTTTTGGATTGAGGGGTCAGTCAGTCAGTCAGGGGGTGGAATTAAAGGGGGAAATCAGTAAGACATCAGAGCAAAGGGCTTCTTCCACCCCCATGTAGAAATATCTGAGAAGCTTTAGACAGGGCCCTCAAGCAATACACAGGTGTTCCTATACACGTAGAGGCATTTATGACTGTACCCACAGTTGTGGGGCCTCTACATCATTTGTATGAAAAATCCCATTTATCAAAGGTACTAGCGACAACTTGCACTTCCCTGTAGTTGCACTCGGTCCTGCTCTTCCAAATTTCATGCAGTTGCACCTCAAGCCGTAGCACCAGGTGTCAGACATCGGCCTGCGTCAATCATCAAATGACTACAGTGCAGAAACAGTAGGATCATTGCAAAGTCAGAAATGAGGGCAGTTGTGTCCAATTTGTGTTAAAGTTCAGGCACAACTGTAGCAGTTTTGACGCAGCGGCCACAATTGCACCAGGTGCATCTGTGATTATATTTACTGTAACATTCAGGGGCATATTTATCAAAGGGTGAAAATAGTGTAGCCCACGCTTGAGTGTGCTTTTGGCTGTGTAGTATGGCTATGTGTGACCAGCTAAACTGCTTGAGTTGTGCCCAGGACCCCACTATACCCGCAACTCCCTGCAACTCCGGGTACCTGGTGTAGTTCAGTGCAGCAAAGGATCCAATCACAGAGATGATTCTGGCAGCAAAATAACTAGTTTATTCACAATGAACAGTTGCAATGAAGGCATTCAAAGGCACTTTGATGTCAATCAGAGTAATGGTAACAGGATCCCTTCTTTAGCAGGTGAAATAGTACAGTGAGGATAAACACCTCCTCGGCAAAATCCTCCCAGAGAGTTTAGCTTCCTCCGAGGAATAGTCAGCTCCGGGTCTTGGATCTTGGCACCCTCACTGGTCCTCACCTCACCCAATGAATCCCTGAGCTAGTGGTGTACTCACCACCAGGTCCTAACCCACTACTTCTACTCGTTGGAGCGGAAACTGCTCACTATATACCCTGAACCTTTTGTATTGCTCCTAGAGCAACTATAACCAGAGTTTACTGTCACTAAATAACTCTTTCTCACTTTACCAGTGGTAAACCTGGACCTGTAGTACCTCACAGTGAGGTAAGGTCCCAGGAAAGACCTTGAACACATGGGGCTAAACCCCTTTATACTGTTAAACAGTGTCACCTAGTGGAAAAATCCTGCCTTGAGTAATCCCAGTGGATCCAGGAAGGGAGTCATAGCTGCCTGGGTATACTAAAGATCACCTAGGTGTCTGAATACTAAGGGGAAACTGCCTGAGTAAAATACACCCAAATCTTAGGGTCCCTACAATAGAATTTGCTGTACATTTAACCTTTAATAAATACGCCCTTATAAATCCTATTTAAGTACATAGAAAACTTAAAAATCTCCCTCTAGCGAACTGTTGTGAACTTTATTTTCACCCAACAAAACCTCCTTAGCCCAGGGCCCCACTACCATAAAAAGCAGCCCTGGATGAAGGGGGAAATATTTTTCATATTTATTGCAGGGTACAGAAAGCCCTGAGCCAAAACCCACAGTGCGGGTGTTTATGCTTAAACAGTTTTCACATGTCACCCCCATCCCTATTTCTTACAAAGTCATATGAACTGAAATGTCATGAAAACAGGAAACATTTTCTAAATTCCATTTAAACAGATTTTTTTTTTCTTTGGTACATATTTTCACCCTATGCGACAAACCGGCTCTACATGTTAAAATTCCCAGTGAGGCTCTTCACATGTGACGAGTCTCATGTTTCATGTACTCAAGGCTTTAAGCTAGCTGTATATGTGGAATCCAGTTAAGGGTATAATTAATAGTAGTCCATTTAAACTGCAAAGTGCCCGATTACGATGGCACCATAGTTATGCGCTGCCTATCCAATGGCTCCGGAAAAATGTAGAGAACAGCTCAATAAAGCAGCACTGTACAGTGAATATACTGCTCTGCATCTGTCAGGGGACTGATATCCATATTCCCCTAGGTTCCATTAGAGATATGGCATATCCCAAACCCACCGCTACCAGTTTCCATTCATTTAAAAGTATAAACCCATGATGCTTCAGGCTCTTTGCGGTGTGACTTCAGCCATGCATTTGGCATTCAAGTGTGTGAATTGTGATTTTGGGATGTTGTGTTTGCAAAGAGACACCCCGGAGGAGATTTAATAAGGGTCAAATAGAAAATCCAAATTTGAATTTTCAAAAAAAAAAATTATGGTCAAAACTGTCAAATTTGACTAGGGAATTATCCAAACTCGATTTGAGTTTTTTTAAAAAATTCAAATTCGATTTTCGGATGTATCATACTCTGGCCCTTTAAGAATTTGAATTTGACTATTCGCCACCCAAAAACTGCCGAATTACTGTATAAATCAATAGGGGAGGTGCAGTGACCAATTTGGTGTTGTTTGTAGCCTTCCTGACATTTGAGTTTTTTTCAGTTTGGCCGAATTCACTTCGAATTGGATTGGAGTTTTGAAGTAGCTAAAATTAGTCTGAGTTTTACATATTTGATTTTTTTAAATAAATAATCGAATAAACTAATTTCGAGTAAAATCAAATTCATGTGAGTTTAAAAAAACTCGCACAAATTCAAATTCGACCTTTAAAAATGTGCCTCCCCATGTACCATTAGACTCAAGATAGTCTTGAGTCTTAGGGGCAGATTTATCAAGGGTCGAAGTGAAAATTCGAAGTTAAAAAATTAGAATTTTGAGCTATTTTTGTGTACTTCGACTATTGAATAGGCCAAAATTCAAATTTTAAAACAAATGTAAAAAATTTTTAAAAAAATTTGACTTTGAATATCGAACTTTATAATGTACTGTCTCTTTAAAACTTCGACTCTGACCATTCGCCATCTAAAACCTGCCGAATTGTTGTTTTAGCCTATGGAGGACCTCCTAGAACCTCTTTGGAGTCATTTGGTGGACTATGAAAAATCAAAGTTTTTGGTTGATGTGTAATGGCTGCATGAACCTGCTAATAAAGCACTGTTATACTCTACTCATCCTTGGCTACCAAAACACAACAACAACAACATGTCTCTTCTACCTCTGCAGCAGCCTGCACCTTTTCTCCCAAACCCTGGTGAGACTACCATACCTTTTACTGCTTGGATTCGTATGTTTGAAAACTACATTATTGCTGCTGACCAAGGGGAGATTTCTGCTGCTAGAAAGCGTGCTTTACTTATTCACTGCCTGGGAGCAGAGGGACAGCGTATATTCTATACATTACCATTAGCTGATGAGACTTATGAAAATGCACTTACTGCTATAAAGAACTTTTTCATGCCAAGAGTAAATGTGGTTGCTGAAAGATATAAATTCCGCCAATGTGGACAACTTAATGGCAAATCCACAGAACAATTTGTAGCAGCTTTGAGAGAGCTGGTTGTTACCTGTGAGTTTGGGAATCTAACAGATGAAATGCTAAGAGACCAAATAGTGGAAAAACGAATTCACCACGCATTAGAGAGAGACTGCTCCTAGAGCAGGATTTAACCCTTGCAAAGGCTATTACAGTTGCTAGCCAAATTGAAACAGCAGTGTCAGAGGCTAAAACTCTCAGTCAGGGAACTGCTGGGAATGTACAGACTGTGAATTCAGCACTGTGGCCTAATAATGCACAGTCACAGGCAAAATACAGTGCTAAGGAAAGGGATTCACCTACACTGCAAAACCGTGCAGCAAATACAAATAAAAAATACTACTTTCACTGAGGTTCAACACAACACACTGTAAATTATGCTACATGTCCTGCAAAAGCTGTACAGTGCCACAAATGCAAAAAGGTAGGACATTTTGCTAAGGTCTGCTGTAGTTCTGCTAAAGATGTTCATGAAGTCACTACTACAAATGTCACAGAATTAAGTGTGGATAAAGCTGGTACATTTATTCCAGACAAGTTTATATGCATAGTGTCAGTACTGCTTCTGCTGACAAGGGACACTCCATTAACCTGATGCTTGATACAGGTTCAGCTGTTTCCATACTACCAAAGGATATTTACTTGAAATACTTTGCAAAAGATCTGCTTGTTGCACCTGCCCTGAGACTGGTCAGTTACTTAAAGGATCCAATCCCTGTGCTTGGTTGCTTGCCAGTGACTGTACAATTTGAATGAAATGCTGCAAAATGTGACTTTTACATTGTGAATAAGGGTACTGTTATACTTGGAAGGGATCTTTTTGCTGCATTAAACCTATTAATGGTCTCATTACTACAGCACCAGTGCCTGCCACACAGCCAGTGTTTAAAATTGCACCACAAACTGGGTTGTTTAACCCAAATTCCCCTAGCAACCATACATTAATTTAGTGGGAGACTGGAATATAATTAGGAGAGACCTGAATAGAAAGATAAGTAATAAAAAGTAGCATAAACAATAAATGTGTAGCCTTAAAGAGCATTTGTTTTTAGATGGGGTCAGTGGTCCCCATTTTAAAGCTGTAAAGAGTCAGAAGAAGCAGGAAAATAATTTAAAAAAACTATAAATAAGAAAAAATTAAGGGCAACTGAAATGTTGTTTAGCATTAACCATTCTATAACATGTTAAACGTTGAATTAATGGTGAACACCCCTTTATGGGTAAGTACTAGGATGTTTTGTTTGTCAGCAATACATAGAAGCTAATCTATGTGACAATGGAGTATCGCTGTTACCCATTGGTTGCTCTGGGTTATTGCCCATGGGCAAATTTGCCCAGTGTTGATAAATGACCCCCATTGTGAGCTCATGGAAGCAAAGGGTTATGGCATTTGGAGATGGCAGACTGAAGATAATAAGACCCCACTTTAAATCGTTGAGATTAGCATAGACAACAAAAGGATTAAAAAAATTAAAACATTTAGAGAAATGATTCTTGCTTGACAGTACATTTCGTTTGTAAAAGCTTGACTTGTGTATGGATGGACCACAGAAAGTTATTCCTGCGAAACCTGGGCAAAATGCTGGAAAGGAGAGGGTTAAACCTTCTGGAACCTTAGCTGATCTTTTTTGTAGTTTGATTCATTTGTAAGCCAATGCCCCGTCATTGGTGAATTCTTCAATAGAGTGTTTGCTTCTGCGTGCTTACTGTAACCAGCTATGTTGCACTGTTTACTTGACCCCCTCCCACTCAATCACAAATAGAAACACTAATTATCATTTTTATTATTATATAATGCTGACATAGTCCTCAGTACGTTACAAAGATTTGACATCATTCACATCAGTCTCTGCCCCAGTGGTGCTGACAGTCTAAGGTAGAGTCCTACGCGGAACCAATTTGTTAAACCCAAACCCGACCCACAACTCAAAAAACGCACCGGTACCCGCAACCCACATACTTACCTGCTTGGCCCACTGACTATCAAGAAACAGGAAGTGCTGTCATTGTTAACCGGAAGTGACATCATTAGAAGTAGGTGTGGCCAGAAAAAAAGGAGTAAAACCGTGCTCAGAAAAAAACTCGCTATTGAGAAGACCCGCGACCCGACCCATGGCCCGCAACCTGGAGAACCGTCGATCCGTGTCTATACCCGCTCCCAAAACTTCTACCTGCAACCCGCAGGGTACCGCAGGTTTTTGCGGGTAACCCGCGGGTATCCGCAGGTACCCGACCCGCTGTAGGACTCTAGTCTAAGGTCCCTAACACATTTATACAGACTATTGGTGACTTTCTAAGAAGCCAATTAATCTGCCTGTATGTTTGTGGAGAGTGGAGTCAAGGAGAGAGCACAGAGATACTCTGGAACTGAATAAAGGACCCCAGTGCTGCAAGGCAGCTGATCTTACAAACTATTGTAGGAGGTGAAAAATGCAGCACCAGTCCACATGTAAAGCCCCTGGGTTTTCCTGATCTGTAAGCTTTACAGAGGATTTACAGCTAGGGGAAGGGATGAAATAGATTGTTTATACAAAGCTCATTGGAAGGGGGTTGTTTATACAGAGCTCTGTATACAGCTTCGTAGTTATATATCATGTGCAAATGGTATTAAAACTGTATCCAGCAAAACAGTTTGTTTGTATGCCAGGCATTCCATGCCACCCATCAAGGACAAATGAGTCATCCTATAGGAATGAGTAGTACACTTATTTTGATGGAACAACTCGCGCCGGGAAAAAGTGATCGAGTGCCCCACCACTGGTACTGCTGTAGACTTTTAGCAGTTGTGGCTGAACTCTCACTCAACAGTGAACCTCGCTCTGACTCAAGAAACCACTGCCAAACTATTCCAGAATGAGAAGTGCATTTCTTGTCATGTCTCCAGCATACGCTTTTATCATATTTGGGATTTTCCTATTCATTTGCTCGGAGCTCCCTCCTCTGGACACTTGTTGTAAGTGCACAACGTCACTTCCTGTATATTCATTCTAAACCTCCATAAGGCTCATGGCAGAATTTGGACTAATCAGGCTACCGTACGCCCACCACGTGACCTAGAGCAATGCCTTGTGGGAGCCAGGACTCCATTTTACAGACCATGCTGCTGGAAGAAGCACACAGTTCTGCATCTCCCTTATGATAGAATCGCTGGTAAGCAAATAGTTACACCAAAACACCTCCACAGCTGCCAGAACCCCCAGAGACATTGCTACAGAGACATTTATGCCAGTATATATATTTTATGCTGTAGTTATATGTTCATTTGCATGTTTTTTATATAGTTCATTGTAAGCATACTTATTATCTTTTCTGCTGTTTGTATTACAGTTTCACCTTATTCCACTTGCCTATTCAGTAAAATCTACAGACTCCAAGCTTAGTCTCTTTATTGAATTGTGGGAAGGTTTAGCTGCATGTCGAACTACACACTGCCCCAGGGTAATACGTAGCGAGGACAGAACAGTGAAACAGCGCTACCACAAAGGTGGGATTGATCTATAACTCACTGCATGCGCAGTGAAACAGCGCTACCACAAAGGTGGGATTGAACTATAACTCACTGCATGCGCAGTAAAACAGCAGCTGACACACAAGTGATTAAACTAGCTACGCTGCAAGCTCAGACAACAGTATATTACAGTGATCCGGATCCAGACACTGCTGTTAAGTTATTACAGCACAAAGAGCCATTATAGCTAAAACAGGCAAAGGCTTATCCAACATCTCATAATGTCACAGAAGAAGTCATCTTCACTAGTGACCAGGTCCCAAGTTTCAGGCTCCTCTCATCGCTCATCTGTTACCAATGCAGCCGCCATTGCCCGCGCAAAGGCAGAAGCCGCAAAGGCCCGTGCCGCCTTCGCAGAGAGGGAAATGGAGATAAAGGTAAAGAGTGCACTCTTAGAAGCAGAAAGGAAAAAAGAGAGTGCACGCTTAGGAGCAGAGAGGGAAGTAGAAAGTGCACGCTTGGAAGAAGAGAGTGCACGCTTAGGAGCAGAGAGGGAAGCAGAAAGGAAAAAAGAGAGTGCACGCTTGGAAGCAGAGAGTGCACGCTTAGGAGCAGAGAGGGAAGCAGAGAGTGCATGCTTAGAAGCAGAAAGGGAAGCGGAAAGTGTTCGCTTAGAGGCAACCCTAGAAAAGCTGGCCAGAGAGAGAGAAGCTGCAGCGACTTTGGCAGAAGCAAAAGCTCTAGAGATGATTGTGTACCCTAGCAGCGAAGGACACAGTGAGGTACCTAATCTTGAGACTGAACCCCACGACCCACTACAACGCACTAGAGAGTATGTCTACCAGCACTCCAGACAAGACACAGATTCTCTTTCAGCACAGCAACCAAGCCAACATGCTGCTCCTGAACCAAGCCAAGGATGCCATACACCTTCAAAGGCCATCAGCAAGCTACAATTGCATCAGAGAGACCACGTCGAGCTAAGTGATCCTGCCTACAACACCCACTTCAGCCAGGTACCCAAGCCTAGGATTAACCCTGCACCTACCTCCTCAGCTGTGTCACAACAGTATGTCACAGTCCAGCCTAAAAGAGAACCTCCAGACAGGTATGACTATACAACAGCTTCTCACTATTACACTCATCCACCTACTTATCCTGATACTAACCAAGTCACAATGGACTTTGCCAAGTTCTTTGCACGGCGCGAGCTAATCACAAAGGGACTTGAAAAGTTCAATGACCGCCCAGAAGGCTTCAGAGCCTGGCGATCCTCCTTCCAAAATACTATCAAAGGCTTAGACCTTTCATACAGTGAAGAAATCGACCTCCTTATCAAATACCTAGGTACCGAGTCTGCAGAGCATGCCAAAAGGATCAGAGTCATTAACATAAATCACCCAGAGACTGGTCTCAGAATGATCTGGCACAGACTTAATGAATGCTATGGCTCAGCAGAGGTTGTAGAAAATGCACTCTTCAAGAGAATTGATGACTTCCCTAAAATAACCAATAAAAGTTACCAAAAACTTAGGGAATTAAGCGACTTGCTAATGGAACTACAAGTAGCCAAAGCTGAAGGAGACTTACCGGGGCTTGCATTCCTGGACACAGCCAGAGGTGTTAACCCCATAGCACAAAAATTGCCCTATAACTTACAAGAGCGGTGGATGGCACACGGGTCAAAATTCAAAGAAATGCACAATGTTCCATTTCCTCCTTTCACTGTATTCATGGACTTTGTATACCAACAAGCCAAGATGAGAAATGACCCCAGTTTTGATTTCACTTTGCCACATGCCACCCTTTCAGTACCTAATACTTGCAAAGCAGCAGTAACAGTACACAAAACTAATGCTTCCTCTTTAGATTCTTTTCACAGATCTGCAGAACCTTCTCACGAGGAGACAAGGTACAAAGACCCTAGTAAGCAGTGTCCTTTACACCAACTGTCTCACCCTCTTCTGAAATGCAGAGCCTTCAGAGAGAAGTCCATAGAAGACCGCAAAGCTTTCCTAAAGGAACACAACATCTGTTACAAGTGTTGTTCATCAGCGTCTCATCTTGCCAAGGACAGGTCAGGTCAGTGTAAAATGCACAGAATGTGACAGCACATATCACAACACAGCTTTACACCCTGGGCCAGCCCCGTGGACTGTACCTTACACCAAGAGCGCCAGCAAGCATGGCGGGGAGGAAGATGACAGTGCCACAAACACTACAGAGGTCAGTTCTCATTGCACAGAAATCCGCAACGGTGCCATAGGCAGCAGATCCTGCTCCAAAATTTGCCTGGTCAAAGTATACCCGACAGGCCAAACAGATAAAGGCATTAAGCTCTATGCGATCCTGGATGACCAGAGCAACAGATCTTTAGCCTGCCCAGCCTTCTTTGATGCATTTAATGTCAAGGGCCCAAACACTCCTTACTCTCTAAAAACATGTGCAGGAGTTATCAAGACAGCAGGAAGAAGGGCATCCGGCTACCAAGTAGAGTCCATAGATGGAAAGGTATGTCTACCCTTACCAACTATAATCGAATGCAACCAGATCCCCGATAATAGATCTGAAATTCCTACACCGGACGTAGCTAAGCACCAGGTACACTTGAAACGTATAATGCACTTAATCCCTAAACTTGACCCCAAGGCTCAGATAATGCTTCTCCTTGGAAGAGATATGCTACGGGTCCACAAAGCAAGGGACCAGATAAATGGCCCTCACAATGCACCGTATGCCCAGAAGCTAGATCTCGGATGGGTCATAATAGGAGACGCTTGCCCGGGAAGTGTACACGAATCAGTCTGCGTAAACAGCATGCTGACAAACACACTAGAAAATGGACACCCCTCCACTTTCCCACCATGCCACAACCAGTTCCTAATAAAGGAAAAACCTTACAACACCAGCCTGGTACACACACCTCCAAATATTTCCGATGATAATCTCACCCGTGACAGTGATCAAGATCATTTGAGATGTACAGTGTTCCAGAGAAAAAAAGAAGATAACCAATTGGCAATGTCTATTGAGGATAAACTCTTTCCAAAAATAATCAAACAAGAACTAATTAAACACGATTCAAACAGTTGGGTCGCCCCTCTACCTTTTAAGTTCAGAGATAACAACCCTTCCAAGGACATCACAGAGTACTGTATGAGGGTGCCCACCTTTGGCAACAGTCCTTCGCCTGCAGTTGCAATCCATGGACTCAGTCGTTCTGCCCAAGAAAGTAAGGTACAGTATGGGTCAGATGTCAGACCATTAGTAGGAAAAAACTTCTATGTTGATAACTGCTTAAAATTGATACCTTCAAGCAAAGCTGCCATCAGTCTTCTCGAAAGAGTGCAGGAAGCACTCGCCTGCTCCAACCTCAGGCTTTACAAAATAGCTTCTAACATCAAAGTAATGATTGAAGCCTTCTCTTCACAAGACTATTCAAATGATTTAAGAGACTTAATCTTCAAAACATCTGATTGGGACAACCCGCTATCTCCTGACAAAAAGAATTTGTGGGCAGAATGGAGAAGTTCTCTAGCAACCTTTTCAAACCTTTGTGTTACACACCCATATGCCATAATACCTTCTACAGAGGTACAAAGCCAAAAACTTTGTGTGTTCTCTGACACTTCTGTCAAAGCCATAGCTGCCGTAGCATACCTCAAAACCGTGGATATCTATGGACAACACCACACTGCATTTGTTACGGGTAAGGCAAAACTGGCACCAATTCCCGAACACACTATACCCAGACTGGAACTCTGTGCTGCCGTTGTAGCTGTAGAGCTAGCTGAGCTCATCGCAACCGAGACAGGCACAGAGCCCAAAGAGACTGTTTTCTATACGGACTACAACCTAGCAGACCACGCTGTTACAGCAAGTCAGCTCAAAGACACAACTTGGCTCACAGAACCGACATCCTTGTGCATCACAAGAAACAAACCTGTCCCTAAAGACAACACTCTGAGAAAGCATGACCCATTCCTTGTCCAAACTAGCCCATTAAGAGTAGGAGGCCGTCTTGCGAATACCTTCTGGGACAGATGGAGAAAGCAATACATCTCTACTTTGCAGCCACTTTGCAAATGGCAAACTACCAAGCCCAACCTCAAACGTAGTGATGTTGTTCTGTTGAAAGACTGTCAGTCACAAAGGAGTGAATGGTCCTTGGGTCTTGTCACCAATACATTTCCAAGTGAGAATGGGAGAGTCCGTAAAGCTGAGGTCAAGACCTCCAAGCAAGGAGAAATCAAATTGTTCTTCAGACCAGTGACTGAACGAACTTTATTATTGTCTCCTGAGGAATAATGGTGCCATCCATGGATGCCAGACGGGGAGTGTCATGTCTCCAGCATACGCTTTTATCATATTTGGGATTTTCCTATTCATTTGCTCGGAGCTCCCTCCTCTGGACACTTGTTGTAAGTGCACAACGTCACTTCCTGTATATTCATTCTAAACCTCCATAAGGCTCATGGCAGAATTTGGACTAATCAGGCTACCGTACGCCCACCACGTGACCTAGAGCAATGCCTTGTGGGAGCCAGGACTCCATTTTACAGACCATGCTGCTGGAAGAAGCACACAGTTCTGCATCTCCCTTATGATAGAATCGCTGGTAAGCAAATAGTTACACCAAAACACCTCCACAGCTGCCAGAACCCCCAGAGACATTGCTACAGAGACATTTATGCCAGTATATATATTTTATGCTGTAGTTATATGTTCATTTGCATGTTTTTTATATAGTTCATTGTAAGCATACTTATTATCTTTTCTGTTGTTTGTATTACAGTTTCACCTTATTCCACTTGCCTATTCAGTAAAATCTACAGACTCCAAGCTTAGTCTCTTTATTGAATTGTGGGAAGGTTTAGCTGCATGTCGAACTACACACTGCCCCAGGGTAATACGTAGCGAGGACAGAACATTTCTAAATGCCAAGTTTTTATCACCTGCATAGGGTTCTGATTAGCTGAGGCTGCTGGGAGTTGTTAGCTGTTAAGACTGACACTTGTTCTGTTAACACCTGCCCTGCAGTGCTACAAAGCAAGTATAAAGTGAAGTAAATTTACCTGTTGAATTCACAGCGGCACAAACCATCACCACTGCCATCTCTAGGAAGATGTAAAATGGGAAGAGGCTCATGATTCCATTCCAGCTACACCAGGATCTTCCCGTGGCCACTGCTTCTGTGGGTCTTTGCTTCCATCGCGGGCAGCTCTGTGAGTGAGACTCTGCTGATAACAAGCATGTCGGATCTGCAGTGAGACTGGAGATTCTTGTTCTGCACCCGCAGACCAACCTGCTTTGGGGAGGGACTCAGTCATACATGATTCAACAGCGACAGACTACAGCTCATCATCACATGGATCTCTATGTACCTCCTAACCCTGCTGCACTGCATAATAAGGCAGGAATGTGAGGAAGACTGGCTTCCCTATTTACTAAATATTAATCAGCAAAGTATACTGAATATACTCAGTGACTCCAAAAATTATAATTAGTATTGCTGTTGCTGGTAACACATCCCCTTCTATATCCCTCACTCCTCATCAGCAGAATCAATTGAAAACTAGTGATGAGCGAATCTGTCCCGTTTCGATTTGCAGTAAAATTTACGAAACTGCGGAAAAATTTGCGAAACGTGTAGAAGTAATGCTCCAAATGCATTAAAGCCAATGGCCGTTTTTCCTTGTACCGCCTTTTTTAGTCCAAATGCATTAAAGTCAATGGGTGTTGTTTCTCATGGTCGTATTTTCTCTGCAACTTTTTTGTCGAGGCTAATTTTTCTGCGATTAGTTTTTGCCACAGTTTTGCTAAAAAAATCTGATGGCAAAATACATAATGTTGCCGAGAATCCATGGCAGACGAAAAAAATTCATCCATTACTAGTCAAAACCACAAACAGATATCCAAAAAATCTTAGTAGACAGCACCAGTCTTGAAAATTATTTAAAAAAGCCTTTATTGTTACTTCATGGCTTTATCATCTGAACAAATGCAACAACGTTTTTTGGATACTGAGGTTGGTGGAAGTGGACACTATTTGATGTGCACCTAGTCGCTCCATATAAGAATTTAAGTGGTGAGAGCTGGCTGACTGTTTGTCTAAAAACCACAAACAGATCCCCACCCCTACAGATATTTATATATATAGATACTATTTACTACATTTCTTCCTGATTTGATTTATTTGAGCCTGTGACTGACTCTATGTTCCACATTATGAAATTTTGCATTCAAATGAGATGTCAGAAATCTCCCAGACCATGCCCACCCCAAAGCCCCATTTCCCACCCTGCACCCAAACTGGCTCTATATACCCACCGGCCTCATATACTCTAACACAGTGATCCCCAACCAGTAGCTCGTAGCAACATGTTGCTCTCCAACCCCTTGGATGTTGCTTCCAGTGACCTCAAAGCAGGTGATAATTTTTAAATTCCAGGCTTGGAGGCAATTTTTTGGTTGTATAAAAACCAGAGTCTCAATGTAGGTTGACAGTCCACATAGGTGCTACCAAATAGCCAATCACAGCTCTTATTTGGCACCCTAGGAACATTTTTCATGCTAGTGTTGCTCCACAACTCCTTTTACTTCTGAATGTTGCTCACAGGTTATAAAGATTGTGGCTCTCTGCTCTAACACAATTGACTCCAGAGATGGGGGCTATAGATATACAGTAGGTGTCATTGAAGCGAACAAAAACTGAACAGGTAATCTGTTCAACTACACCCCATGTCTGGGGGTAATCTTTGACTCTACCCTCTCCTTCTTTAGTAACACCTATTCCATGTTTCACTCTCTCCTATATAACATTGCAATAAACTGACCCTTATTCTCTCAAGCAAAAATGAAAACACAACTGACTGTGTATATGTCCTGTAATGTTATGTTCTATTACTGTATTGTTCCCTTTCATTTGTGTATTCTTAAAATCTACAGCAATAAGCATTGGAGTTAAACTGTATAAATATAAATGTACACAACCAATATGTGTTATGTATATATATATATATATATATATATATATATATATATATTGTGGTGAGGTCACTACCAGGATACCTGGGAAAGTCCAGCCCGGGTGTTTTGAGTTGTCCTGAGGTATCTCAGGTGGTTAATTAAAAAGGCAGCTCAAGTCAGAGTGGAGAGTTCCTGGCTGGGAAAAGACACAGGAAAGATGCCTGTGTGAGAGGGATTGAAATAACCAAAAGGTTTGGGATTTTATATATTCCTGTATGTACTTTGTTTTGGGGAGACAGGCAGTAGGCCTTCTACTGGTAGTTAGGAAAACTGACCTGTATTAGTTAGAAGCCCATTAAGTGGCAAGGATTTTATTTTGAATTGTTTATGTTGTTTTGCTGCAAGTGAAAATAAACTGCCAGAAATAAACAACCCCCTTTTGAATTCTGATTGTGCCGTGGGCTGCTTTACCCCCAGAAAGCTGATCCCAGCTACCTAAGCCCTTACAATATATATATATATATATATATATATATATATAACTGTAGATATACACACTTTATACACACTTGCCAGACGTCCTTAAACTTAGGCTGGGCCCTATCACTCATCTCTACCCTAGTTCTTGTTGCATACCAGAAGCTTTGAATAACAAGGGACTTCTATCAAACACTGTAAAAGTACAGTTATCTATATCACAGTTCACACAGTATTCAGTGGGCACTTGTTTTAGGATTTTCTATCCCTATATTTATTGACTCAAGGTCCTTGTACTGGTGAGTAGCACCTGGATGCTAATGTCATAGTATGGACTTATGCAGCATTAAGTGCAGATTGTAGCCTGCCCCACATACCCACTGTAAAAGCACCCATGGGATTTGTAAATGAGGCCTGTGCTTGTTTGATTTAAGAGAGAACATGGCAAATGGCTGTTCTCTGATTTTACAAAAAGCTTTAGAACACAAACTATGTATCTAATGATGTGTTTATTTAGGGACAGTTGTTGTTTCTGCTATGGGCACTCAACCTGCCTCATGGAGTGCAGTTAATAATGGCTGGATATGTCAGCAGCGTTGATCTGACGCGACACGACTGTTGGATGCTGGACACTGCGTCTGCACCCGACAGTCGTGTTGCGTCAGATCAACGATGCGACTTCATCCGACATTTCCATTACTTACCTTATTTCCGTTGCATGTGGTTTGACTCTGGAATTTTGTTGCAGCGCGTCGGATCATGCCGAAAACGTCCATGTTGTCCTGCCCAAATGGTACATGTTTATTCAGGGAGTTTTTCTTTTTCTTTTTTTTAAAAGTGTCTCAAAACAGGATTGTGCAGAACTTTCCCTTGTTTATTAGTTCCACTTCCCAAGGTGCAGTGTTGTTGCTTCCCTAGCTGTCTAACAAGTGCTGACATATACTGGTTGCTCCACATGTTGTAGAAATCCACCCACTTCTAGTTCTACTGGTGCTGACATAATAATAATTTAAACAGTGTTCCTTGGCAAATCCACCTTTATACACATGGCTCAAGGAAATAGATGTAATCCCTGCAGCTTTTAGGCAAGGAGGACACAGTGATATTCAGATAGTTCAAATGGTGAGGAAGGGAAATGAGAAGAGCAAAAATTTCAGCCGCTGGATGACTGAAGATTGTGGGAGATGTAACTGGCACAGGTTGGTGGGTTGCAGGCAGGGCCCTCCCATCTTTCTGAGAGCTGCTGACTTTGGAAGGCATGGACATTTAACGGGCCCTGGCCACCAATTTTTTTTCTCATGTGGGGTCCTAGCCACCAATATTTTTTAATGGGGGGCCCTGGCCACAAATGTTTTTTTTATGGCCCTGACCACCAATATCTTTTTATTTTTTATTAACATGTGGGAACCCTAGCCACCAATTTTTTTACTGTGTGGTGGGGAGGGCAGACCTGTAGGTGGGGCTTGCGGTGGGCGCATCCCAGGGGGCCCAGGAAATTTTGTCGTATGGGGCCCTGCGATTTCTGATGGCGGTCCTGGTTGCAGGTTTACGTGTGTCAGACTGACACTACAGGCATGACTTGGATCCAGAATCAGAGAATTACTTGGAAAGAGATGCATCCGTAAAGGCCCCCATATACTGGTCGATAAAAGCTGCCGACACACTGTGTCGGCAGCTTATTGGCCCATGTGTGGGGCCATCCAACGGGCTTCCCTCATCGATATCTGGCCGAAAGTCAGCCAGATCTTGATCGGCAGGTTAAAAAATCTGTGCATCTATGCGGCCTGCGATCCGACCGCCCGTATCAGATCCATTATGATCCGATCGTTGGACCACAGGGCCAAATGTGTGGATCTCTTCATCTATGGCCACCTTTAGATAAGACCTCTTGATGTGAGGCTACATTTTGGCACTTTGGACCATAATGTCTGATGGTTTGGGCATATATGTCAGCTTGGGGTTGGATTTGATCCAATTGGACCATAGCTGATCTGTCCAAACCTAGAATTTAATTGGTCCATCTATCAGTAGATTAGGAAGTAGAGAGTAGTGTAAACCCCTCCTCATTTCCTGCAGTTCCTATGATTTGAGTCATTTGGGCCTGAATGTATAGGACATTAAAATGTGGTCATACACACATGTCCAGTCATACACTGTCCTTTCATTGGACCGGCCTATAGTACATCATGGAGGGTCGGCTGGTGTATGGCCCCTTAACTCTGTTTTGTACAACCTTTTCCTATGTTGTTGGTGATTATCCATTTTGCCCATAAACATATATGGACTTGGTGGTGACTGATATGAGGTCCACCTGTCACAGTTACATGTGCTTTAGGCTGTGTGTTTGTCAGAATCTTGTAAAAGAGCAATGCCCGGCAGATTCTGGCAATTGGACTGCCGTTGTATTTGGCCTTATTACTGTGCCGGTATATTCCTGACATAAAACATCATAGGGACAGCTTTTGTTTGCAAGAAGGAAAGTAGAAAAAAACAGGAAATACATTCAATAACTTTCTCAGAGTTAAAAAAAGAAAAACAACACCGCTTTGTATAATTTCACACATTCCTTCAATCAAAAGTAACTGCAATATTCATTTGCATAAGGTTTGAGCAACAGCTCCTTTGCACATACAGACATGTGGCACCTACTCGGCAGCACTGAGCCAAATAAACATGTCAAGGCCATTCCCCCCTGCCAGTTTAGTGTAGATATCCAGTGATAGAACTCACTATACCTATTATGGCAGTTTTAGTTTGGGACAAATTAGTTTGTGTATCCACCAGTACTTTCCAGTTTGCACCCCATTTCTCATTAGCCTGGTTGATAAAAGTCTAGCGATGACTAGAGTAAACACTGGGCCAGCAGCTTAACAGCATTTTCACTGCACTATGACTACTGTGACCTGTGTGTGGCTAGTTACATAGTTCTTGAAAAATTGAGTTGACAAAAGATCCATCCATCAAGTCCAAGTCCATCAAGTTCAACCCCTCCAAATGAACCTAAGTGCACATATATACACTGACCCCTCCATATACTAAACATACCAATATCTATACTAATAGTAGATTCCTTGGATATTATGCTTGTCCAAGAAATCATCCAAACCCCTCTTAAAGGAGAACCGTACAATTGCTAATAAAAAAACCCTACCCTACATAGACACGCCTCCCTGCTCCCCCCCCCCCAGCCTAGGTGGTACCTTTGACAAATACCTTTGACAAATCAAGAGTCCTCTGCACTCAATCCATTTTCAATATACTAAAGACAATGAGACATTATATGCATACTCTTTACTTACCCCTCGGAGCAGGTTCTGGGCATCAGAGTTCACGGGAGCCATCTTCTTCTCTTCTGTAATCTTTGGGTCTTCTTCCGGCGCTTCAGCAATTTCCATGACTTTTGGCGCATGCGCAGTTGACTCGAAACAGAAGATTACTCCAACTGCGCATGTGCCATTACGCAGCTCTATTCCCGAAGATTACTGAAGAGAAGAAGATGGTGTCTGTGAACTCTGATGCCGTGAATCTGCACCGAGGGGTAAGTAAAGAGTTAGGGGGCATTTACCAAAGGTACCACCTTGGCTGGGGGGAGCAGGGAGGGTGTCTATTTAGGGTAGAGGGGTAGGGGTTTTATTAGCAAGGGTTTGGTTCTCCTTTAAAGGCATTAACTGAATCAGCCATCACAACATCACCCGGCAGTGCATTCCACAACCTCACTGTCCTGACTGTGAAGAACCCCCTACGTTGCTTCAAATGAAAGTTCTTTTCTTCTAGTCTAAAGGGGTGGCCTCTGGTACAGTGATCCAGTTTATGGGTAAAAAGGTCCCCTGCCATTTGTCTATAATGTCCTCTAATGTACTTGTAAAGTGTAATCATATGTTACCTAATAGAAGAAAAAACAATTTTAAGCAACTCTCCAATGAAGTTATTTGTAATATCAATTGCTGTAGAAGGCAGCATTGTACATATACAAATAACTTAAAACCATAGAAAATTTGTAATGAATGTATATTGCAAAGTTGCTTACAATTGTGTTTTTCTTTTATTAGGAAAACAACTCTTTTTTGGGTTGACATATCCTTTAAAGGGATACTGTCATGGGGAAAATGGTTTTTTTCAAAACACATCAGTTAATAGTGCTGCTCTAGCACAATTTTGCACAGATATCCGTTTCTCAAAATAGCAAACAGATTTTTTTATATTTAATTTTGAAATCTGACATGGGGCTAGACATATTGTCAGTTTCCCAGCTGCCCCCAGTCATGTGACTTTTGTGCTCTGATAAACTTTAGTCATTCTTTACTGCTGTTCTGCAAGTTGGAGTGATATCACCCCCTCCCTTTTCCCCCCCGGCAGCCAAATAAAAGAACAATGGGAAGGTAACCAGATAACAGCTCCCTAACACAAGATCTCACTGGTAGATCTAAGAGCCGCACTCAATAATAAAATCCAGGTCCCACTGTGTCACATTCAGTTACATTGAGTAGGAGAAACAACAGCCTGCCAGAAAGCAGTTCCATCCTACAGTGCTGGCTCTTTCTGAAAGCACATGACCAAGCAAAATTACCTGAGATGAACCTACACACCAATATTACAAAAAATATATATACTTGCTGGTTCAGGAATGAAATTTTATATTGTAGAGTTAATTATTTGCAGTGTAAGCAGTGTAATTTATAAATAAAAAAATACATCATAAAAATCCTGACAGAATCCCTTTAAGGACCGGAGTCCAAAACTGCACTGCATACTCCAGATGAGGCCTTACCAGGGACCTATAAAGGGGCATAATTATGTTTTCATTAGTGATGGGCAAATAAATTCGCCTGGCACTAATTAGCGGCGAATTTCCACGTTTCACCAACGGTGAATAAATTTGCGAATCTCCTGCAAAAATTCGCCGGCGTCAATTTCCCATTTTCCCAATTTTGCTTGAAAATTTCAGGTTTTCACAATTTTTTTGTGAAATTGTCTGAATTTCACAAATTTTTTGTGAACTTTCCGATTTCACAATTTTTCCACAAATTTTTTTGCTGTTTCGCGAATATCGCAAATTTTGTGGGAAATTCACTAATTAAAAATCTAACGGGAGAAATTTGCCCATCACTAGTTTTCATCCCTTGAGTTAATGCCCTTTTTTATGCAAGACAGAACTTTATTTGCTTTAGTAGCCACAGAATGACACTGCCCAGAATTAGACAACTTGTTATACAGTTCTACACGTTTGGGTTTCTGAAACCCCTCATACTCACCATGAGTCTAGACTTTCTTCTGAAACCCTTCACCCAATGACAGCACTGGAGGGGGATTTCAAGGCCGTTGAGAGCTGGAGGGTAAATATGGTAACCCACTAAACCTTATTGCTGCAATTGTTAAAGTTATTTTCCTTTTTTTAAAAGGAACGTTCCTTCTACTGATGGGGGCAGAAGATAAACTTTTCCAGATAAAGCTCTTTTTTTCTGGATTAAAACACTATACAGGCTAGAACAAATAAAACTGGATGGCTGCAGTATTTATGGCAGGTAGGGGATAGTAAAAGTTGCAGTTTAATAACCGCTCAAATCTATATAGCTACATAAAATAACATTTCAACAATTAAATAATTGTGCCAGTAAAAATATATATCAATAATAAATATTCATGTAATAGATGTAACTGGCAAGAGCAGAATTAGGTCACACTTCAGCTGTTTTCAGCCGTATACACTGTATTTTCACTGTAGCACATGAAATCCTTTACAGTGTTTCTGTAGTTTTCTGATCATATATTGCAACCTAGTGGCCAATTCGGACAGTTACCGGAAAAATGTGCACAAGATTCATCCAGAGGGGAAAAAGCAACGTGTCATGTGAAGTGAGAAATGCGACAGCACCATCAGAATAATAGAAGTACAAATACGATCTTTAAAGGGCCAGCGCAATATTACATTAACTTTTAGTATGTTATAGCATGTCCCATTCCTAGCAACTAGTGATGGACAAACAAATTCACCAGGCGTGAATTAGCGGCGAATCTACGCTAATCCGTTGCGTCAAAAAAAAATGGCGACACGCTTCAGAATAGTCACGTACATACACATTGTCGTGCATAAAAATTATTCAGATGCCCATTGACTTCAATGCATTTAGCCAAAATAGGCACGCGTATAACAATTGTCAAAGGCAACGAAATTTACGCCCATTGACCTCAATGCGTGTTTCATTTATTTTCAGCGAAGCCTGAACGGGACAAATTTGCCCATCACTACTAGCAACTGTATATTTGGTCTCTATTATTTATTTTGTAAACATTTGTAATTATTTGCCTAGCTCTTCTCCATCTTTTCAGATTTCAAACTGGGGGGGTATCACTAACCCCAGCAGCCAAAAAATGGTTCCTCTGTGCTTCTGCAATTTTTTTATTAGTTATTTTTATTCCTTATCTTTTCATTCAGTCCCTGTCGTATTCATATTCCAGGCTCTCAGTCAAATCACAGCTTGGTTGCTAAAGTAAACAAGACCCTAGCAAACCGTTACTGAAATTGCAAACTGGAGAGATGTTAAACAAAAAAGCTAAATAGTTACAAACTCACAAAAAAAATTTAAAAAATTAAAACCAATTGCAAATTGCTTCAGAATATCAATGCCTCTGTGATTCTAAAAATTAATTTAAAGGTGAACAACAACTTTAAGGGTGGTATTTGTGTTTCAGTCATTCTGATGGTGCTGTCACATTTCTCCATCATGGGCTCGGTTAGATCTGTTTAGTGTTGCTCAAACCCCCTTACACAGTTTGCATCATAGCCGCAATGACTGAACAGCAGGTTTGTGTAATGCATTCCTAGAATAAGTACATCGGTGCATGCCCTTACCTGCAGAGCCATGGGAGCATAAATAAAGTCAAAACACTACTACAGGATCCTACAGAGACCAGCGCATATACAACAGAATGGACTGTTCTCTGTTACTTGAACAAAATAGTAAATTTGGTAAATAAGAGAATGATAGGTATGCTGATTTCCATGGGGTGAGATTTATATTCACTCTATAACAATTCTATAAGTGATATTACCTATTATTCCAGGGAGAACTCCAAGTAATTTGTATTAGTGAGCAATGCTTGTGCACCTCTGTATGTATATATATATATATATATATATATATATATATATATATATATATATATATATTAGTGAATAATGTACCCCTACTGTAATTTATAAAGATATTATTAGACACCGAGGAGTTATGTGACCAAATAAAGCACAAGGCCATAGGCTGAGTGCTTATAGTCAGGTCACACAACTCCGAGGTGACAACTAATATCTTTATAAATTTAGGGGCAGATGCATCAAGGGTCGAATATCGAGGGTTAATTAACCCTCGATATTCGACTGGGAATGAAAATCCTTCGACTTCTAATATCGAAATCGAAGGATTTTGCGCAAATAATCGAACGATTAAATCCTTCCAAACTAATGATTCGAAGGATTTTAATCCAACGATCGAAGGATTATCCTTCGACCAAAAAAAACTTAGCCAAGCCTATGGGGACCTTCCCCATAGGCTAACATTGGCTTCGGTAGCTTTTAGGTGGCGAACTAGGGGTCGAAGTTTTTTCTTAAAGAGACAGTACTTCGACTATCGAATGGTCAAATAGGTGAATGATTTTTAGTTAGAATCCTTTGATTCGAAGTCGAAGGTCGAAGTAGCCAAAAAAAACTTTGAAATTCAAAGTTTTTTTTTCTTCTATTCCTTCACTCGAAGTTAATGAATTGGCCCCTTAAAGTAGGGTTACATTATGCATTATAATCAACAGTTGCTCTATGTTCAATAAAATGCTACCCTTAAATCTGTTTTGCTTTTGGATTCCTTGCTGATTTCAGTGTACAGTGAATATAGTTTTCCTGTAGTCGGTATCTGTGTTGTAAGTGAAGAGCAGAGGGAAAGTGCAGGGAGAGAGAGCAACAGCGGCAAGTGCTGTCTCTGGCTTATAAACGACACATACTGATGTACTCATCGTTTATAACAGGAGTGCCCAAACTTTTTGCAACGAGGGCCAGATTTGGTGAGCTGAAAATGTGTGGGGACCGACCATTCAGCATGACATTCTTTGAACCATTAACATTAAATTACAGGAATCGAGTAATCGTAGCAGTAATATTTGGGAAATGATCTGCCACTTGGTCTATACTGCTGCCTGTGTGCTGAAGGTGTCAGTAATAGACACGTACTGGAACGTAGTGACGCCATACGTCTTTAGTTTACTGTACTGGCACATCAGTGCGTCTATTGACACCTTCAGCCCTAAAGAAGTATGCAAAACAGCGTGTCACTAAGTGCCAGTACATGTCTATTGCTAACACCTTCAGCACACAGGCAGCAGTATAGACCAAGTGACAGATCATTTCACTAATGTGCCTTAATATTACTGCTCTGGGATTCCTGAGCGCACTGTGCTGGGGGGCCTCATTGTTATTAATTTCATGATGGAGGCTGAGGGCGGGTGTAAATTTGAAAAAGGGCAATTGGCCCTGGCCGCACTTTGGACATGCCTGGTTTATAAGGATATCATTTACAATTTGGCCCCAGAGGGACATTACCATACTGTAGAATATATATATATATATATATATATATATATATATATAAGCAAGGGGAAGTTGTGCTCAACCACTAACTTAAAAACATTAAGAGGGGGTGCAATGAGGTAGTGACCACAATATACATATAGTAGAAACAAGAGATCCTCTGCACTCAACCCATTATCAATATATTTAAGACAGAGACACTTTGTGCATACTGCTACTGAAAAATGCCTTACCCTTTAAACAACACAGGGATTGTTTGTCCATATATTGCAATATATTTAAGCTGGCCAACTACGTCAAAGTCATCCCTTATCTGGCCAGTCCTACTCTCAATTTTTATCTGATTCATTAAGAATTCTACTGTTCAATTATACATTTTACAAAGGGACTAAGTTTTACCCGCAACTTACTTGCTGCTTTCAAAGTAAACTCCAAACTTTGGATGCCCTTTTATTAGACACCAGTGGGATCACCTGACTATAGCTGGGAAGGGTGGGGGCTACAACATGGAGCTGGTCACTGCTCCTGTATAAACTATAACAAGCAAGGGGAAGTTGTGCTCAACCACTAACTTAAAAACATTAAGAGGGGGTGCAATGAGGTAGTGACCACAATATACATATAGTAGAAACAAGAGATCCTCTGCACTCAACCCATTATCAATATATTTAAGACAGAGACACTTTGTGCATACTGCTACTGAAAAATGCCTTACCCTTTAAACATTAAAGGTGATCCCACTGGTGTCTAATAAAAGGGCATCCAAAGTTTGGAGTTTACTTTGAAAGCAGCAAGTAAGTTGCGGGTAAAACTTAGTCCCTTTGTAAAATGTATAATTGAACAGTAGAATTCTTAATGAATCAGATAAAAATTGAGAGTAGGACTGGCCAGATAAGGGATGACTTTGACGTAGTTGGCCAGCTTAAATATATTGCAATATATGGACAAACAATCCCTGTGTTGTTTAAAGGGTAAGGCATTTTTCAGTAGCAGTATGCACAAAGTGTCTCTGTCTTAAATATATTGATAATGGGTTGAGTGCAGAGGATCTCTTGTTTCTACTATATATATATATATATATATATATATATATATATATATATATATATATATATATATTTAAATAGTCGTGTTCCAAGGAATGTTCTGCTGGATTGGAGTTCACCACAGTCTGAACTGTATATATTCATATATATACCGTATATATTCATATATATACCATGTGTATATATATATATATATATATATATATATATATTCGGGGTTTACCTTGACGTGGTATGGTGGCTTATCAATTTTATGATCATAATTTTGTAACAAAATAACCCCTATTTGGGTACATATGCAATAGCATTTATTATACTTATATATATACTTTAAAGCCTTTAGAGTGCTCCCACAACCCCCCTGTTTTGATATTGTATATTTAGCCGGAAGCTGTGGCATAGCTTCAGTGGTTGTAGCACCCCATACCCCCCCTTTAAACTAGTGGTGATCCTATGCTTTTAAAATTGGGCGTTTGTTTTGGGAATATCCTTTAAAAACCTGATTGCTGGCTGGGGAGGATTTAGCCCTCAGTGAAAAAACAGCGTTCAATGGACATTGATTACAGGTAATGCTAGAATGCACATAAAAAATAAAACAAGTTAGGGACCGCCATTCGGGGTTTACCTTGACGTGGTATGGTGGCTTATCAATTTTATGATCATAATTTTGTAACAAAATAACCCCTATTTGGGTACATATGCAATAGCATTTATTATACTTATATATATACTTTAAAGTCTTTAGAGTGCTCCCACAACCCCCCTGTTTTGATATTGTATATATATACATACACATACAGTAGAACCCCAATTTTACATCCCCTGATTTTAAGTTTTCCCTCAATTTACATTGTTGTTTTGTGCCCACCTATATATTATGCATAATACATTTCCCTGATTTTACATTTTCATCAATAATTTTTTTCTGGTTTCCTGAAAAACATAAAATGGGGGTTCTACTGTGTATATGTATGTGTATGTATATATCTATATATCTAATCTATATCTTTATACATACAGAACACGTCAAGCTTTCCTGATTGAAGATGTAGTATGATGTTATATTTACCAGAATACAGCAGGTTTACATGGATTCATATGTACAAGTGTTTAAATCAGTGATCTCCCTGTGCATCCCTAAGAGTGCATTAAACCCATTATTGCATCAGTGTTGCATTTCCTGATCATTGTAAGAAAATAAATCCAGCTTTGCTGGTGGCACGAAGAAACAATTGAATCACATATCGGACTGCTGCTGGATTTATTTTCATACTGTGGATATATTCCTTGGCAGAGAAGAACACTGCTGTGCACCCGACGCTTCAAAAGACTATATAGTGTAAGTGTTGCACCACTATTGACTTGAGTATATTTCCTGATCATTGATTACTTTCACGGAGACTGGGACCCACAAGTGACACGGCCAGCAAGTAGGTTGTGGGGTTGATACAATTGAGGGAAATTTTACTAAAGTGATGATGTACTCTGGCCATTTTACAATACTATTTAAGAGAAAAAAGGAGAATTACATAGTTGCATAGTTAAATCGGGTTGAAAAAAGACAAAGTCCATCAAGTTCAACCCCTCCAAATGAAAACCCAGCATCCATACACACACCCCTCCATACTTTTTACACATAAATTCTATATACCCATACCTATACTAACTATAGAGCTTAGTATCACAATAGCCTTTTATATTATGTCTGTCCAATAAATCATCCAAGCCATTCTTATAGTCATTAACTGAATCAGCATCACAACCTCACTGTCCTGACTGTGAAGAACCCCCTACGTTGTTTCAAATGAAAGTTCTTTTCTTCTAGTCTAAAGGGGTGGCCTCTGGTACAGTGATCCACTTTATGGGTAAAAAGGTCCCCTGCTATTTGTATCTAATGTCCTCTAATGTACTTGTAAAGTGTAAATCACATCCACTGCCATCCCAGAATCGAGGTCTCTACTTACCTTCTCATAAAAAGAAATTAAGTTAGTCTGGCAAGATCTATTACGCATAAAACCATGCTGGCACAAACTCATAGTATTATGATTTGCTATGAAGTCCAGTATCTTATCCTTTATTAACCCTTCGAAAAGCTTTCCTACCACTGATGTCAGACTAACTGTCCTATAGTTTTGAGGCTGAGAACGGGATCCCTTTTTTTTGAATAGCGGCACCACATTAGCAATTTGCCAGTCTCTCGGCACCATGCCAGGCCTCAAGGAATCCTGAAAAAATAACTAAAGAGGTTTGGCAATCACAGTGTTATATTTTGGTAGCCGAGGATGAGTAGAGTATAACAGGGCTTTATTAGCAGGCTCATGCAGCCATTACACAACAGTAAGCAACTCTAACACCACAAGCTGTATAGAAAATATGCACAGTATCAGTCTTTAGCACAGTGACATCTACAGGCCATTTGTATAAACACCACACACAGAGCTAAGCTCGCTAAGTACCATGGGATGAATACCATCTGGCCCCGGACCTTTGTTTATTTTAACATGTTCTAGGTTCTAAAAAAAATCTAGGACTGGGTTATGCTCACCTAATGATATAGTATTAAATAAAGTCTCTGATTAAATTAGTCATAGCTCCACATGGAGCAGAACAGAGGCAGATGAGTAAGAAGGGTGGAGATGGACAGGTGTTATTGTGTAAGTTACGTAGGGTGTGTCTGCCTGAAGTGCATATTAACACTATCTTTCACACTTTAATGAGAACAACATTTTCTCCCTAATACTGTATATATAGGCAAACCATGTATGAAAAAGGTCCATTCTCCAGGATATTGTCTGTAGCAATAGGTGCAGGCAATCATGCAGTAACACAGGCATAGTGGGGCTCATTTATCAACACTGGGCAAATTTGCCCATGGGCAGTTACCTATAGCAATCAGTGATTAGCGTGTTAAAGCCATCTGTAAGTAGAACAATGAATGCAGCGATTTCCCTGTCTTCACTTCTTTTGGGTCATTTTTTGTGTTGCGAATGAGGTGAACAATTGATTTGCAGTGTAAATTAAGAGGTTACCTAGTTAACTTGGGTTGAGTGTCTACCAATAATTCAATAAACTATAAATCCATTGTTTTGCATTAAAACGTAATTCCTGACCCGCAGGCTAGCAGCCAGGGAATTGTTCTGCAGGAAGGCGAGCCAAACCTTCCATGTGGTGTAGCACCCTTAAATGCCTCCCACTAAAGGGGTGGTTCAGAGTTTCGTTTACTTTTAGCATGTTATAGAATGGCCTATTCGAAGCCACTTTTAAATTGGTCATCGTTATTTTTTTTATAGTTTTTGAATTGTCTTTTTTTTTTTGCAGCTTTCAAATAGGGGGTCACTAACCCAATCTAAAAACAAATGCTCTGTAAGGCTACAAATATATGGTTATTGCTACTTTTTATTGCTCATCTTTCTATTCAGGGTCTCTCCTATTCATATTATACATCACACTACATCATACTAAAAGTTAACTCAAAGGTGAACAACCCCTTTTAACACCAAAAAAATGAACCTTTGTTTTTGTACCTTTGTTTTTAAAGCTCTGTAGAACATATGGGCAAATTCACTAACATGCGGAAATTCGACAGCGGCGGCTTCGCTCACATCGCCACACTGCACCAGGAAGCTAATTCACTAAAATGCAAAGCTGCGTCCAGGGCGCCGAACGATGGCGAAGTTTCACTAGAGTTAATTCGGCAAGCAAAGCGAAGTTGCGCTAACATTGCATAGTTTGCATACTGGGAAGTTAAATTTAAGTGGACGTACATGTTGCAGCAAATACATTACACTACACAAGCCCAGGGAACCTTAATAAATAAAATAGAGTTGTTATATTGCCCTACACATGAGCCCAGTGTATAGTTTATGTGCCATATGTTAGGAAATGTATGGGGGAAGCCAGGTACCCTAAAAAAAATTAATGATCTTTTTGCAGCCTATCACCCTGAAAAACTGAAAAGTCGCCAGCGTTTTTTGGGACTTTGAGGAACTCCTATCTACTTTATTGCACTTCGCCTGGTCTGAGTTGGCGAAGGCAAGTCTGGCGCAAGAGGTAACGTTCAGTAAAATCCGCAACTTAGTGAATTTGCGTAGTTACATCCATTTGCCACAGCGAAAATTCACCTGGCGTTAGAGCGAGAAGTATTGCTACAGTCTATCTCCTTCACTAGTGAATTTATGCCTGCTACCGTCCCGAAATGACGTCATGCTGGCGAATTTTTGCCAGCGTTAGTCACTTCGCCTTTTAGTAAATTTACCCCATAATTTTATCTGTTATCCACTATTTAACCTGTGCCATATCGTTTTTTGTTCAATTTCCACCATTGCTACACAGCAGCTTGTTTATATGAACTAAAGTAGTGTTTCTGAAGCAAACATATCAGTTTTACCAGTGCAGGGCAACACTACATGATATTTTCATTAATTTAAAACACTTTCATTTTTTGATGTTACTGTTCCTTTAAAGGAATTGTTCAGTATAAAAGTTAAAACTGGGTAAATAGGTTGTGCAAAATAAAAAATAAGGCCACTCTTAAAGGAACAGTAACATCAAAATGAATGTGTTTTAAAGAGTGGCCTTATGCCTTTATAAAATATGTGGCAATTTGAACCTGGATTACTCCATCTACTCCTTCCCTGATTAGGGCCAACAACCAAGCAGAGTGCTGAGAGGCTATTAAACTAGTTCATAAGTTAAAATATGCACCATATGTAGTTTACCTTTACATGGTATGGCAGAATTTATATGCACTTGCAAACAACTATGTGAAAGTGTGGGTTATAATTTGTGCGTGAATAAAGTAGCAAGATGATTAAGTTCAATGTAACCATCTAACCAGATCCTGGTTCTGTGTTCCTGAAACTAAAGCTGGCCGTTGACGCACCGATAATATTGTCCAAAACTTATTTTCGTACAATATTCAGTGCGTGTATGGTGGGAGACCAGCGATATCAGCAGAAGACTTGGATATCGGTGGGCTCGTCGATCAGGCTGGCTGGGAAATTTTGATCGGGTGCCTTTGAAGGCATCCGAACATCGGCCATTTTTATTGTTGAATCGTCACATACAGGTAGAATTCTATTGTTTCTCCCTGTCTATCTGAAACATCTTTTACTTAATTGTAACCGCTATGGACACTCAGAGCAGAGACTTGAATGAAAATTGAAATTTTCTGCCTAATGCTACATGGCTGAATGAGTTGAAGTTTCATTGCACTGAAAAACAAACCACCAGGGCGCACCTAATCAGACCTAGCTATTATTAAAGTGCCAGAACAGGCTAATAAAGGGAGAACATCTGTACAGAGCCTTTGCACAGTGTTCCCTTTACTCTCATATTCACTGGCATAAATACAATCACACACCCTAAATCTGAATAGCATTGCCCAAATTCAGCAGTGGAAAATTCACTTCAATCGACTTTTTTTCTTACTGTTGGACGGTCTTTAACCCACGTGTTGCTCCATAGGAAAGAATGGTTTTGCATTAAGATCCAAGCACAAGGTTTAGGTCTAATTCCCATTACATGTGCGTATATGTTACCAACTAGACCTGTTGTTAGCTGGGAGCACAGTAGGTCCCTATGAACATATGAGCATTATTAAAAGCCTCAGCCTAGTGTTATTTCCTTGCAGCTCATAAACCCTCCCTGAGACACAAAGCACCCACATGTAACCACTGACACCTGTTGGTGAACTTAGCAAAGCTCTGAACTTCCTGGGTGCACTGCTAGTCTAGTGGGTGGAACACAATAGAGAAAAGATAGAGGGTGTTTGTGACTGCACTTTAGGGTTATGGCACACAGGCTGATTCGGGGAGATAAGTCGCCCGGCGACAAATCTCCTCTTCTTCGGGGGCGACTAATCTCCCCGAACTGCCTTCCGCCAGCTATAATGAAAATCGCCGGCGGGAAGGCACTCAGAGCGACTCATTTTCCGAAGTCGTCCAAAGTTTCCTCGTGAGGCAACAATACTTCGGAAAAAGAATCCCTCCGAGTGCCTTCCCGTTGGCGATTTTCATTATAGCCGGCGGAAGGCAGTTCGGGGAGATTAGTCGCTCCGAAGAAGAGGAAATTTGTCGCTGGGCGACTAATCGCCCCGAATCTGCCTGTGTGCCCTGGTCCTTACAGTGACACAGCAGTGGAGGAGAAAAGTACATATACATAACAACTTACCTCTATCAGTCACAATACAAAGGATTACTAGAGCCAACTTAGCAATAACGTGAAAACCCACTTCCAAACTAAAGCCGAATGAATAATCACCTATGAGTAAGTGCTGAAGGGTACAAAACGCGTGTGGTGAAGGATCATGGGGTCAGTATGCTGAAATGTTGTATTATATTTTTGAATAAATTGGAATTTTTATAATTTGGAGTTACGGGGATTTTAAAAAATATTTATGGTGTGTGCCTTGGGAACCGGCACATTTAACTTTGGTCCCTTGACTGACCTTTGGACTACCCCATGTACTAAGGGATTAAAGCAGAATAAACCCATGTTGATCTATATAGATTTCAATGGTGTACTTACCATCCCATCTCCTGTTACATGAGAACCCCAGTGTGTATAAATTACTGTCCCCATTTGTTATCCCACTTTGCAGGAAGGTTGCTGTATCCTTTCAATTCAACTTAAGTTTTTTCTTCTAGTCTGATATTTCCTGATGTGGACACAAGGCATTGGCATCCTTTGTAGCCCAAGGAAAACATTAGTAGAAAGGAAACAATACGGATTAAAGGGGTGGTTCACTTTTAAGTTAACTTTTAGTATGTTATAAAATGACCCATTATAAGCAATTTTTTAATTGGTCTTCATTACTTATTTTTTATTGTTTTAGAATTATTTGCATTTTTCTACTGACTCTTTCCCAGCTTTCAAATGGGGGTCACTGACAGAAGCACTGTAAAGCTGGCCATACATGGGCCTAAAAAGCTGCAGACAGTTCAAGTCAGCAACTTATTGGCCCATGTGTGGGGCTCTCCAACAGGCTTCCCCGATCGATATCTGTCCCAAAAGTCGGCCTGATGTTGATCAGACAGGGTTAAAAATCCCGTCGGATCACAGCCGCATCTGTTCGTTAATATGGTACCACAATCCGACCACCCGTATTACCTGCATTATGATCCGATCATTGGGCCTTAGGGCCCACGATTCTTTGGGGCGACTAATCTCGGCTTCATTTTCTGAAGTCACCCGAAGTTTCCTCGCAAAGCAACTTCGGAAAACGAAGTATTCTGAGTGCCATCCCACCAGCGATTTACATTCTAGCTAGCCGGCGAAGGCAGTTCGGGGAGATTAGTCGCCCCAAAGAAGAGGAGATTTGATAAGAGTGAATACAGTTTTCATAGCTGGCATCTTGCCTTTCATGTTTACTTGTAGCTTAAAGGAGTTGTTCACCTTTAGATTCATTTTTAATATGAGGTAGAGAGTGTAATTCTTAAACAATTTGCATTTGTTTTCATTTTTCAGTTGTGGTTTTTGAGTTATTTAGCGTTTTATTCTGCAGCTCTCCAGTTTGCAGTTCCAGCAATCCGGTTGCTTAGGTCCAAATTACATGTATCAATTCAGGAATCGGGAGTCCATAGGCACACGCCTATGACTAAGCGCCGGAGGTTGCGAAACGCGTAAAGTGGGATATGTGGGGTGGTATGTACTGGATACTTTTTTAAATGTGAATATCAATAAATTATTTCTGTTTTTACTCTATGAGGCCTTGGGACTTATATCGTTTTTTGATATAAGGTCCAAATTACTCTAGCAACCATGCATTGATTTGAATAAGAGACTGGAATATGAATAGGAGAGGGCCTGAACCGAAAGATGAGTAATAAAAAGCAATAACAATAAGGGGGTTATTTACTAAAACCAAGTTTTCTCATAATGTACCCATATATTTTGCGTATTAATAAAATAAACACAAATAAATCAGGGAAAAAACAGATATAATTCAATTAAATCCCTTTTCACTAGATTTTTTTTTGACTTTTCTCCAAAATTGCTAGATTTTTTAGGGTTATCGCCCGAAACCCCCAAATTGGTAAAATTTTTGGACTAAACCAATCGCAGACCACAATAACTTCCAATTGGGATAGGGACATCTCCCGTTGACTTATACATTATCTCGACAGGTCTGAGATGGCATATTTTTATAATAAATCTAGAAAAATTCTAATACTATTTTTTCCTCTAAATATTTGAGTTTTTTATCCTCTAGGAAATTCAAGCTTTTGCCCAAAAAAACATTAAAACGGGCACTGAAGAGTGACGCGTTTCGTGACCAATACGTCACTTCATCAGAAGGAGCTTCTGATGAAGTGACGTATTGTTCACGAAACGAGTCAAGCTACACTCACCCTGCCCGCCTGTATTGTTTGTTTTAAAGATGTAATTAAAGATAATCGATTTTAACTTATTAGCTGGCTCCACCGCTTTTGATGTCGATCCGGATGCTACCCACCTTCCCACTCTTCAGTGCCCGCTTTGATTGTTGTATTGCCGTACCGGACCGGCACGGAGGGCTGCATCAGGAACCGGAAGTTAAAACATTCCTCCCTCGGCTAGCGGTGATTTCATTTTTGCTCCAAAAAAACATTAGCCTGAAAAAAAAATTGAGTTTAGTAAATAATAGGGATGCACCGAATCCAGGATTAGGCCAAATCCTTCTGCCTGGCAGAACGAATCCTAATTTGCATATGCAAATTAGGGGCAGGGAAGGAAATTGCGTGGCTTTTTGTCACAAAACAAGGAAGTAAAAAATTATTTCCCCATCCCACCCCTAATTTGCATATGCAAATTAGGATTTGGTTCGGTATTCGGCTGAATCTTTCGCGAAGGATTCGGGGGTTTGGCCGAATCCAAAATAGTGGATTCGGTGCATCCCTAGTAAATAACCCGCTAAATGTGTAGCCTTACAGAGCATTATTTTTTACATGGGGTCAGTGACCCCCATTTGAAAACTGGAAGGTTCAAAAACTATAAAAAAATAAATAAAGACCAGTTGAAAATTTACTGAGGTGCCCATTCTAGAACATATTGGGGAATGTAATAAAAGTCGCTAACGGAAAAACTATTCGCAATACGAAAAGTTATGCCTTTGTGCAAATAAATTATGCTTTGCGCAAATTTAATATAGCTTTGGCAAACCCAGAAACTGTTTAGTGACCACTTCCGACAGTGGAAGACCGTTTGCAAATTTTATAGATTGTTCCAATGCGCAGTAAATGTAATAAAACTTCTTACTGAAAAAAGTCGTTATGTTTGCTCCAAAAGATAACGACACCTTCAAGCACTTCTTAGTGCTTGAAGGTGTCGTGAGGCAACTTCGGGTGACTTCGCGTGTGCTTTAGCGCAGGCAACTTTTCATTATAGCGGACGGGAAGACACGTGAAGGCAATTAGAGTAGATGGTCGCCCAGAAGAAGAGGCGATTAGTCGCCAGGCGATAAATCCCCCCTGAATCTACTTGTGTGGACTAACCAGAGTGCGCAATTAAGGAAGTTTATCAAAGTGATGCAGCAACAATAGTGAAGCCCTTAGGGTTCTTCTGCCCAGTTATTCACACTAGATGAATGCAGATAGTTTGCTCCTCACTGGGGATGCAGGATTTTTTTCCAGCACCCTACAGTGACTGATCACTATCCTGGAATTCAGTTAGCACCCCCATCATAATTAAAAGGAAGTCAAAATTCAACATCAAATATGGGAATCCATGTATATTTGTTTTGATATCTTTATTCAAAGAAGGCTTGGCACATTACATCCTTCTATGTATCATATTTTGTAACAGCTACTAGATACCTTTTTACAGAAAACTACCTAGGATTGGCTAAAGTCGGCCTCAGCCAATGGTATAGTGGTGTGGAGTTCATCCTTGCTTTCCTTGGATGGTAGAAAAATAAAACGCTGAGAGTTTACTGTATACCAGTAAAATGCAATTAAAGTGGACCAGTCACCCAAAAATAAAAAGCTGTAATAAAAATCCTTTTCAAATTAAACATGAAATCCAATTTCTTTTTTTTATTAAAGCATTTATAGCTGTTGTAAACTCATTTAAAAATCCCAGCTATCAATCAAGTATTGTCTGCCCCTCCTCTATGCCTTAGGCAGACAATTACTTTCACTTTCCATTCAGCACTTCCTAGATGTAACTGCTCTCTACACATTCCCCCGTTCTCTTTACTGTTTAATTGTGTAGCCAGGGCATGGGGATGGACATCAGGTCCCCCATTCTGGTGCACAAACAAGATTCTGAGATGAAGCAAGACTTGACTTAAAGGGATACTCTCATGGGAAAACATTTTTTTTCTCAATATGAATCAGTTAATAGTGCTGCTCCAGCAGAATTCTGCACTGAAATCCATTTCTCAAAAGAGCAAACAGATTTTTTTATATTCAATTTTGAAATCTGACATGGGGCTAAACATATTGTCAATTTCCCAGCTGCCCCAAGTCATGTGACTTGTGCTCTGATAAACTTCAATCACTCTTTACTGCTGTACTGCAAGTTGGAGTGATATCACCCCCTCCCTTTTCCCTCCCAGCAGCATAACAAAAGAACAATGGGAAGGTAACCAGATAGCAGCTCCCTAACACAAGATAACAGCTGCCTGGTAGATCTAAGAACAACACTCAATAGTAAAAACCCATGTCTCACTGAGACACATTCAGTTACATTGAGAAGGAAAAACAGCAGCCTGCCAGAAAGCATTTCTCTCCTAAAGTGCAGGCACAAGTCACATGACCAGGGGCAGCTGGGAAATTGACAAAATGTCTAGCCCCATGTCAGATTTCAAAATTGAATATAAAAAAATCTGTTTGTTCTTTTGAGAAATGGATTCAGTGCAGAATTCTGCTGGAGTAGCACTATTAACTGATGTGTTTTTTTTTAAAAAAAAAATGTTTTTCAATGACAGGTTTCCTATAATAACACTGTCCACAAAATGGCTCCTGCCTGCTTGCTATAATTATGAGTTCACAGACTGAAGGAAACAAGATTCAAATAATTAATACTTAGTTAAAAATAGGATTTGGAATAATTTTTTTGGATGACAGGTCCCCTTCAAACAGGTCTCCTATTAGATTCAGATGAGATAAAGAGACAGAGGGTATTTATTATAAAACTTCACTGGTAAATAGTAGTTTCAATGGCTCAGTCACCAATATAGGTATGGGACCTGTTATCCAGAATACACAGGACCTGGGGCTTTCCGGATAATGGATCTTTCCATAATTTGGATCTTCATACTTTGTCTACTAGAAAATCAAACAAACATTACTTAAACCCAATAGGCCGGTTTTGCTTCCAATGAGGATTAATTATATCTTAGTTGGGATCAAGTACAAGCTATTGTTTTATTATTACACAGAAAAGGGAATTAATTTTTAGAAATCTGTATTGTTTGGATAAAATGGAATCTATGGGAGATGGTTTTTCAGAGCTTTATGAACAATGGGTTTCCGGATAATGGATCCCATACCTGTACTTCATATTAATCAGGCATATCAAGTGCACCTCTCTCCCAGGGGTATATTTATTAAAAGGGTGAACATACAATTTGTCAGAAGAAAATCCCATAGTCCTATACACGTGAATAGAGCTGGGGTGACCTCCTTTGATAAATAAACCCCAAAATGAGGGGGAAAAGTCAAATAGAACAGCTTACTGGCTGCAGTTAGAACCCCCATCGCAAAACCCTATAAATAAATGGGTATATATATATATACATATATATATTTATTCTGTGGCTGTGCACATTTTTGGGAAGTGAAAGATTTACAGTATAAATAATATTGTGGGAAGAAAATATATGGAAATTTCTAATTGGCATAAAGAAAGTCAACTTATGCTACAGGCCATATAGCATCAATAATACATATATATTTATCTTTGGCAATATTAGCTTACGGACATACTACAAGGAACAACTGTATAAATAATACTAATATAGCTTATACCCAGAATTTGAGAAGTGTGATACCAACACAGTATGGAAGATCAGCGGCTCCAATGAGGAAGAAATTTAAAGGGGATGATCATGTTACAAGTAACTTTATTAAGATTTAGTCGTAGACTTTTTGCTTTGATTTTGTTTGTATTTGCTTTTTGCACTAAATTAGGACAATGGGACCCTAAACAACCAGGCTGCAAAGCTGTGCAGCACAAAGCCCTAATTTATTGTTAAAAAAAAAAAGAATGAAACGGAATTTTAAGCTGAACATGTCCTTTGAATCCTGCCAAGCTAAGGGGTTAAGCAATATACCCAGCATGGCTACAACATTTATTATAAGGATCTCATTTCTGTTTTTAGCAAGACAGACATAGCTGTTACAAGACAGTTACAAGACAGCTCATAGAGATCACAGTTCACTCATTGTGATATCTTTCGCCCCCTTGGCATTCTTTACACATACATCCTTTAAAGGAACAGTTCAGTGTAAAAATAAAAACTGGGTAAATAGGCTGTGCAAAATAAAAAAAAATTCTAATATAGTCAGTCAAAAATGTAATGTAATGTAAAAAGGCTGGAGTGACTGGATGTCAAACACAACAGAACACTACTTGCTTTACCTGACTTTCAGCTCTCTAACTCTGAGTTAGTCAGCGACTTGAAGGGGGGCCACGTGGGACATAACTGTTCGGTGAGTTTGTAATTGATCCTCAGCATTCAGCTACAAAGCAACAGTTATGACCCATATGCCCCCTTAAAGGGCATGTAAAGTCTAAAATAGAATAAGGCTAGAAATGCTGTATTTTGTATACTAAATATAAACATGAACTTACTGCACCACAAGCCTAATCAAACAAATAATTTATGCTTTCAAAAAATGGCTACAGGGGGTCACCATCTTGTAACTTTGTTAAACATCTTTGCAAGACTAAGACTGTGCACATGCTCAGTGTGGTCTGGGCTGCTTATGGATCATCATAAACAAAGCTGCTTGAGTTCTGCATGGCTGGGAAGTAAGGCGGGGGCTCCCCCTGCTGTTAATAAGTATGATTGTTTCCCTGCTCAGCAGTTAGGAACCATCTGACAATTCCTATCCACAGCAGTAAATGAAGGTAGAATTTCACTGTATACAGTCAGGTTTCTTATAAAAACGGTACACATTTTTTAATTAAAGTATATTGGAGATAGGTTTCTTTTTCATTAAAGAAAGTAAAAATAGGATTTTATTTTTTTGCCTTTACATGCCCGTTAAGTTACTGCCTGGTAACCAATCAGTGGAAACCAAGAGAACTGCAAAGCAGGAAGTAGTGTTCTGGCTATTCAGTTAGACATCCAGTCACTCCAGCCTTTATACATTACATTTTTGGCTAACTATATTAGAAATATTTTTTATATTGCAAAGCCTATTTACCTAGTTTTTATTTTTATACTGAACAATTCCTTTAAGAACCAAGGATCAAAAAATAAAATCAACGGTGCTGGTATATAAAGCACCAGTGTGCCAGCAACATTGATTTTGATGGTCCTGGATTGCACTTTGATCTTTGTTGTGCTGTGTGTTTGCCAACAGGTGGTTCAAAAAGATCAAAATGATCCAATACTTAAAAGGGTTAAAGGCAAACCTTAAATAATTGAAAAGAAAAGGTAAACTTCAGTAAGTGTATGGGTAGCATGTCTGGAAGCATCTACAATGGAAGTGTAAATTTTATGGCACTTGTAATAATCTGATCATCATGGAGCACTAGGAGATCAACAATGGGCACATCGCTCAGTAGACACTGACGATCACCAGCAGCTCCTTCCATACGCACAGCCGCTCCGAAGTTTTCACAGAGAGCAATAATAGGCTATTAAAGACATTTCTACTGTAGTAAAAATACCACATGCCATTAGATTAGGGGTAAAAGTAAAGGTGAGATTTTGATCAGATATAGTGGGTCAGATTTTATCTTATTTTGCCACGCAACAGCACAAGATTTGTAAAATCTGATCCCCGTATAGCTAAAATGTACAGTCAATTTAGATACAGTTGGATGGTGCGGTTTGTTCATGCAGTTACATTCGACATTTAATGTAGTTCAACGAGAAAGAAAAAAAAGTCGGTGATTTTATCTCGTCAATTGAAGACACATCAAGGCACATTTATCAAGGGTCAAATTTTGAATTCATGTGAGCATTTTTTAAAACATCCTTAAACTCTCATAAATTCGACCAATCGAAATTTATTACTATAATTGAATTTTCTCAGCTCGGACAAAATGAATCGACCTGAATCGAATTTGATTCAAATTCGAAAAACTTGATTCAAGTTTTTTTTCTCTCAGAACAAAAATCTCAGTAGGGCGGCAAACTTCCCCAAATTAATTCCTGGACCTCTCCCATTGATTTATATGGTAATTCTGCAGGTTTAAGCTGGCGAATAGTCGAATTTGAGTTCTTAAAGGGCCAGAGTATGATAAATCTTGAAATTTGAATTAAAACTCGAATCGAGTTTGGATTATTCACAATTCGAATTTGAGAGTTTTGACCAAAAATAAAATCTAATTAGAATTTTCACTTGGACCCTTAATTCACATCAGTTTTTGTATCAGTCCTATTATATTTTAACCCATGCAACTACATCAGACTTGTAGGAGGCATTTTGTCAAGCCAACACCATCCTACAAAATCTCCCGTGGAGTTTATCCCACATTCTATTTGCTGTTCTCTACCCAAGATACAGCTGTCCCTGATTTTAAGTACAGTCACTAGGTCAGTTCCTTCCCACAGACTTTGAAACCAGTAGGTATTTTGTCACTTTAACATTCCCTGTGCTGAATGAGATACTTAAAATGCATTCAAAGTTTCTTGGGAAAAGTAATTGTCAGTCTATATTGGGCAATACACTTCTGGGATATTGCCCCAGTCCACACAGCACCACTTATCTATACTTCACAAAAAATAACCCATAGCTCAAAATCCATAAAAATCCCATGTTTATTCAATTCACATATTAAAAAATTGTTTACATACTAATCCCATCACAATCCACCTTATGCGTTTCATACTCCCTGACCATAGGTGATTATGATTAAGCATCGGGGAGTATGAAACCCATAAGGTGGACTGCCATGAGGTGTGAATTGAATTGAATAAAAATGGATTTTTATGGATTTTGAGCTAGGGGATATTTTTTGTTTAGTATAGCTGAATGAGATACCGACTAGTGATGTGCGGGCTGGCCCGAAGCCAGTGAGTTCGGGCCAACTTGCACAAAAGGTCTTCGGGTAGGTGTGGGCTGAACTTTAGCCTACGAACACCCTGCCCGCAACCTTTTACTGCCCCACTGTGACTTCTTTGCGCACTATTTTATATGCTTGTTCCGGCCGTGCCAGTCCCCTTCCATGACATCACAGTGGGACGGCCACAAGAATATAAATGTATGAGCGCACCGGGTTAGGGTCGGGTGCTGCTGGGCTGGGTTAGGTGCGGGTCCAGATTTAGGTGAGCCGCACATTACTAATACAGATGTATTAATGGTTTCATTTTATTTAATAGGAATGTGTCACTCTAAAGGTATCCAGGGGCCAGTTCCAATCTAAACCATCACCCTGGGCAAATTTGCAAGTGGGCAGTAACCCATAGCAACCAATCGGTAATTAATTTCAGTGCTCAACCTGCAGCTGTCTAATAAGGATTGAGTGCTATTGGTTACTGCCCATGGGCAAATTTACCAAGGGTTTATAAATGAGCCCCAATAATGTGAGTGCGCGATGCCAGAGACAGGCATGAAACAACTAACTCCACATAAAAATTAAGGACAGAACCCTGGATGTTTTTAAAATGATGCAGACATTGTACTATAAAGAAACCCAGATTGGGTCCGAATCTCTTTAAAAGTGTTCATCATGTAGTTTTTACTCCCGAATGCTCATTAAAATGCAGATGTTCTATAATATATAAAAAGATGAGAACCAGGCCTTCCAGCTAAAGAGAGCATTTGCCCGGCCTTCAGAAATTTTTGGCCAGAGAATGTCCTTGTATAGGTACAGGTGATTGTTATACTGTATTATTGTTGTTACTTTTGTCAGGGATGTTACTTTTGTCAGCTCTCGCTGGTCTAATACAGCCTATAGGGCAGTGCTAGGGGGTTACGGCTAACATCAGATAAAGGGTTATATCATATATCATCCTGAATTTCCTTGTTCGTTGCCCTTGATAATGGTCCTCAAGATGGACAACCTTGGCTGAGAATATTGTACATCAGAGAAACCAATGCATCAAGATCTTGTTTTATAGAACATGTTGCGCACGTATAATCACCATCCTTAGCCTTGAGACTCACACTTTCACGCACGCACACTAATAATAATCAAGAATCTGGACTTTGCCGCATTAAAAAGCCATCTCAACCAGCAATATACCTAAAAAGATGATCACGGTTTGTAAACAAATAAATACGAAGTATCACGAAGAAGCATTGAAACCAATTTCGTGGAGGAATGTCCAGGCCGACTGCTTTTTAAATGGATAGTTCAAGAGAGAATAAAGAACAACAAATAAACACATAAAGCAGCTTGTAGATAAGTGATATGTAGAAATGTATCAAGGTGAAGGGCTCCGTCTCAGTAAATTACAGCCATATCTCCGAGTGCAGAGAAAGTTATACAATTTGGCAACCAGTCTGTATAATGTTGCAGTAACAAGGGTAAAAAGAGTGAGAAAACAATCAGTAATAACGTATAATCCGATTCATAATGGTGAACTACCACATGGCAGTTAAGAATATAGAAGGTGTTCTTAACAGCCGGGCCCGGTGAAGCCTTTGGTCCTTTCATTGACTTCTGTCTCATATTTTCTAGGTTTTTCAGAGAACGCACCAAAATTGGTTGGTTTGGAAGTCCAGTTTCCGTGGTGCATCCTCATGACAGGGGCTTGATTAGATAGAGTTTTTCCCCTTGCTCACTGGTAAAAATTGGGGCCTTTTTGTAATGTTCTACCAACTCTTCCATGGTGGAAAACTTGCGCTGTCCAATGCAGTACATACAGTCTTTCATGCAGACCTTGAAATGCTTGTTTTTCCCTTGGGCTTTCAGTGAAACAGAAAAGTCATTTGGCTTTAAAACAAAAACAGAAACAATATTATTACTATATGAATAGGAGCAACCTTGAACATTTTGTTAACATAAACACAATACATATAATAGTTATAAACACATCTCATCTGCACCTCGATATGTTATAGGCCAATAGCCCCAAAAAAACGATTTCCTGTAGAATTCATTATAAAGCACTGCTTTCCTGCACATGTAAAAGGTATATGCGAGTTTCAAAAACTATCACATGATAGAGGTAGGCTCTTCATTCCCGTATGGTGCCAAGTTGGGTTCCTTTAACTTGCATTATGGAGGGGATTGGTTGGAAGACTCACTGAAGGTGCAAGTGGGGCTCATTTATAAACACTGGGCAAATTTGTGCCTGGGCAATAACGCATAGCAACCAAAGGTAGTACAATGAAAGCAAACTTCCAGTTGGTTGCAATGAGTTACTGCCCAGGTGTAAATTTGCCCAGTGTTTATAAATGAGCCTCGGAATCCCCACAAGTACTCCAAATCAGCTCATTGGTTAGCCTGTTGCTCTGTTTTGCTCATCGTTTCTACTGCAATCATGTTGCCTGGCATAAAGGATATTATTGGAAAGCAAAATGTTGGAGCAAGGCACTCGAATAGGTCACGCATGGATCAGACTGATGTTGAGTAAAAATAGAAATTTTATTTGTATAAACAACTCATGCCTGACGTGTTTTGTGTCTAAGACACTTAGTCATAGGCTACAAAAGTGACAAACATGGGTCAATATTTAAAGACCAAACCAATCAAAAAGAGGGGAGGGGGAACGTACAAGTAGTATTCTCAATTTAAAGAGATCACGTACCCCATTATAGAAAATACACATATCAGAAACATTAAAGATATATATATATATATATATATATATATATATATATATATATATCATGCACTTATAGATCCTCTTGTTTGGCAAGGTCACCAAATGAGCAGATCTTTACCAGATATGTTCATCTTGAGGGGGGCGATATCAGGCTGATCACAACAATGAGAATACAGGTAGGAAAGAGGGCCACATCAATTAACTGATGCAGTCCTCGCTCCAACAGGATCTTTAAGCCTGCCTGATTGATATCTAGCCGATTTTCAAAGGAAAGAGAATTATTCCTAAAGATGATTGCTCCAGCTGAAACATCTAATAACGGCACATAAAGATTCCTTGAAGGAATATTAAATTTAAATATTGTCTGGATTATAACTTCAAAATTTGCTGGTTTGGCAAACTAATCCTTGCCAAATTAAATCACCACAGTGGTGGGCCACATTAGGCTACTGCCAACTACTGTAAAGAGAACAGAACTAGAATATCACTATCAACAATTAAACAAAATAATTGCGTTCCAAATTTATCACAAAAGTCTACCAACGCATGGCCATCTTAACAGCAGAAATCATTATGATAAAATACCCCAAAAAAATGGCACTGCTGCAAGGACTCCTGATATAATTCAAGCAATAAGTGAACCTATAAAGCTAGATAAATGCTGCTTCTTTATCAGAAGTAGGGTTTTTATCACTACAAAACTATATTTTCTGTTTATAACACATGCCGAATAAAATCTAAAGCACAAAATTAAAAGTGATTGTTTCCATCTAATTACTGTTCTCACAAAAAAATGCATCCGATAGAAATTAAAAATACTCAGAGGGTTATTTAGAAGCATTCAACAACTGCAAAATAAAAGTTTTTTGTGAAGGCCACTGGAAAATCACCTAAAAAGCACTTACACACAAAGCAAAGGAGGGGCATTCAGAGCATTATGGGTACCACATGTTTATAAGCAAAAGGTCCAAACTTTGCCCTTTGAGGAACAAAACTCCTACCCCTACACCGGGTTGAAATAAATCTTTAGTGTAAACTAGACTTTACTGGGAAACCATAACTACGTTTTCATGTATATTTTGTGTTGGAAATATAGCATTACAGTACTATAGGAAATAAAAAGTCTTGGGTGGAACAATCTGAACTGGTTACAACCATACTGCTAATAAACATACCTGTGCTAACAAGCAGAAATCTATGCATTCCAAGGTATAAAAATGTTTTATTTGGTAACTGGAAAATGTTGCTTTCCCTCATATTTCTAATTATTGTTATGTAATGCTACCCCTGCCTACTAAAAGGAAATACCATTCATTATCATTTTGGAAACTCTTACAGGAATTTCACGGGGCTATAGAAAGCAAATAGTACAGAATACACCGAGTTACTTACTGAAGATTCACTGTCCCTTATAAGGAAATCTCCTTCATTTCCTCGTTCGTTGAGAGCCATTTCTGCTTGATGCCTCGTCACCTTTCCATAATACCATTGATTCCCTGCAAACCTCCCAGATGCAGACGGTCCAATGTAGTCACAACGTGGTGGTACAGGCTCAAAACTTGGAGTAGGCTGTATGTTTTGCATGATAGTAACATAGTTCTTTGGTACCAAACCCACAAGACCATTACTCTTCTGACATTTCCACCACTCTGGGTCATTTTCTGGCTTCTCGATCACATCCATGACTTCTCCTTTCTCAAAGTTGAGCTCTTCCTCATTAGAGGAGCTAAATGGGTATAAAGCCTGGACTACATGAAGCGATCGACCATTGTTAAGATTATTGACTACAGCAGCCAGTTTCTCAGTCAATGAGCCAACTTGGTCTCCGGAAGGGCTGTCGTTCTCTTCTGTAACGTAGTTTGAAGGAAACCATCCTACTCGTCCATTGTAGCTCCCCCGCCACCAGCCGTCACTGCACTTTTCCATAACAATGACCTTGGTGCCCTTCACCAGGGAAAGCTCGTCCTCCCTTTCTGCAGCGTATGTAAATTTAACATAAGCTGGCATGTTCAGGTCATACAACCTTTCAGCATCTGGCAAACTATCATCTGCTGTAGAAGCAGAGTCAGGCATGCTTGGTTTGCGCTTTACTTTTCCAATACCTGTTGAAGCAGAGTTAAAAGAAAAAGTCAACATACAATTACAAAGTTAATCAATCCTTTCTGTAATAGAATTCATATGCTTTAGGAAAGACAAAAGACGCTACTATCAATTGAGTCTTAATTTGTATGTTGGCCACCATCTTGGAAAGTGTCTGTGACACTCGCATGCTCAGTGGGCTCTGAGCAGCTGTTGAGAAGCTAAGCTTAGAGGTCGTCACTAATTATCAAGCAGAAAATGAGGTTGGTCTGTAATATAAGCTGATGCTACAGGCCTGATTATGAAATTCTGATGCTAATTGTGGTTGCCTTGGGCTGGTACAGAAGCCCAAAACATAATGTACAACATTTCTAGCTACTTCTTTAGTTAAGCTTTAGTTCTCCTTTAAGACAAGTGGAACGTCAGTCTAACAAGAGTAGGGATGCACTGAATCCAGGATTCGGTTCGGGATTCAGCCTTTTTCAGCAGGATTCGGATTCGGCCGAATCTTTGTATGTGGACAAACCGAATCCGAATTTGTATATGTAAATTAGATGTGGGGAGGGAAATCACGAGACTTTTCATCTCAAAACAATGAAGTAAAACATTCTTTTTCCACTTTTTCCTTTCCCGTCTCTAATTTGCATATGCAAATTAGGATTCGGCCAAAATCTTTCACAAAGGATTCGGTCGCATCCCAAATAGAGGATTCGGTGCATCCCTAAACAAGAGTAACGTGAACCTTGTTGTGAGTCATTACCTCTTTGAGCAAACATCTACAGCTCACTTTCACCCTCCTTTCATTGATTTCTAAGGAGCAGTTACACCAAAAAGTGAAATAGCTCAATTTGAACTGACACATTAATTGTTAATATCCACCTCTTTAACATATTTGTAACTCTACTCTACTCCCTAGTCACAGCTTTGTTTGATTCATTTTTTTCATTCCAATTGAGGTTTCCAAGCCATTGTTTTCAGCAGTTTTAGAGAGAGGTAAATTCATTCAATTTCAAGTTTGCGGGTATTTTTAAGTTCAAGCGTGAAAAAGCAAAATGGAATCGAGTTTACTAGCCTATTTATTACAAAACAAACTGAAATCAGAAGATAGCTTGATCGCATTGAAAATAGCATTGTTTAATGTAACAATTTGACATGTTAAAAAGAACTAACAAAAAATTACTCGAACGTTAAAAATTCACATTCATTTGATTTGAAAGGTCTGTCAAATTTAATTTTAGAGGGTCTTTTTCTATTGATAAAAATCAAAAATTAGATTTCAGAAAACTCAAATTAGAAAAATTTGACATCAAGTTTTGCTTGATTTGATAGGTTATTGGTTGAGACGGGTTGATTTGAAAGTGACTTTTTTTGTACACACGCAAGGCGAAACTGCCCAAAGTTGCCCCGAAGGCTCCAGTCTGGTGTTATTAAAACCCGCACACAGCTACGTCAAACAAGAATTATGTTCTACCAATCATCAGTGGGGAATAACAGGATTATAAGAAGCGATGTGGACACTCATAAAGGATAGAGTTCGGACATACTGGGGAGTATACATTTGTATCTTTGTGGCCGGATGCCCTTCAGCTGTTTAACATTTGGCTTTTGGAATCGGTTCAAACATTCCATCCTGAAGCTTTCATGTCATTTTCCTGTTGTGTACAGTGGCATCCTGCTTCTATTCTCTGCAAACATTAATCCCTTTCCCAACAGGCCCGGCAAGTCTCGCACAAACTGCAGCTGTGCAAAGTTTACCAAAATGCGATGCTCAAATACTGGAGTGACAGAGCCGTGGAATTTTTGACAACAGAAAACAATGGCCGTCTCCGATAAACAGAATTTAAAAAAAGAGATTGTGAGCAAAGTGTACAAATAATAATAAAAATACATGTAACAATGATGAATGGCACACTGGATTTTAGACACACAAAGGGGCAGATTTATCAAGGGTGGAAAAGTAAATTTGAATATTCAAGTGTCAAAATTCACACATTTGAATTTTAATCCCTTTGTTTGGATGTGTGATTTATCATAACTCAACCATGGAAACAGTCCTAATTCGAATATTCGGCACCTAAAACCTGTCGAGTTCACGTACAAGTCAATGGAAGAGGTCTGTTGAGCCATTTGGCGATGTGAATAGCCTTCCTGACATTCAAGGTTTTCGGGGGGGGGGGGGGGGACTTTCTTCGTAGAAATCGTAATTGTGATTGTAATTCTCGGGTCGGAACCATTAGATCGAATATTAGGCATTCAACTTTTGTCTTAAATAGCCTCCCAGTCGAATCCAGAAAGCTCCGAACTACGAAAAGTCCATCTCCTATAGACTGCATTAGAATCAAATATTTCAAATTTTTTTTAAAGATTTTTTCCCCCTCTGTAATAAGAAAACAGTACCTTGTGCTTGGTCCAAACTAAAATATAATCAATCCTTATTGGAAGCAAAACCAGCTTATAGGGTTTATTTAAGGGAAGATTTATCAAAGGTCGAAGTGAAAATTCACTGTCACTTTAAAAATTCGACCGACTATTCGTCATCTAAAACCTGCCAAATTGCTGTTTTTAGCCTATGGGGGACATCCTAGAACTGATTTGGAGTCAATTGGTGGACTTTGAAAAAGAATTAGATCTAATTCGATCTCATGCACTGTTACTTCAATTCGTACGATTCTTATTTGATCAAAAACGGACCTATTCAAAAAAAAAATTATTTTTATTGCCCGATACATTTCGATTGGTCTTTTTTAATTCAAATTTCGAAGTATGGGAGTTCAAAAAAACTCCCATTACTTCGAAATTCGACCCTTGATAAATCTGCCCCTTTATGTTCATATGATTTTGTAGTAGACAAAGTATAAAGATCCAAATTACAGAAAGATCCATTATCCGGAAAACCCCAGGTCCCGAGCATTCTGGATAACAGGTCCCATACCTGTATAATGAATTGTAATTAAGATAGATGGATAGTTTGAGCTTGCAATTATGTATTCACTATCATTAGCAAAATATACGGCCATGGCACATACTTTCCAATGTGCCACTTTTGTCTGCTTTATGCACGTTTCCCTTGGGTATATGCAATCCCACCACATACATCAAATAATTATAGACAAACAGCATTAATGATAGTGTAACACTGACATTGCAACTTGACCCTCATTTATGAAGCAGGAGCAATTTCTATATCCTAAGGGGCAGATTTATCATCGAAGTGAAAATTCGAATTTAAAAAATTCTAATTTCGAGTTAATTTGTGTGTACTTCGACTAGGGAATAATCCAAATTTGATTAGAATTTGAAAAAAATTTGAAAATTTGAATTTCTAAATTTATCATGCACGGTCTCTTTAAAAATTTCGACATCGACCATTTGCCAATTAAAACCTGCCGAATTACTGTTTTAGCCTATGGGGTCAATTGGTGGAGTTTGAAAAATCAAGGTTTTTTTGCAGATAAAATTCGAATCGGGTTAAATCGAATGCGCTATTACTTCAATTCGATACGATTCAAATTAGATTGAAAATGGACTTATTCAGTGAAAAAAAACTTTAATTTCAGTTTTGAATTCAAATTTCGAAGTTTATTTAAATTTTAAATTCGACCCTTGATAAATCTGCCCCCAAATGTAATGCCTACTAATATAATGAGAGGGGTGAGTAAATGATTAACCCCATTATTAATTAATGTATAACTTTATTCATTTTCTGAAAACCTCCTTAAATGCTTAAAGCATTGCAGGGGAAGCAAATCAGTGCGCCCCATGTTCTTACCACTGCTGAAAGTGGGCTCAGATTTTTAGACACAAATCTTCATTCTTGCTGAATGTTTGTGCTTATTCGAATCAATGTTTTTTTTTACATTGCTAGAGCACATATTTCTAGAACGAAATGACCAAACATACGATTATGGGAACATTTATTCTTCCATCAGGACATGGAGCTCTGGGGATTATTAGTGCATGTGTTTCCCACGTCCTTTTCACAGCGAGGGGCGATGTTGTGCACCGAATTCATGGAAAGCTAGAAGGACTGATTATTAAAATGTCATCTGTGCACAAGTCACAACGGATTTAGGAAAATGGCATTGTGAGAAGGTCACTGGCTAGCATTAGCATTATTAGCCAAAACGTCTACAAGCTTAACTAATCCAGCACCCACATCTATAGGGCAATGTTTTTTAAAAGGGGTTGTTCACCTTTGGGTTAAAGTTTAGTACAGGTATTCCGCAGCTCTCCAGTTTTCAATTTCAGCCATTTGGTTGCTAAGGTACAAATTACCCTAGCAACCATGCATTGCTTTAAATAAAAGACTGGAACATGAAGAATAAAATATGGCATTAGAGGAGAAAGAGATGAGCAGATTAACTGCTGTGATTAGTGTTTATTGGAGACTGTCAAACACAGCATGCTTCGGGCCCCTTGCTGTCCTTAAAAACAAAGGGTAATAAAAAAGAAACAACAGCAATAAATTCATAGCCTTAAAGAGCATTTATTTTTTAGATGACCCCCATTTGAAAGTTGGAAAGAATCAGAAGAAAAAGGCAAATAATTAAAGAAAAAATACATAATGACCAATTGATTATGTATTATTGCACCTGGCTAGAGTTTCAGCTTGTCAATAGCAGCAATGATCCAGGACTTGAAACTTGTCACAGTGGGTCACCATCTTGGAAAGTGTCTGTGACACTCACATGCTCAGTGGGCTCTGAGCAGCTGTTGAGAAGCTAAGCTTAGGGGTCGTAGTAAATTATCAAGCAGAAAAAGAGATTGGGCTGTAATATAAGATAATGCTACAGGGCTGATTATTAAATTCTGGTTCTAACTGCACTGGTTTCTGTGCTGCCATGTAGTAATTATCTGTATTAATTACTAATCAGCCTTATATTGTGGCATTTCTATTCTATGTGTACTGTATATTGTGAGTCTGTCCCTAAGCTCAGTAAGTGACAGCAGTACAGAATAGGGATGCACCGAATCCAGAATTTGACCTTGAATTTGGCTGAAACCAAATCCTAATTTGCATATGCAAATTAGGGGCCGGGAGGGAAACCACGTGACTTTCTGGCCGGTAAAATACTGGCCAGGTGGCAACCCTAGTTGTGGTTGCCTTGGGCTGTTACAGAAGCACAAAATATAATGTACAACATTTCTAGCTACTTCTTTAGTTAAGCTTTAGTTCTTCTTTAACCTTTTCTTTTAGGCAATCACAATTCGGGAGCAGTATTTGTGCTTTTTCCACCTGTATAAGCCTATTACTGCAAACTCAGGCAATAACATATTCACAGATGCTTGGAACATTAAAGCTAATGGAAAATAACTATACAACATCCTTCAGCACTAAACATTTCCATTTGGCAGGTTCATAGAGAAAATGGAAAAAAAGATGATGTACTAAAACTGTAATAAATATATTGAGCTAAGTTATCAATGTAATGGACTGTAAAACACGAGACTATTGGGAATCACTGGGGAGTTCTATGGCGTTGCGGATAAGGTACTTGCGGGTCTGGTCGGGTAGCCTGTCCAAGCGGGTAAGAATGTCGGTTGCGAATTGCAGGTTGTGAGTAGGGATGGGCGAATTTTTTCGCCTCGTTTCGCCGAAAAAATGACGCCCATAGACTTGTATGGAGATGTGCGTCAAAAAAAAAAAAGACGCGCAACAAAATAATTTCGCCGCGCGACAATTTTTTTTTGACGCCCATAGACTTTAATGGGCGTCTGCGACATTTCGCCGGACGCGAATTTTTGGCGAAACGAAACGGGTCAAATTCGCCCATCCCTGGTTGCGAGTACAGGTTCCAAAAAAAGGACCCACGCAGGACTCTAGCTTGCGCTCCTCGTGCATCGCCCGATTTCTCCTCCCTGACTATCTCCTATAAGGAAGGCAGGGAGGAGAAATGAAACACCGAACAATGGATCGCCGATCGTCTTTTCTGAAGAGGAGTGCAAGTGTAGTTTCGGTAAGTTATTTCTTAATAAAGACTTGGCGACTAGTGATGGGCGAATTTGTGTAGTTTTGCTTCGCCGAAAAATTCGCGAATTTCACGCGAAATTTGCGAAACGGCGAAAAATTCACGAAACGGCGCAGGCGTCTCGTTTTTGATGCCGGCGCCGGCGCCCGTTTTTGGCGCCGGCGTCCGTTTTTTCGGAAAACTTTTTTTGATGCCGGCGATTTTTTTTCCGCAAAATGTTACTGGTCCTTTAAGCTGGGAGTCTAACTTCTCCCAGGAGACCTGTTATATTATATTGTTACAATTACTTATTTGCATATCTAAAAATTGTTCCAAAATAATCTTATCTGCAGCTGTGGCTGTTCTGGGCTCTCTGCCAAAAGTCAATGAAGTAAGAAACATTGTTTCTTTTTCTGCCTGTTCAGTTCAGAGAAAATCGGGACTGTCCACTAAAAAGGAGGGACTGTGGGTTGAGTAGTCAAAAGAGGGACTGTCCCTCCCTCTAAAAACGGGACAGTTGCTATGCGTAAGTGACAGATCTTCATTGTGAGTACAGAGCAAAGCACATTTAGCAGTGATTGGAGAAAACAAAGAATTAAGCTGTTCTTTATATATGTGTGCAGGGTCAGTGGTCATTGAGAATGTGAGTGCCTGAAGTAATACAGGTCACTTGGCAGGATCTGGTCACATATTGGAAGCAGAGAGCTGGGAGTTGGCCAGGAAGCATTCCATTCCACTCTATTCGGCACTTCAAAAAGAATATTAAGAAATGTGCAATTTCATAGTCAAATGCAACTGGTTGCTAGTAGATACACCAGTCATTTAAGGGGTTCTTTATCAAAGATCGAGTTGTGTTTTCCCCGATAAAATTCGAATTTTCAAGGGTAGTTAAAACTCAGATTTCTGGGTTAAAAAAATTTAAAAAAAAAAAAACTAAAATTTTGAGATTTATTATACCAGAAGCTGGAAATAGCTCAATATACTCCAGCTAAAACCAGTCAAGGTCATGTAGAAGTTCATGGCAGAAGTCCCGTCATGAAATTGGGTTCTCGCTTGAAAACTCAAACAATTTGAGCCATTTAAGGTATTTTTCCCGTGGAAAACACGATTCATTCGAGTTTTTAACCCCGAATTCATGGATTCGCATTTTTTTCCATTGAAGTTTTTTCTTAAAAGGGTGGTTCACCTTTAAATTAACTTTTAGTATGTTATAGCATGGCCAATTCTAAGCAAGTTTTCAGCTGGTCTTCATTATTTATTCTTTATAGTTTTTTAATTATTTGCCTTCTTCTTCTGAATCTTTCCAGTTTTCAAATAGGGGTTATGGACCCCATCTAAAAACAAATGCTCTGTAAGGCTACAAATGTAAAAGCACTGCATATCTTGACAGCGCTATATAAATAAATGATGATGGTTGTTATTGCTACTTTTTATTACTCATCTTTCTATTTAGGCCCTGTCCTTTTCCTGTTCAGATCTCTCATTCAAATAAATGCATGGTTGCTAAGGTAATTTGGACCCTAGCAACCAGTTTGCTGAAATTGGCAACTGGAGCGCTGCTGAATAAAAAGCGAAATAACGCAAAAAACAATAAAAAATTAAAACCAATAGAAAAATGTCTCAAAATATCACTCTACACATCATATTAAAAGTTAATTTAAAGGCGATCAACCCCTTTAAATTAGAAACCATTCCAGTTGTGAGTTCATTTGAGGTATAAAACAAACCTCACAACCCTTTGATAAATAACCCCCTAAGTGTATGAAATCACTGCCTGTATCCAAATGTTTCTCCTTGAAGCCAACGAAATGCTTTGCAAGCACAGGAAGCCGCACTTCACTCCAGCTTGAGGTGCAAGTGGAAAGTACTTATTACAGAAGCATTACTGTGCATATATAATTACACATTACAAAATCCATTATAGGTGTGCCCTGAGCTGTCACAAGCCTTTAATGGAAGTGGATACAAGAAAATTAATGCTTTGCATTTATATTTCCTGCTGCAGTATTTGGGATATATACATTTCATGTTTCATGTTTAGCTTTCCTGGGTGTGCTTAGTAAAAATCTGGTATGGATATGTGGGTTTGGAAGAGGTGGGCAAACACACTTTTTTTTTTAAAGGGATACTGTCATGGGACAACATGTTTTTTTTTCAAAATACATAAGTTAATAGAGATGTTCCAGCAGACTTCTGCACTGAAATCCAATTCTAAAAAGATCAAACAGATTTTTTTATAGTCATTGAAATCTGACATGGGGCTAGACATATTGTCATTTTTCCAGCTGCCCCCAGTCATGTGACTTGTGCCTGCACTTTAGGATGGAACTACTTTCTGTCAGGCCGTTATCTCTCCTACTTAATGTAACTGAATCAGTCTCAGTGGGACTTGGATTTTACGATTGAGTGTAGTTCTTAGGGCAGTGACACACCAGGAGATTAATCGCTGCTTCTCTGGGCAACTAATCTCCTGCACTCTCCAGTAAAAAGCTTTCCCATAGGCAATAATGTGAATCGCTGCTGGTAAAACACGTGTCGCTCCAGTCTCCCAAAATCGCTTGAAGTTTCTGCTTGTAGGGATTTTGGGATCTTGTAGTGATTTTAGCCCCATGTCAGATTTCAAAATGAAATATAAAAGAATCAGTTTGCTCTTTTGAGAAATGGATTTCAGTGCAGAATTGACACCGGCATACACAACAAATTGTATTGGACTAGTTGTACACACGTAGTACTCATGAACTGACCCAGCCTACGCACTGACCTGCACATAAAGGTTTTATATTGCTGCCCTTTTATAGTGTTAAAGGGGCAGTTCACCTTTAAGTTCACTTTTAGTATGTTATAGAATGGCTAATTCTTTGCAAACTTTTCAATTGGCCTTCATTTTTTCTTTTCTTTTTTTATAGTTTTTGAATTATTTGCCTGCTTCTTCTGACTCTTTCCAGACTTCAAATGGGGGGGGGGTCACTGACCACATCTAAAAAAATGCTCTGTAAGGCTACAAATTTGTAGTTATTGCTACTTTTTATTACTCATTTTTCTATTTATATTTCAGTCTCTTATTCAAAGCAATGCATGGTTACCTGGGTAATTTGGACACTAGCAACCAGATTCCAGAGTAGAAACTGCAAACTGGAGAGCTGCTAAATAAAAAGCTAAATAACTGAAAAACAAATAATAAAAAAATCAAATCCAATAGCAAATTGTCTCAGAATATCACTCTCCGCATTATACTAAACATTAATTTAAAGGTGAACAACCCATTTAATGTAATGAGGACCCATTTAGGTTTTGAGTGCTGGGTTCTAGGCACTGCATCTTTCTAGAATAGGTCATGTTTTTCTCCCATAATGCAGAACTACTACCCAATTCAGCAAACATAGTAGCACTCCTAAAGCTCCTCTGCTGCACGATGCCGGCAGTTTGGCGACAATAAGAATGTTTTTAAAGGGGTTGTTTACCTTTAAATCAACTTTTAGTTGGATATAGTAAGTGATGCAATTGGTTTTCATTCTTTTTTTCTTTGTGGCTTTTGAACTATTCACCTTTTTATTCTGCAGCTCTCCAGTGTTTTTTTAAATGGAGTCAGTGACGCCCATTTGAAAGCTGGGAAGTCAGAAAAAGGCAGCAATTAATTAAAAAAAACTATAATAAATAAATAATGAAGACCAAATGAAAAGTTGCCTGGAATTGGTCATTCTCTAGAACATACTAAATGTTAACTTGAAGGTGAAAAACAACTCCCAAAAATCGTAGTCAGCCGATCAAAATGGGCGAAGAAATAAGAGAAATAAGTAGTTGACACGTGTAAAAGCACAAGTCAAAGCAAAGACTAAGCTGAATGCTCTGAGCAACCGAAAAGGAAGCCCTTATGTCACTGACAAGTCTGTCACTTAATGAGGAGGCCATTCATTGTGCCAGTTGAGCGATTGCGCAGCTTGAAACCTTTCCTGAGGACTTACAGATGTTTCCTGTTACCAAGATAACCTCTCATCTGCCACTTGCAACTGCCTAATTTATATTCCCTGTGGGCCACAGGCCTTGTGTTCCTTTTCAAGCCAAGCTACTGAATTCAACTGGCTGTATGGCAGGATGATCGCTGAACTAATTTTGGCTTCCTGGGGTAAACGCAGGGCCAGATGAGCAGCATGATCACCATTACAAATAACACTGCGCACCCACAAACACCACCAATCAGAGATACCCAACCCATTTCAAAAACTTTTCAGCATTTTGTGGATTTTTTCGACATTTTGCGGCGAAGTGAAACAGGAGAGATTCGGTCAGGCCAAGAATCTGCTCCCCCACGGCTTCTCCGCTACTGCTCTGCACCAAGACGCTTTGTCTCTGCTCAGGAACAGGCAGACGCGGATGGATTTTGGTGCAAAATGTCACGTTTCGGTACCAAAATCCATCCATAATTAGAAGACAAAGGGGTCAGCAATACACTGGATTCTCCACCTGGGGAGAATCTGCAATGATATTCATCATCTGGCCCTTGCTTTAATGAAACTCAGGGATTCTGCTCAGCAGGGCCAAATATAAGAAGTGTATCAACTAATGTATCAATTTAAAACAGTTTACAGGGTCGGCGACCCACCTCCCAGAGCTGCTTTAGAAAGACATAAGAAGGTGAGAAATTACATTTAAGGGATTCGGTCATGATTTCATAGTGTAGTTTTCATTTCTAAATTACACTGTTTACACTGCAAATAATTCACTCTACCATATAAAATTGAATTCCGGAATTAGCAAGTGTATTTTTTTTTAGTCGTAATATTGGTGTGTAGGCGCCATCTCAGGTCATTTTGCCTGGTCATGTGCTTTCAGAAATAGCCAGCACTTTAGGATGGAACTGCTTTCTGGGAGTTTCTCCTACTTAATGTAACTGAATGTGACACCGTAGGACCTGAATTTTACTATTGAGTGCAGTTCTGGGTTCTACCAGGCAGCTGTTATCTTGTGTTAAAACACATCAGTTAATAGTGCTACTCCAGCAGAATTCTGCACTGAATCCATTTCTCAAAAGAGCAAACAGATTTTTTTTATATTCAATTTTGAAATCTGACATGGGGCTAAACATTTTGTCAATTTCCCAGCTGCCCCTGGTCATGTGACTTGTGCCTGCACTTTAGGAGAGAAATGCTTTCTGGCAGGCTGCTGTTTTTCCTTCTCAATGTAACTGAATGTGTCTCAGTGAGACATGGGTTTTTACTATTGAGTGTTGTTCTTAGATCTACCAGGCAGCTGTTATCTCGTTACCTTCCCATTGTTCTGTTGTTGGGCTGCTGGGGTGATAATCCAACTTGCAGTACAGCAGTAAAGAGTGATTGAAGTTTATCAGAGCACAAGTCACATTACTAGGGGCAGCTGGGAAACTGACAATATGTCTAGCCCCATGTCGATTTCAATATTAAATATTGAAAAATCTGTTTGCTCTTTTGAGAAACAGATTTCATTTTGCAGCACTATTAACTGATGGGTTTTGGAAATAAAACATGACAGTATCCCTTTAAGCTTCATTATAAAAAAAATAGACAAGAGAAAGTAATTGTACAAACTCTATTTGTGGTGAACAATCTGAAAACAACTGAACGTAAAAATGTGTTGGAAGGTGAACAACCCCTTTAATGTATTGAGAAGCTACGCAAGCAAGCTGGGGGCTGCCTATGAAGTCCTATGATGGGCTGTTTGTTAGCCCTATATGGATTCCCAGGCTGCAGCAGGTTCTGATTGGCTGAAGGATTCAGTCTTTGTGCCTCCAGCAGATTCCAGCTGGACAATTCCCAAATAGCCGAGCACTTCACATGTGAACAAATGCAGTGGAGGGGGGGGGGCTGACAGAGAAATAAAAAAAGAGTGACATATTATTTGCACCCACTGATTGGGAACCCAAAGTCTACAGCAGAAAATCAGTTTTGAAGCTGGGAATTTTTTTTTTTTAATTTAATTAAAATTTTTTTATTTAAAGTAGGTAGGCACTCCAGATACTTAACTTAAATGCCAGCACCCCCAGATTTTTTCCAACATCAAAATTAAGCATTTCCCTATCTAAGAGCCTTCTTGCCAACACAAACGCCATTATCAAAGGTCGAATTGATATGATTTTTTTTTTAACTCTAATAAATTCGAACTCGAATGGAGGTTATATTCAAATTAGTACTGTTTCGATGGTCGAAGTTTGATAAATCTCATATTCGAATTGGGAGATTAAAATTCTAATGTGTGAATTTTGACACCAAAATAAATTTGAATTCACTATTCAACCCTTAATAAATCTGCCCATGTGTTCTCACTTTGCTAAAAGGGGTTGTTCACCTTCCAAACACTTTTTTCAATTCAATTGTTTTCAGTCTACTCTCCAGAAATAAGGACTTTTTCAAAAACTTTCCATTATTTATTTTTACTGTTTTTTTCAAAATCTAAGTTTAACGTTTACTATTCCTGTTTCTGGCGTTTGAGTCTGGCAGATCAGTAATTCAGGTGCAGACGGTTACAATTTTGCAACATTTAGTTGATATATTTCTCAGCAGCATCTCTGAAGTATTGGCAACTATTGTATCAATTCTAACAGCTGCCTGTAATGAAACTCAGGGATTCTGCTCAGCAGGGACAAAGATAAGAAATGTATCAACTAAATTTATCAATCTAGAACAGTTTACAGGGTCGGCGACCCCCCTCCCAGAGCTGCTTTAGAATGTGAAACATGACACTTGAATATTAGAAAAATGGCCACAAATAGAAAGTAATTGGAAAAAGTTGTTATTACAACTAGGTGTTTTAAGGTGAACAACCCCTTTAAGAGGGTTTCCTAAAGGTACCCGGGTTTGCGGTCACACTCCAAAAACTTACAGGCCTAACTGGCTCCTGTTAAAAAACATTCAGGTGTGTGTAAATGTGATATGTACCTGCCCAGTGGAGCTTACAATCTAAGGTGCTTTTTTGAATGATGTATAATCTCTGTATAGCAGTGCATAACATGTTGGCGCTATATAAATAAAAGATAATAATAAAACTAGTCCTGTTCCATGCCCTTTCAATGCTGCAGGACTCCACAATTGTTTTAAGCTATTTCTATGACAAAGTAGAAAACTCAAGGGCCTGGATCTTTGCCTTGACCATGAACTCTGCCGTCCACCCAGCAGTATACTCCTCCCTACACTCACAACACAAACAAAGAAGCAGCTCAGCTCATTACAATGGCAGGATGTAGAAACGTGTTTATGTTTGACTTTATCTTTAACAGCAAAAAGGACAGAATATATGTATCTACAGTTCCATTGATTAGTAATATTACAGTTACGCAGACAATATGAAATGTAAACCTTTACTCACAAGAGGCAGGTTGGAAGTCAGAGGCTTAGGGATAACATTGCACACAATGAATGTGATAAATAAAAGGTTCATTACAAAGCTTCCCTTTTCTGGGCCTCTGGTTATTGACGAAAATTTGAGTGATTCTCCCAACATGACACTTTATTTCCTGTTCACTGCCGGTTGCCAAAGTCTTGTGTGACTAAGTAACCTCTAAACTTGCACACAAGGGATTTGTGTCACTGGAGAAAACATTTCAATTTAAAAAAACAGGTAACAGGCATTGTGCATCAACAAAAAAAATCTTCTAGTAGTACATGACTAGTCTATAAAAATCAATATCATCATCTGGGAGGGAGAGGAGGCTCCATTAATCGTCAGCCCATTCCAGCAACATGATACAAGCTGGTGGTCAACCCCCATTGACTATTATATTATAAGTATCCCTTTAAAGGAATTTAAAAGAATGGGGGGCAGCCATTCAAGCACAGGATACATAATTGATAACAGATAAGTTCTAAAGAATCCCATTGTATACTACAGAGCTTATCTGTTAGCTGCAGTGTATCCTGTGCTTTTTCTCCTTTTTCAGCTTTAAATGGCTGCTCCCATGGCGGCACAGCAGCTTGTTTATATAAACTATAGTTGTGTTTCTGAAGCAAATACAGGAGACCAGTTTTACCAGTGTAGCACAACAGTACATTATATTTTCAGTACTTTAGGACACTGTTACTGGTCCTTTAAGGACTATTTGCCACCTAAAACCTGCCGAATTGCTGTTTAAGTCAATAGGAGAGGTCCAGGGATAACTTATGAGTTGTTTGCAGCCTTCCTGACATTCAACTTTTTTTCGGAGAAAAAAACTCTAATAGAGTTTTGAATTAGATTTGAGTTATTAGGTCGATTACGCTCATTCATTATGTTTAGATTTTCGAATTTATGGGAGTTTAGGGGAGTTTTTAAAAACTCGCATGAATTTGAAATTGGACCTTTGATAAATGTGCCTCTTAATATTCATGCCACAACTGATTGCACCCGGAATATTGGATTGTGCCGTGTGGTCTACAAGATTCTATGCCCTCGTTTGCTGCTTATTCTCATGAACAATACATAATTTCTATCCTTTTGATGCTGCTTTGAAAAAAAAAAAAAAAAAAAAAAAAGAGACCTGAATAATGACATGGTACATAATTATGTGTTACAAAATAGCTTCACAGTTGGAGCAGCCAGAAACAGAGCAAACTGATTTTTCAATATTCAATTTTGAAATCTGACATGCGGCTAGACATTGTCAGTTTCCCAGCTGCCCCAGTCATGTGACTTGTGCCTGCACTTTAGGATGATACTACTTTCTGGCAGGCTGTTATTTCTCCTACTTAATGTAACTGAATCAGTCTCCGTGGGACTTGGCTTTTACTACCGAGTGCTGTTCTTAGATCTACCAGGGAGCTGTTATCTTGTGTTAGGGAGATGCTATCTGGTTACTTTTCCATTGTTCTTTTGTTAGGCTGCTGGGGGGGGGGGGGAGAGAGGATGATATCACTCCAACTTGCAGTACAGCAGTAAAGTGTGATTACATTTTATCAGAGCACAAGTTACATGACTGGGGGCAGCTAGCAAACTGACAATATGTCTAGCCCCATGTCAGATTTCAAAGTTGAATATAAAAAATCTGTTTGCTCTTTTGAAAAATGGATTTCAGTGCAGAATTCTGCTGGAGTAGCACTATTAACTGATGTGTTTTGAAAAAAACATGTTTTCCCATGACAGTATCCCTTTAGGGCTATTCCACACGGGGAGATAGCGACGCGTTTGTGGTCGCGGCGTCAAAGCGAGGCGATGCGCTTTTCAACAGTCGCCTGAAAAAGCCTGGCGAGGCATTTTCAGGCGACTGTTGAAAAGCGCATCGCCTCGTGTGGTTAGCACAGGCGTTTTTACATAGGCGCCCATACAAAACTGTCGCCTGCGCCGGTCGCGGCGCTTTGACGCCGCGACCGCAAACGCGTCGATATCTCCCCGTGTGGACTAGCCCTTAAGTGGAGACCCAGGTGTGACAGGAGTCAGACTAATGCTGCCCTCGAGCAGAGACTGCCTGCACAATGACTTCACTCAGCCACACGTTGATAGATACAGTCATTTGGTGAGGTCATCAGTCTGATCTGACAGTTTGGTGACTGGGAACACATCCAAGATCACCCTACTAGTCTTTTAAACATGCCTAATATATCTGCCTAGATATCACACCATACAAGGGTCAATAAACTACTGAAGGGTTAGCTTTCTTCGGTCAGTATAAGACCAGCGTAAGTGAAATGCTAAAAAAAAAAAAACTTTCCTTTCCACTCCATGGTCTATAAATAAAGACGAAGCTGTAGCTCCCTTATAGAAAGTGGATAAGCTCTCAGTAAGGTTCCCACACAGTTGTTAGGTGGTTACACACATATGTAAGTAATAGCGAGATAAGTCTCAAAATCTGCACAACAGCAAAGCTTACCATATAAAACAAGTGTAAGGGTCTATTTATAAAACAGAGTGAAAATAAAATGCCAAATTTATGAACCTGCACATTTCTTCTTATGTGGGAATGTAAGCCATACAAATCTATCCACTGAAAATATGGTATGGGATCAGTTATCCGGAAACCCGTTATCGGGAAAGCTCAGCATTATGCAAAGGATTCCTCCCATAGACTCTATTATAATCAAATAATCCACTTTTTATTAAAAAAAAAAATCATTTTTCTCTATAATAAAACAGTAGGTTGTACTTGATCCAAACTTAAGATATAATTAATCCTTATTGGAAGCAAAAACCAGGCTATTGGGTTTATTTAAGGTTTACATGATTTTCTAGTAGATTTAAGGTACAAAGATCCAAATTAAAGAAAGACCTGGATAACAGGTCCCGCATCTGTATTTCTAAGTTGTTTTTTTTTTGCCATCATAGAAAAGGTAATTTCTGCCAGTTTGATAAATCGTATTTGAGTAGACTCAAGGTATGAAGATCAGTTATCCAGAAAACCCAAGGTCTGGATAACAGGCCCCATACCTGTATTGTTATACAATTCCTCACCAGGCACCTTACAATTGAAATACCTCACTAACAGGATGCATATACATGGAGGAAATGTGGGTGGAGTCTGTTAGATGTTCTACCATTTCTAAATGATTTGCCAAAACAAAAAACAAATTCAGCTTTAAAATGTTGTGGTACCTAAAATTCCACATTATTTTTGGCTTTATATGTTCCTTAAACTGCACAGCAAGCCTATTAAAAATGTAAATTACATCTAAATTGAAGGCAGCTGATTGTTAAAGCATGTTTGCCAGAGGCCATTACTTTTGCACCCCAGGAGTGTTCATACGACTATATCAGTCCATGGTGCATATGGCTTTATGACACTACATTCTAGATCAGGGCTGTCCAACTTAACATGATGGAGGGCCAGACTGAATTAAAATGATGATGTCGTACAGTGAAGTCTATGGAGCTTGTAAGCAGACTGGGGCCACAAAAATGCTTTGGAGGGCCACATCTGGCCCGCAGGCCTCCTGTTGGAGAGCCCTGTCCTAGATCATATCAGACTCGGCTCACAGACTATAAAGGTCCCCATAGGCCCAAAGATATGTCGTTGGTGAACGATCGATTTCAGTGCAATCCGACCAATCCGTCAAATTATCGTGAGGTTAGTGCGAATCGAACGGTCGTGCATTTTACGATCTTTCGTCCGACATCGGTCAGAAAATTTATCGGTCCCAGGGCAATCTGCAGGGCCAATCAGGCAGCTACCCTCAGTTTTCCTGGCAATATCGCTTGAAATGGTCTTTTTAGTTGATGGACTGACCGTACATTTAATCGAGATTTAAAAGAAAAGGTCTTTTAAAAATCTTTACGTCTGTGGCCAGCATAAGGTAACATGAATAGGAAGGCAGCCGACCGGCAGCACATAAAACTTCTATTGTAAATGGAACACACTAACACTATTCAAAAAGGTACTTGTTCCCATGCAGGCTCCTTACAATGCTTGCATTATTCTCTACTACATATACCCACGCAAGGAATCCCTGGCCCTCGGTAGCTGCAACTAGGAAGCAGAAGCACAAATATGCATCTGTTACAATGCGCACCTTAGCATGCACCCGCAATTACACTCGGCTTTTGTGAAAAACAGAAAATATTTGTATTGAGGGTAAAAAAAAAAAAAACAACAAAAAAACCCCAATGCATGTGAAAACTGTAAGCTGAATAAAAGGAAGTTATACCATAAATAGAACTGTACGTTAATCCTAGCATTTAGAAAAGAGCTGGATGCTTATCCTTAAAAGACCTTCGCTTTTAGTTTTAAACATACACACTATACATGGAGTCTATACACATACACACTCGCTCACACGCATGTCACTGGACTTGTGACATCTTGCACAAAGGGCTGATGGAAAGGGGGAGGGGTACTGCCAGGCACAGGCTCTCACACAGCAGAAAGTAAAAAAAGGTGACGGATTACTAAACCCACGGACAAGGGAAAAACTGTAAAGTTCATCAGTGTGGCAAAAGGCGGCAGCAGGAGCCTGAAACAGGCCGGGCGAGCACTTACTGAACCAGTGTTTGAAGAGATTCGGCAAATCCATTCTTCCAGCAGAGTGATTGCTCTCGCACAATAATTTCCCTTTCTCAATCCCAGGCTAAAAGTTCCTGGCACTGGGCGTGGAGAAGTGAATAATGGCAGTCACGTGTGCTCACCCTCCCAAAGGAAACAGACTCTCCCTCCTCTCTCTTTGTCCATTGCTTCCCTCTTAACCCTACAGCAGCCACACTGCTCGACATATACACGGCACAGCTACTACTTTCATTTCTACCTGCAATCCATACAGAGAGTTAACTCTATCGTCTATAACTAGGGATGGAACAATGACATACTATGTAACAATGGAAGGGAACACAAACAAGCTGAACGTATAGAAAATAAATGTGTTTTATCGATTAGTAAATGCCACAAATCCATATCGGCTTCTCTCACTAGAATAATATTCTAAAGGATAAAAGGGGACTTGATATATATTTTTGGGAATAAATGATTCCGCACAAAGAATTGCACATGGGCCCAGCACCCACCATGTGTTTTACATGAGACTATGCAGACAAGTCTGGAGGGACATTTAAAGGGCACCTATGAATCAAAAAATTGTTTTCCCCCCACCAAAGGTGAAGGGGAAAGCCCACTCTTTGGGAAGAACTAAGCCATATTGGAGCAGAGAATACCTCAGCTTTCACTTGTTATGCTCATGCGTGTGATGTCACTCGCGTGTGCATCACTAAACATGGCCTCCCACAACAGGAGCTTCCTCCTAGTGGATGTGATGTAGTTTTGGGGGGATAGGTGTCCTTTAAAGGAAAACGTTACCCCCAAAATGAATATTTAATCAACATCATATTAAAAGAAGAACTAAACCCTAAAAATTATTATGGTTAAAAATGCCATAATTTATATACTGAACTTATTGCACCAGCTTGTCAATAGCAGCAATGATCCAGGACATCAAACTTGTCACAGGGGTTCACCATCTTGGAAAGTGTCTGTGACACTCACATGCTCAGTGGGCTCTGAGCAGCTGTTGAGAAGCTAAGCTTAGGGGTCGTTGCAAATTATTAAGCAGAAAATGAGGTTTGTCTGTAATATAAGCTGATGCTACAGGACTGATTTTTAGATTCTGATGTTAATTGAACTGGTTTCTGTGCTGCCATGTAGTAATTATCTGTATTAATTACTAATCCGCCTTATATTGTGACATTTATATTCTATGTTTACTGTATATTGTGAGTGGGCCCCTAAGCTCAATAAGTGACAGTAGCACAGAGCATGTGCAGTGAATCAGCAGAAAAGAAGATGGGGAGCTACTGGGGCATCTTTGGAGACACAGATCTTTACTGCTAAAGGGATATGGTTGCCTGGGCTCGTATTGAAACCAAAACATAATTTACAACATTTCTAGCCTATTTCTTTAGTTAGGCTTTGGTTGTCCTTTAAAGATTCTTACCAAACTGGTATATATGTTTAAGTAAATATTGCCCTTTTACATCTCTTGCTTCGAACAACCATTTTGCGATGGTCCGTGTGCTGCCTCAGAGATCACCTGACCAGAAATACTGTAGCTCTAACTGTTACAGGAAGAAGTGTTGAAGCAAAAGACAGAACTCTGTCTGTTAATTGGCTCATGTGACTTAACATGTTTGGTTTATTTGGTTTGTTTGTGTGCACCATGAATCCTACGATCCCAGGGGGCGGTCCTTATTTTTTTAAAGGCTGGGTGAAGGGTAAGGTCACTTAAAATTAAAAAAAAAAGGTGGAGGGAAAGGGGGCTGTACTGGAATTTTAATTAAATGTTCAAAATTGAGCAAGATATCTTATCCAGAAAACCTCAAGGGGAGAAAAGTAACGTGGAAAAAACAAAACAAAAGGTTTTTTTTAAGACTCAACATGGACCCACAGGTAAAGGTCGCTGCCATAAAGCTTGATAGAAAGACAACCTGAAAAGAACAAGGGATGCAACGAATCCACTATTTTAGGACTCGGGTAAATCCCAAATGCTTTTCGGCTGAATACTGAACCAAATCCGACCCTTCATTTGCATATGTAAATTAAGGAAACAAGGGAGAAAGACATTCACAGATTCGGATTCAGTTCAGCCATTAACTTGGATCCGGTGCATCTCTAAAAACAACTTAATTCTTTAATAATACTGCCAGTATACATACATATAATAGTGCCATGATATAAAAAACAAGGCCAACTTGTGTACTATATTACTATACGTAATAGCAACTGAAGAGCCATTTTAAACCCAATTTTTTTTACAAAAAAATATGTTTCTTGTATTCATAACACAACAAGAGCACAATAAAAGCCAAAATCACCAGGGGGGTACCAATGTGGCAAAATGATTCTAATCTCTGTTCTCCAGGTTCCCACTGGTCTGAAGGGTCTACTTTATAGTTACACCACTGAAACCTTATCCAAGAAGTAGTGACCACATTATTGAACTCCTGCACAACCCCCCTCAGTTAAAGAGAGAAATATTCATTTACAGTGAAACTAATTATTGCATGGAAGATCAGATGAAGGACTGAGCTGAAAATACAGTATACGTTAAGGCAGGGGTCAGCAACCTTTACTATCAAAAGAGCCATTTTGCCCCCTCTTCCACTAAAGAAAAATAGTCTGGAGCCGCAAAACATAAAACAGATTATAAACTTTTAAAAGTTTTAACCTTTTTTTAATTTTAACTGTTACAACAACAGAATACAACAAACAGAAGTGCTGTGTGTATGTGTAGGCCTACTTTGAAATAAATTAAACACTGAATAGCCCTATTAAAGGAGAAGGAAACCCCCTGGGCGCAAAAATCCACCCCCCTCCCCTGTGTTGCCCCCCTCCCTCCTCCCCCCTGGCCTACCTGTCCCCCTGGGCAAATGCCCCTAACTTGTTACTCACCCCTCTGCGCAGGTCCTGTCCACGGAGTTTACAGTCGACATCTTCTCCCAAGCGAACTTCTTCCTGGATTAATCTGCATCTTCTGGCGCATGCGCAGTAGGAGCATTTACCGGTACGGATCTACTGCGCATGCGCTGAAAGTCACAAAGTGAAATCGGAAAACTTCATGACTTTTGGCGCATGCGCAGTAGATCCGTAAATGCTCCTACTGCGCATGCGCCAAAAACGCCGGTCAAAGCAGGAAGAAGTTCGCTTGGGAGAAGATGGCGACTGTGAACTCCGTGGACAGGACCTTCGCAGAGGGGTGAGTAACAAGTTAGGGGCATTTGCCCAGCGGGAAGGTAGGCCAGGGGGGAGGAGGGAGGGGGGGCAACACAGGGAAGGGGGAGGGTTTTTGCACCCAGGGAATTTGTTTCTCCTTTAAATGCTAGTGTTCTCATACAGTATGTTTAATGTAAATTCTGTTTCTGAAGTTCAATGCTGATCTTCCCTCCCTTGTCTTGAGTTTGTGACTCGCGGTAAGGACCATGATGAATCATCTTGCTTCGGCTCGGTCTTGCCTGTCACTCCTGGGACATCCATACAGCCCTGTGAGCCAACCTGAGCTGCAAGACCGAGCCGCAGCAAGCAGGATGAAGAGCCGCATGAGGCTCCGGAGCCTCAGGTTGCCTACCCCTGCGTTAAGGGCTAAAGTTAATGGAGAAGAATCACCTGACTTTAAACAGCAGGGAAGTCATTATGTGTGGGTTTAGTTAGATATCTTTCCCGTGTCCAGGTTAGACTTTAAAAACAGAGCTGTTTGGCTGGCCTGCAGTTCTCTATGGCTATTTTCTTCCAATAGACAGCACTCCAATAGTATTAAAACCGTCTTTATTGTTTGTAGGACAGCAGCTGTTCTCTATGGCAACTGGCTGTGAGCAAGACAAAACTGGAAATAGTAAAAGAAAAGAGGTCAGTAGCAAGTGACCTGAAGGTAGGCTGCTGCTCCACTCTGGCATGTGTAAACATGTAGTTTCATTCTACTCATGGTTTGCAGGCAGCTAACTGAGCAAAGCCTTCTATTTCAATGTCAAACTCATGAATGACCCCTGCCTCGAGTGGAAATGGCTTATTTCAAATGTATTTATAAGTCACTGGCAAGTTACACAGAATTTACACAACAGTTTATCCTTAAAGGGATATCATGGGAAAACATTTTTCAAATTTTTTTCAAAATTCATCAGTTAATAGTGGTGCTTCAGCAGAATTTTGCACTGAAATCAGTTTCTCAAAAGAGCAAACAGATATTTTTATATTCGATTTTGAAATCTGACATGGGGCTAGACATATTGTCAGTTTCCCAGCTGGTCCCAGTCATGTGACTTGTGCTCTGATAAACTTCAGTCACTCTTTACTGATGTACTGCAAGTTGGAGTGATATCACCCCCTCCCCTCCCCCCCCAGAAGCCAAACAAAAGAACAATGGGAAGGTAACCAGATAACAGCTCCCTAACACAAGATAACAGCTGCCTGGTAGATCTAAGAACAGCACTCAATAGTAAAATCCAGGTCCCACTGAGACACATTCAGCTACATTGAGTAGGAGAAACAATGTGCAGCAATGGCACTTTCTGAAAGCACATAACCAGGCAAAATGACCTGAGATGGCTGCCTTCACACCAATATTACAACTAAAAAAAAAAATACACTTGCTGGTTCAGGAATGAAATTTAGAGTAGAATGAATTATTTGCAGTGTAAACAGTGTAATTTAGAAATAAAAACGGCATCATAAAAATCATGACAGAATCCCTTTAACATCAGTTCCTGTTGCAATTGAACACGGAACTCACTGGCTGTGTTTCCCTTGCTTTCCTTAGTGGAAATAGATTTGTAACTAAGCGAAAACTTTCTCTACCTTCTCTCCTAAATAACAAATTGTGTGAGTAATTATACCAGTCTTTTTCCAGCTTCCTATGGTTTTGCAAGCAGAAAACAAGGAGGTGTGGAATATGCAGTGCTAGAATTTTAAAAAATGGCACGCAGCTTAAGGGCAGATTTATCAAAGGTCGCATTTTAGAGGTTCGCAAGGTTTTTTTTATACCTCGCATGAATGTACAACTTGGATATTTTCCCGATTTTAGCGGAAATTCGAATGGAAAAAATTTGAATCAGTAAATTTGGGGTGAACAACCCGACAACTCAAATTAATCATGTTTTCCACAGGAAAAACTTGAATCAATCAAATTAATCGAGTTTTCAAGCGAAACCCACTGAAAAAACCTTGAACATCATGAAGGTTATTAAAAACTTCAAATGGTTCGAGGGACCTCTGCCATTGACTCCTACATGACATTGACAGGATTTAGATGGAGTATTTTCAGATTCTAGCTACTTCCAGGGTTGGGGTATATTTAATATTTTTTTAATCCGAAAATTAGTTTTTGACTGAAATTTACCCTTGAAAAAAATTTTTTTGGGAAAACACAACTCGACCTTTGATAAATCTGCCCTTTATTTCTGCAGAGGAAAAAAATAGAATTATTTGTTTTCAATGGACTTTATTGCATCCCTGTAAAAATAATCTATATATATCTATATATCTATATATTTATATCTATATATTTATATCTATATATTTATATCTATATATTTATATCTCTATCTCTATCTCTATCTCTATCTCTATCTCTATCTCTATCTCTATCTCTATCTCTATCTCTATCTCTATCTCTATCTCTATCTCTATCTCTATCTCTATCTCTATCTCTATCTCTATCTCTATCTCTATCTCTATCTCTCTCTATATATATATATATATATATATATATATATATATATATATATATATATATATATATATATATATATATATATATATATATATAGATATCTACACACACAGCTTTCACCTACTGCAGCATCAAACAGGAGGAGCGTAGCATGTTCCTTTTTGCACACTTTCATGAAAATTAAATATTGGAAGCAGCCATATCACTATTAGGAATGCACTGAATCCTGAATCACTAAAGCTAGCCATAGATGCAAAAATAACATTGTAGGAAACATAAATTCATACAATTTTCAGACAATGTGTGGATCATCCCAACACTTTTCGTGCCATGGCGATTGGTCGTTCAGTCGATCGGACAAGTTAAAAGATTTACAGGTTTATATCTCTGCACCCTGTCTGTAAATTAATGTCCTGAGCATTGTGTGATTTGTTCTCTTTACTACTCTATATTAATGGTTTGTTGCAGGCTGAAAGATTGGAACAGATGACATAGGCTATCCTCTGCACGTCTATGGCCAGCTCGAATCAAAAACTTTTTTGCAGGAGTCCACTGAATTCTGAGTGCTTGGCCAAATGGAATCCAAATCCTAACAATCAGGTGACCACTGGACAACTTAAGGTTAAAAATGTATTATAAAATGGTGTTGGTGGGGGGTGAAGGATTTTGTTCATTAAAGGTGGCCATAGACGTAACAATTATGATCTTTCTTGGAAAAGATCTTACTTTACGATATTATCTGTGCATCTATGGCCACCTTTATGTATAAAAATTATGGTCAGGATTTGGGCGAATCTTTTGTACTGGATTCCTAACATTGTGGATTTGGTGCAGCCAATAAATATATATATATATTATTTCCAGAGAGCTTACCTAATGTGTCCTTCAGATTTTTAACAATGGATGCTTTCCGTGCACTGTTCTTCCTTTCCACATAATTTGAAGGCACAAATCCTGTTTTGTTCGTAGAGTTGCGGACACGCCACCAGGATTTTGAGTCATCCAGAAGCCACAGACGCTCATTCTTCTTTATGTCCAATTCTTGATCCTGCTGAGCCACATAATCAAACTTGGCCACTACAATCACCTCTTCCGTTGTCATCTTCTAATAGTGTTGATCCTACAAAGATAATAAAACAGAAAGTAGTGACTACACTGTATATACTTATGTATTAAACAGGGCTGCCCGGCACTCAAACGGATCCACAGGACCAGAAAAGTTTTAAGTTAAAAAATATATATCTTTATTTTACAAAGTTAAAAATGTACACTTGCATCTCCATCCGCCCTACGCGTTTTGTACCTACCAGGGTACTTAATCACTTATGTATTGGTGGCAGAGATTAGGTGAAATCCAAGGTTTCAGAGTAGGGTCAAGTGCAACTGATTCAGGGTCTAACTCCAATGACGTTATTAGGTACTTAACGGGACACTCATACAATATGTACATGCCTATGCCCCAGCATGGTTGCCCACTCCAAAAAAACAATATTGTGTATGTATTAGAGCTCACTTAAATAACTGATTCCAGTACAAACAAAATCTAACTAAATAACTGCCTTTTGCGCTTATACATCTAGGAAAAAGGAGCCCCCCTATATAAGATATACTGGATCATTCTTCTGACACCCAACTGCTGAATAAAGACAGAATGAGGAGAAACAGATGAGAGGAATAGTGAAGTTAAACTTGATTATTTCAGAAACAGTACATAATTTTTAATTGATTGTATTTAGAAAGTTTCTTATCTCAGTACTCTGAAGCCAATATTAAATTCAAATTTTCACTTTAGTTCCCCTTTATTATAAAGGGGTTGTCCACCTTTGAGTTAACGTTTAGTATTATGTAAATAGTCATATTCTAAGACAACTTGAAGTTGGTTTTCATTATTTATTATTTGTGTTTTTTTAATTATTTATCTTTTTATTCAGCAGCTCTCCAGGTTGCAATTTCAGCAATCTGGTTGCTAGGATCCAAACTACCCATCTGAAAGCTGGAAAGAGTCAGAAGAACAAGACAAATAATTAAAATAAAAAACTATTTAAAAAAAATGAAGACCAATTGAAAAGTTGCTTAGACTTGGCCATTCAATAGCACACTTAAAGGGCACCAATCATAACTAAAATCATTTCCTAAATTCAAGAAATCCGACTTTTAAAACAGTTAGAATTGTTTGTATAATGTAAATCATCAGCTCACTATACCTTCTGCAAGATCTCCCCTATCTCCACTGCAGTTCTAGCTGAGGCAGACATATTGGATTTCACTGCCTCCTCCTACCTATATCTTCCCAGCCAACTGCAGCTCTGAAATCTCACACATGCTCAGTTGAAATTCCTTGTTGCTTATCAAACCCTTCTAAGCTATTTTCAAATCAGCCAAACCTGTGTGTTAGCTGCTGTACAGTAGTGCTGCCACCTGCTGGAAGTTAGTGTGTGCCCTTCATTTGCATAATAACATCACCAGCAGGGGACAAGATAGGGAAATCTCCTGACACTTCTAGTGGAGGAGTTTACTAAAACAAGGCATTCTGGGCAGAATACACAAAGCAGTGTTATAATCTGAGCATGCTCCTGAAATTTGCATATTATAGTCTCTGTTATAGTCTCAGTATGGCCTCCCTCAGTGAAAGAACCCATTTGACAAAGTAAGGGATTTTTTAAAACCTGCAGTTTTTTTCAAAAAACTAGATATGTAGTTTGATTAAACGTGTTTATGTTGTACTGGTCAGATTGTTAATATGTGTTTGATTTTGGGTGTGATAGGTGCAAGCTATCATTTGTGCAGCCAATCAGCAGCGCCGGTCTTTGGCTCAGTGCTTCCCCAGTGACCCAGTCAAATGTTATATTAGAGGATGGAGATGGGACTGAGATGGAAGCAAAAACAGCTGTTCTTAGAAACGTATTGTTGCTCTGAGGTGTCTGGAACGGTTAGGGGAAAAAATTAATCAGATGTCCAACATCAAAGTCACATTTAACAGCTAGTGAAATAAAGTAGTGTTCTGTTCTGCTGCATCATAGTAGCAACCTTAGCACAAAGGAGAACATCCCCCTCTACTGTACCAAGTACTAATCACTAGTGATCACCTGGTTCCACCCACAGCACCCACAACGTAGCCACCATGGATTGCATACCTCTCAAGGGTTTGTGAGTCCCATATCAAGATCTAATTGGCACCACTGCTAAGCATAGTACAATAATAGAGCTGTGTGGCTCCAACAAGAATATAAGGAGATGTTGGCACAAGAGTGTAGGCTATTGCAGAGAGATGGCATGTACCCATGTGGTAGATGTAATGTTCAAGTGTAATACATACGAGTGTTTTCACACACCCACACTCAGTGAGGAAGTTTGAAATACTAGGCCACTTTACTTGTGAATTAGAGTATGTGGTTTACATGCTCAAGTGTTTGTGTGTTCTCGCCTTTGTAGGGGAGACCATACAACCAATTTGAGATAGGATCAGTCAACACAAATCCACCATACCCAGCCCATTTTCATTTACCACCACACAAGGAGCAGCCCTCAGATTTCTGTAGCAACAGACTCCAAAAGAGGGAGATGTTTTGGATTCACACGTTACAGACACTACATCCCAGGGGTCTTAATAGGGAGTATGAATATGCCTTTATTTAGGAAAAACTACGTCAGCACTTGAAGGGGGTGGTTCTGGGACGGTTATGAGTACAACACACCGCAAATGTAGAATTAATAAACTTTTGGTTTATTTATGGTTTTCATTGAAATATTGGGCTGTTTATGTGAGAGATACGCAATGTATAGTCTGAACCCTGCAATCTGCATTGAATAAGGAGAAGAATGGACCCTGTTATATTATATATTATGTACCCAGTGGGTGTGGTTTCATTAGGGTTAATGATGCTTGAGAAAGAGGCGGGAGCCTCGAAAAGATGTATGTAGCGCATATGCTTGGCTAAATAAAGCCTTGTTTGTTTCACACAAATAGGAAGTCTGGAGTTTACTATATAGTTAAGAAATATTTAAAAAATTAATATATGTTATATTGTAAAATATAAGGATATTATAAGTTACCAAGGAGTGCAATGGCCAAAGGCCAAATGTTTTTATACAGGTCATAGATCTCCGAGGTGACTTCTAATATTCTCATATTTTGCAACAGGGGCTAATTTATTATAATACACAAGTTACGGTAAATCATGTTACAGAAACGACATCACTAAGCTCAGATTAGAACTGATGACATCACTAAGCACTGATTATGAGGATATGATTTGCATATATATATTGTTTGTTGTTTGTTCTGTATTCTCCTGACGACGATCCCTGTGGTGGATTGAAACGTTGAGTCTCCAATAAAGTATCACATTTGTTAAGCTTCAGAAGAGTCCCGAGTGTCGCTATTCCTGCAGAGAGAGATATAAATATATATATATCTATATATATCTATATATATCTATATCTATCTATCTATCTATCTATCTATATATAACACAAAAGCCATGAATATCTTGTAAATTATATCCTTATAAACGGTGAGTAGTGATGTCATTTTTGTCACGACTCACTAAAACTTGTGTATTATAATAAATAAAGTACCCCTAGTTGGAAAACATGAGGATATTAGAAGTAACCTTGGAGTTCTATGACCTGTATAAAAGCACTCTGCCTTTTTATATGATCATGGAACTCCACTGAGACTTATAATATCCTTATATTTTACAATAGGTGGTACTTTATTACTACATATATCTATATAAGCAGTAAAGGTGCCTACTGCACCAGGGACCAACAGTAACCAGTCAGCAAATATCCAATTGGCTGCTGTTGCTAAATGCAATGCTACATCTACATTCTGTGGGAATTGGAAAAAGCTCCAGTTCTTTCAGCTCAGCTAGAAACTTTGTTTACTGGCAGCAAAATTCCTTTGCTCAAAATACTGTCTGCTGCAGATTTCAAGAGGCTCAAAATGTAAAAACCTCGGAGCTTCCTGCTGCAGATAGGGATCAGAAGACAATACCTAATGAAGCAAGTTCAGGAAATGGGTGGGAGACTTGTGTGCACCATGGACAGGGACATAGTATACTTATTGGACTAGGTTTTCTGCCTTTCACTAATACTCATATATTTTCATTCTGATTCAAATATGCAGAATACAAGGGGAAAAAATGAAATGGCCTCAGTTCTGGTGCAATAAAAGTTGTTTAGATGGTATTCTTAGAAAGAGCTGCAAGGATAATGTCAGAATGATGTAGGACAGTGACATTTTTTACAGACAATTTGCAACTGGTTTTCATTTGTTTTTGAATTAATTGGCTTTTTATTCAGCAGCTCTCCTGTTTGCAATCCGGTTGCTAGGGTCCAAATTACCATCACAACCATGCATTGATTTGAATAAGAGACTGGAATAGGAACATGAGAGGGCCTGAATAGAAAGAGGAGTAATAAAAATAAGCAAAAACAAGAAACTGGTAGCAACCATGAATACATTTTTATTGTTGGCAGTATTGGACATTGTATTGAGTTGACTGCATAGAAACTATGATTTTGAGCTCCCTTCTGATTTATACGTGTTTACTGGCAACACTCAGAGCAAGTGCAAAATAACCCAAGGCAATGAATTTGTTAAGTGGCAATGTCCCTATTTGTGGTGCACACTGATTATTATGTGTAGAAATAAATACATAGTAACATAGTAAGTAAGGTTGAAAAAAGACACACGTCCAGTGTTGGACTGGCCCACAGGGATACCAGGAAAACTCCCGGTGGGCCCAGGTGTCAGTGGGCCTTCTTGTTTCTAAACATTTGGTCTATTTCATGGTCATTCCCTATTTCTTTATGGGGAAAATAGCTTAACAATGGGAGAAAATAGTAAGTATATATAAAAGACTAGGAGAGTAAAGAGGTTGAGTTAGTAGAGGAGGAATAATAGTTTGGAAAGGCCCGCTGTCTAAGGTTTTCTGGTGGGCTCACGGTCTTAGGTTTTCCGGTGGGCCCAAGGTCTAAGACTTCCTGGTGGGACCCTGGCATTCCAGTCCGACACTGCACACGTCCATCAAGTTCAACCTTTTCATTTTTTTTTAATCTGCCTGCCAGTTGATCCAGAGGAAGGCAAAAAAAAAAACCCAAAAAATTCCTACCTGACTCCAAAATGGCAATTGGACTAGTCCCTGGATCAACTTGTACTATGAGCTATCTCCCATAACCCTGTATTCCTTCACTTGCCAAAAAGCAATCCAACCCCCTTAAGCTATCTAATGTATCACCCTGTACAACTGATTCAGGGAGAGAATTCCACATCTTCACAGCTCTCACTGTAAAAAAACCCTTCCAAATATTTAGGCGGAACCTTTTTTCTTCTAATCAGAATGGGTGACCTTGTGTCAGCTGGAAGGACCTACTGGTAAATAAAGCATTAGAGAGAATATTATATGATCCCCTTATATATTTAAACATAGTTATCATATCACCCCTTAAGCGCCTCTTCTCCACCGTGAACAGCCCCAATTTGGCCAGTCTTTCCTCATAGCTAAGATTTCCCATACCTTTTACCAGCTTAGTTGCCCTTCTCTGTACCCTCTCTAATACAATAATATCCTGTTTGAGTGATGGAGACGAAAACTGTACGGCATATTCTAGATGGGGCCTTACCAGGGCTCTATAAAGTCAAAGAATGACCCCTCCTCCTGTGACTCTATGCCCCTTTTAATACAGCTCAAGACCTTATTTGCCCTTGATGCTGCTGACTGGCATTGCTTGTTACAGCCAAGTTTATCATCTACAAGGACTCCAAGGTCCTTTTCCATAATGGATTTGCCTAGTGCAGTCCCATAAAGGGTATAAGTGGCTTGGATATTTTTACATCCCAGGTGCATGACTTTACATTTATCAACATTGAATCTCATTTGCCACTTAGCTGCCCAGATTGCCAGTTTGTCAAGATCGTGTTGCAAGGATGCCACATCCTGGATGGAATTAATTGGGCTGGATAGTTTTGTGTCATCTGCAAACACTGATACATTACTTACAATACCCTCCCCTAAGTCATTAATGAACAAGTTAAATAAAAGTGGTCCCAATACCAAGCCCTGAGGGACCCCACTAAGAACCTTACTCCAAGTAGCGAATGTCCCATTAACAAGCACCCTCTGTACCCGATCCTGTAGCCAGTTTCCTATCCATGTGCAAACAACTTAATTAAGCCCAACAGACCTTAGTTTAGAAAGCAGTCGTTTATGGGGCACAGTATCAAACGCTTTGGCAAAATCCACGATCATTTTTGTAAGAATTCTGATAATTGATGCTTTATCCCCCCCCTTTTGCAGTATACAGACAATGATGCACATGCATAGTTTCTCTTTGAAAAGGAGGAGTCTTTTAAGTGATCTGCATCTTCGTTGTATCTTCCACAGAATTCCTAGGAGTTTTTTTTTATGTGCCTCTCAAAACATACTAAGAACTTAAAGCAATACTGACACTCCCCTACAAAAACCATAGGTATGTGTCAGCACCAAGTAGCCGCTGCACCCGGGCTGGGGGAGACTTTTCCACGTGCAGCAACCACTTGACACCGACACATCCCCATGACCCCCATAGGAGCGTGTCAGTATCGCCCCAAGGTACAGATGGCTGCAAAAGGGTCACAACCATGAGTTATGATCCAGCATTGTTTTATTTAATAGTGCACACGATCGTTCACCTCCCTGATATTGCAACCTGAAAAAGTTTCTTAGAAGTGGATGAAGATAAAGAAGGAAGTAGAAGTAGTCTTCAGGATTCAACAAAACCACTTTCCCAACAAATGCACTAAGAAAAAAATTCTACTTTCTTGCAACACTTTCTGACCCCAAGCGACATGAGCCGTTATCCTTATCACAAAAATCCCCCAAAACCCACAGTCATCAACCACATTTCTGCATGGTTCTCTGTAATGCACGTTTGTAAAACTAGGCAGAACACAATTTCAGAATGCCTTAGCTTGTAATCACACCACAAGGAACATTTTCAATACGTTTTTTTTCTATTCCCTGCAAATAACCATTAAAGGAACAGTACCACCATTTAGCCCTATTAATCCTATGCCTACACAATAGCTTGATTATATGAACAATAGTGGTGTTTTTAAAACAAATAAACAGCTTTATACAGCGCAAATCAAAAGTGCATATTTGAATGACTATGATACACTTTCCCATGATACCGTGGCTTTAACCAGTTCCAAAGGTGAAAATATTTGAAGTATGAAAGGAGAAATCAACCTGTAATAAAAAAAACCCTCTACCCTGGGTAGATCCCCCAGCCTACCCTCCCCCCCCCCCGGGGCAAATGCCCCTAATTTTTTTACACATCCCATCCCCATGCAGATTCTGGCCTCGGAGTCCACGGCAGCCATCTTCTTCTTCTTCACCGGTAATCTGTGTGTCTTGATGGCATTTTCAGCACATGCGCAGTTGGAGAAAATTTCTGACCCCGAACAACTGCGCATGCACTGAAAGTCACGAAAATTTCCGAAAATTTTTTGGAAATTTTCTTTTGGCAGTGGTTCAGCACCGGTAATTTGCTCCAACTGGGCATGCGCTGAAACTTCCGGAAAATACAGAAGAAAGAAGATGGCATTTGCCCGGGGGGCTGGTAGGCTGGGGGGTCTACCATGGGTAGGGGGCAGGGTTTTTTTTATTACAGGTTAAATTCTGCTTAAATAAAACCCCCCCCCCACACACACACACACACACAGAGGGTGGCCCAGCGCACTCTAGTTACGCCACTGTGCACCGATAATATTGTAAGAAGCGCAGTTTTGTGCGATATTCGGTGTTTATGGTGGGAAACTAGCCGACAGATATTGGAAGAAATTTTGGATATTGGTCGGCTCATCGGCTGGCCAGAAAATTTGGATCAGATGCTTTTGAAGGCCCCCAAACATTAGCCAATGTTCCTGCTGAATCGTCACATACAGGTAGAATTCTATTGTTTCTACTTGTATATCTGACGATTCAGCTCTAACTGTATTGAAAATGAATATTAAAACGAATAGTAATGGCCACCTTAAAGGGGTTTTTCACCTCTGATATAACTTTTAGTCGGATGTAGAGAGTGATATTTTGCATTTGGTTTTAATTTTTTATTGTTTGTGCGTTATTAAGCTTTTAATTCAGCAGCTCTCTAGTTTGCAATTTCGATTGCAAGTCCAAATTACTCTAGCAACCATGCACTGATTTGAATAAGAGAATGGAATATAAACAGGATCTGAATAAAAAGATGAGTAATAAAGAGTAGCAAGAACAACAAATGTGTAGCCTTACAGAGCATTAGTTTTTAGATGGGGTCACTGACCCTTATTTGAAAGCTGGAAAGAGTCAGAACAAAAAGGCAAAAGATATAAAAACTATTAAAGAAAGAAAAAAAAAAAATATATATATATATATATATCGAAGATGAATTGAAAAGTTGCTTAGAATTAGCCATTCTTACCCATACTAAAAGTTAAAGGTGAACCACCCCTTTAGGAGACAAAACACAAATGCAAAGTAGATGGATCACTAAAGGGAGACCTCCGTTTATTTCAGGTGCAAAATAGTGGGGCCAAGCTTTTTTTGTTAAGGAGAATTCTGTAGAACCCCCCATGCCTTTGTCTTCTAAAGTCTTCCAATGCCAGATGCATACCAAGCTTATCCTGTGTGATGGCAGTAGAGTGGAGTTTTCTGAATTGGTGTAAATAATTATGCCAGTGGAGAAAATACCACATCTGACAATTTTTGTTTTCTAGTGTTCCTGGTTCTTAAAGGAAAACTATACCCCCCAAACAATGTAGGTCTCTATTAAAAGATACTGAGTAAAACAGCTCATGTGTAAAACCCTGCTCCATGTAAATGAACCATTATCATAATAATATACCTTTTTAGTAGTATGTGCCATTGGGTAATCATAAATAGAAATTGCCATTTTAAAAAATAAGGGCCGCCCCCTGAGATTGTACGATTCACTGTGCACACATACAAACCACATGTAAGGTCACATGAGCCAATTAACAGACAGAGTTCTGCCTTTTGCTTCCTCACTTCTTCCTGTTACAGTTAGTGTTGTAGTATTTCTGGTCAGGTGATCTCTGAGGCAGCACAGATAGAGTCACGAAATGGTGGTTCAAGGCAAGAGATGTAAAAGGGCAATATTTATGTAAATATATATTCCAGTTTGGTAAGATTCTTTAATATGTCATTCAATTTGATATAAACTGTTGCTTAAGTATTCATTCTGGGGGTATAGTTTTCCTTTAAAGGAGACATTTTGTGTAAAAAATATAACGTACCAGTGTGTAATACTGATTTAGATATAGAAGAATGGTGCTTAAAAAGGTAGTGTTTCAGGCTGAATTATTGAACATTTCTAATGTTTCAAACACCCTAATAATCACTCTCTTCTCTTCTACTTCCTGCTCACTGAATTACCAAGCTATGCAGGGGAGCCGGTGGCACTCAGCTCACTGAACTGTAGGACAGGAACCAATCAGCAGCTAGCAGGACCAGATAGGAAGCTGAAGTCCGTCTTTGCTGGTGTGGTATGTGCCTACATATTTTTATATTTAATACTAAAATCTGACATAGGGCTAGACTTGTTGTTCCTTTCCTTGGTGCCCTCAGTCATGTGACTTGTGCTCTGATAAACTTCATTCACTCTCTACTGCTGTTCTGCAAGTTGTAGTGACATATCCCCCCCCCCCCCGGCAGACGATCAACAGAACAATGGGAAAATAACCAAATAACAGTCCCCTGACACTTGCATTGATAACAATACTCCTAGTGGTAGATATGAGAAAATGACTCAATAGTAAAAAAATAGTAAAAAGTTTGGCTAACCCAAGTTGCGACTACTTCAGTTACATTGAGTAGAAGAAACAATAGTTTATCTGAAAACAGTTCTATTGTAAAGTGTTGGCTCTTTCTGAAAGCACATGACCAGGCAAAATGACCTGAGATGGTTGCCTACACGCCAATGATACAATAAAATAAATACATTTATTGGTTCAAGAATACATTTTAAACAATTTTAAATGGAAGGATGAATGATGTGCAATGTACACAGTGTAATTTACTAATAAAACAATACCATGAAAATCATGACAGAATCGCTTTAATAGTAAACACTACCAATCTCTGTAACCAGAGGTTAGATGTAGGTGTTGCATTAAACATAAAAGATGCATCTGCCTCATCCATACCTCTATTAACCCATATGAAAGAGCTGCTGCAGCCATTAATAATGTGTGAAGCTGGTTTCTGAATTGAAAGAGTAAAATTAATAAGATTACCATTCTAAAAATTTTAGATGTTCTTTTATCCTACAATAATCATGAAAATGAAAATGTCCTACCTATGCATCCTAATGGCGCTCTTGCATAATGAGTGAACAGTAAAGTGCTCTTGCTTCTGGTTGTGCTCCGGAGGAGAAGGAGGAAGCTAGAGGTAAGGGGGAGCTTATTTACATCTCTGCTGTGTTAACGTCTCTTCCTTTTGTCTTTGTACACCCCCCCTCCTATCTCGCTCAACACTGAGATCTGCCAGACCCAAGAACCAGCAGATGCAGACAAAGGAAGCTCCAGGGGCTTGAATCTGCCTCATACTGTGTATATACTGGTGTAGATATCACTTAAGTCTAAATTAATTATGGGTGGATTTATAGAAGTCTCTTTAGGTTTTGTATGAGATAAGAATCTACAGCTGTAAGTTGCCCACCGATTCTCCAAATACCAATAATGTGCTAAGGCATATAGTCAGTCAGTACAGCCCAATAAATTCCTGATGAACTTTGCGTAGTACAGGCAGACACAACATGAGTTGCCATTTCTATGGCCAAAGTTGGCCATAACAATTTTGCTATGGGGATTAAGGGAGACAGGAAGGGAAATTGCGTTCAGCCAGCTTAAAACTGGTTTTACATGCACTGATAAAATCATACAACTTTCAGTTCTTGACGGATATATTCGAGCTATTCATTTGGTTTGAAGATTGGACACAAAAAAATTCATATTCGGCTCGTTATTTAAATCGTACAAAGGGAATATAAAAGACACGAGCAGGCTTTTCTTAGGTAGAATACTGGTGGGGAATGCAGAAGAGACTTAAAATACAGCATATAAAAGGGTATTAGTATTTTATTTATGATATTGTCAGCAATACCTACCTTTGCCACATCAACTCTTCCAACACTTAGGTATAGCTTACCTAAATATGTGAATAAGTAATAATTAGATAAACATTAAATAATGTTTAGTCGCATTATACAAACAGCATATCCCCTCAGCAAAAAGGCGGTGTGGTTAACCAAAATTTTTAAATATAATTTCCTTTTTCAGTGTAATAATACAACAGTAGTTCGTACTTGAGCCCAACGAAGATATAATTAATCCTTACTGGGAATAGACCCAGCCTATTGGGTTTATATAATGTTTACATGATTTTCTGGTAGACTTGAGGTATTAGGATCTGAATTACAGAAATATCCATTATCCGGAAAACCCCAGGTCCCGAGCATCGTGTGTGTGTGTGAGTATATAAATATACACACACACAGGGGGGGGGGGGGGAAGAGAGATACCTTTTTTCATAATATATGAATATTTTTTTTTTTTTCCTTTTACTGCTTTTCCAAAAAGTGTAAAGTTGAATGTTCGTGTCTCTGGTGTTTCAGTCTGGCAGCTCAGTAATTCAGGTGCAGACTTACAATTTTGCAACATTTAGTTGATACATTTATCAGCAGCATATCTGGAGTATTAGCAACTATTGTATCAATTCTAACAGCTGCCTGTAATAAAACCCAGAGATTCTGCTCAGCAGGGACAAAGATAAGAAATGTATCAACTAAATTTATTAATTTAGAACAGTTTACACTTTAGAGGGTCGGCGACCCCCCGGGCTGCTTTAAAAGGTGAAAAAAAGACACTTGAAACTTCAATATTAGAAATACAGTCGCACATAGAAAGTCATTGGAAAAAGTCATTATTTCTGGTGATTTATCTCAAAACAACTAGTTGTTTGAAGGTGAACCAACCCTTGAAGAACCAAAGTTAAAATCAATGGGGGTTAAAGTTTGAATGTCCTCTTTTCCACAGGCGTGGGCAGGTGTGTGCACAGTAGAGTAAAAAAAAGACAGCTTTTTGTATCTTCTACAGAAATACGCTGGCCTAATGTAGTTTTTAGCTAACAGGAACACCATATTGGGCAGCAGTATAAGTATAATCACTAAGAATGCCAAACACTGATTTTAACTTTAGTTCTCCTTTAATTATATACATAAAAAATATTGCAGGTTTTAAAAGCCCCACATTACTTGGGGTCAGGACCGCCATCAGAAATCGTAGGGCCCCATACAACAAAAGTTCCTTGGCCCCCTGGGCTGCACCCACCGCAAGCCTCAACTACAGGTCCGCCCCCACCACACAGTAAAAAAACAAAAAAAATATTGGTGGCTCGGGTTTCCATATGTTAATTAAAAATAAAAAGATATTGGTGGTCAGAGCCCCCCATAAAAAAAAAAACATGTGGCCAGGGCCCCCCCCCCCATTAAAACATATTGGTGGCTAGGACTCCACATGAGAAAAAAATTGGTGGCCTAAATTGGTGGCCAGGGCCCCTTAAACGCCCATGCCTTCCCGAAGTCAGCAGCTCTCAGAAAGATGGGGGACCCGGCTAATCAAGTAAGTGTGGCGTGGCAGGGCCCCCCTTACCCTCGGGCCCCCTACAACTACCCCCCCTGATGGCAGCCCTGCTCGGGGTAGCCAATATATAATCCTTGGCTTTACCCTCCTTTTAGCATTGACCATAAAGCATTAACTCAGGTGCATACATTTAACAAAAAATAATAATGTATCATAGAGGGAACCTAAATATAAGTCTGAACCTGAAGCCTAAGGTTTCTTTTTTCATTATAAAGTGTAAAACCGAGAATGAAAGAAGAATGCTGTGTAACCACAGGAACTTCCCCTACCAACACTTGGAAGAAGTTAGAGAAACCAAAACGCAGGTGCAACATGAAACAAAAATGGGGCCTGCAAATGCAGTTTGTTTGCACCTGTGCCAGATAATGAACTTCTTACCCTAAGCAAGTGAATGCCAGAAAACCCCAGCAAAATATATAACTGTCATGGTTTGCATTAGTTATATACAGTTACAAGATTTACTCAGAGAACAACAGCCCACGCACAGTCATGGCTGCTTTACGGATTACAATCACGGTGTGAGAGGCTTGGACAAAGTTTGATTCCTCAATAAGGAAACTGAGCTTTGTATGTGTAATCATATATATTTTATCATTCTTTGCCCTTGCTTAGTTAGCTGGCTTCATTGACTAAAGTATTATTGTTTTCACTTACTGCATCCCACAGAGGCTCTATTAAGGCTGCAAACATATTCTTAAAATGATCTCCCTATAAAGCACACCTACAACAGCCTTCATTGTCAGAAGATGCGGATAGTGTTTCTCTAACAACAAAATTAACGGTGTATTGGGTTGCACAGGCAAAAATTTCTGCTGCTCGATGATAGCTTTACAACTTTCCCGGAAGATTTTACTGCCCTTGAGCAGGTGCTATCTCCTCATAAAGAGGTGGTTCAACTTAAAGTTACCTTTTAGGGGCGAATTCGCTAACCTCTGAAAATTTGCCAGCAATGGTTTCGCTCACATCGCAACACTTTGCCAGGTGTAGATTCACCAGGACAACGCAAATTCACGAAAATCCAAAGTTGCATCCAGGGTTCGGAAAGCTAGCGAAGTTGCGCCAGCGATAATACGATAAGCAGTTTGAAGTTACGCTAGTGATGCCGAATTAGCATACGGCGTGAAGTTAAAGTACAATGGCCGTATATTTTGCAGCAAATATATTACACTACACAAGGCCAGGGAACCTTAATAAAAGAAAATAGAGTTATTATTTTGCCCTACACATGAGCCCACTGTATAGTTTAGGTGCCATATGTTAGGAAATGTAGGTGGAAAGGAGGGTACCGAAAAAATTTTTACAATCTTTTTCAGCCTATCACCCTGTAAAAAGTAAAAGACTTTTTTGGGACTTAGGAGTTTCTACAAAAATAGTTGAAAACTTTTCTATCTACTCTATTGCACTTCGTCTGGTCTGAGCTGGCGAAGTAAATTCTGGCGCAAGAGGTAACGTTCAGGAAAATCCCCATTTTAGTGAATTAGCGCAGTTACGCCCATTCGAATTCGCCTGGCATTAGAGTGCGAAATAGCGATAGAGTCTATCTCCTTTGCTAGCGAATTTACGCCAGGGACCCGTAGTAACTCGACGAAGTGGCAAAATGACGTCACGCTGGCGAATTTAGCCAGCGTTTGCCACTTCGCACTTTAGTGAATTTCCCCCTTAGTATGTTATTGTATAGCTAATTCTATTATTATTTGTTCTTCCCTGCTTCTTCTTTCCAGCTTTCAAATGGGGACCCACCTTAAAAACAAATCTTCTGTAAAGCTACAAATGTATTGTAATTGCTACTTTTTACTACAAAAGACACATCTGCAAGGGCTCCCAGGGCACTGTTAAAATCTGCACCCATCCGTGCTTTACAAGTCCCCTTCTGCCAACATCTCCCACACCAGCAGGCTAAAAGGGACATCCGCTGCCTAAAGGAGGAAAAACGGGCTCTAGCACACACAGAGCCGGAGAACAAAACAGTGAGAAATAAAGGACTGTTGTATCTTTATTTTAACGGAAACATGGCTAAACACAAACATCGCTGACTCGGCTATCCAGCTAGCCTGCTACCGAGCAGACAGAAACGCTGCATTGTCCGGCAACAGCCGAGGTGGCGGTTTGTGCATCTATATCAACAAACTCTGGTGCACGAACTCTGCTGAAGTGACTCGCCACTGCTCACCACAAGTGGAGTTTTTAATTGTTAAATGTCGGCCTTTCCATCTGCGGAGGGAATTTACTGCAGTACTAGTGGTAGCTGTGTACTTGCCGCCTAGTTCAAATGTTAACCTGGCACTAGGAGAGCTGTACGAGGCTATCAACAAGACCCGGACGGATTTATCGTTGTTGCTGGCGATTTCAACCAAGCAAAGCTGAAGTCAGTTCTTCCCAAATTCTTTCAACATGTGAACTTTGCTACAAGTGGAGAGAACTGTTTGGACACAGTCTACACTAACGTGCGCGGCGCCTACAAAGCCTTCGCGCGCGCCCACATACGTTCCTCCGACCACTGGACAGTGATGTTATCACCCACATACACATAGCTGCCCAAACGCACAAAATCAGCCAGAAAAACCATCACAGTCTGGTCGAGTGGAGCTGTGGAAGCACTTCAGGACTGTTTCAACTGCACAGATTGGAACATGTTCAGGGAGGCTGCTACCAACAACGGCTCCATCAACTTGGAGGAGTACACAGACTCTGTGACCTGCTACATCAACAAATGCATAGAGGATGTTACTGTCTCCAAAACTGTCATCACGAGAGCCAACGAAAAACCCTGGTTTACAGCAAAGGTTCGTGCACGACTAAGAGAGAGAGAGAGAGATGCTAATTTCCGATCAGGGGACAGAGTTGCTCTTAAAATAGCCAGGGCCAACCTCTCTCGAACCATCCGCCAAGCAAAGCAGGAGTACACACTCAAGATTCAAAATCATTTTGACTCAAAAGACTCACGCAACTTATGGCAAGTCATTCAGGCTGTCACACAGTACAAGCCTGTGCGGAGCAGCAGCGACGAAGACGCCACACTCCCAGAGAAACTGAACAAGTTCTACGCACGGTTTGACGCGCTAAACAAAGAGCCTGTGAGGAAAGCCACGTGAGGCGAACCTTAACCAAGTTCAATCCACGAAAGGCTGCCGGACCAGAAAACAAAACATTCCTGGTCGTGTTCTCAGAGACTGTGCTGATCAACTGGCTGACGTCTTCACTGACATTTTCAACACATCGCTAAGCCAGATGATCATCCCCACATGCTCCACCACCATTATTCCAGTGCCAAAGAAACCTGCCTGAATGACTACCGCCCTGTTGCACTAACCCTGGTCATCATGAAATGCTTCGAGAGACTTGTGATGGCAAACATCAAGAGCACCCTTCCCCGCTCACTGGACCCACTATAATTTGCATATCGGCCAAACAGGTCAACTGAGGATGCCATATCTTCTGTACTCCACCTCTCACTAACAAATCTGGACAAGAAAGACAGTTATGTGAGAATGCTGTTTATAGACTTTAGCTCAGCATTCAATACCATCATCCCTCAAAAACTGAGTGGGAAACTAAGAGACCTGGGTTAAAGTACCTCTTTGTGCAATTTCCAGCACCATCAGATTTAGCACAGGAGCTCCTCAAGGATGTGTTCTCAGCCCGTTGTTGTACACATTGCTGACACATGACTGCATAGCTAGATACAGCTCAAACCACATCATCAAGTTCGCCGATGACACAACTTTGGTGGGGCTCATCAGCCACAACGACGAGTCGGCGTACAGAGATGAGGTTCAGCAGCTGCCGGTCTGGTGCAGTGAGAACAACCTGTCACTGAATGTGGATAAAACGAAAGAGATAATAGTCAACTTCAGGAGAACTTTCCCTGCTCACACACCACTCAACATCAACAGCTTCACGGTAGAGACAGTAAAGATCACCAAATTCCTGGGAGTCCACATCTCTGATGACCTCACCTGGACCACCAACACCGCCTCCATCACCAAAAAGGCTCAGCAGCGTCTTCACTTCCTAAGACGACTGAAACGGGCCAGCCTTCCGCCTCCCACCCTCACAGTGTTCTACAGGGGCACCATAGAGAGCATCCCGACGAGTTGGTACAGTAGTGCCAGCTCTGCTGACCGGAAAAGTCTACAGCGGACTGTCAGTGCAGCTGGCAACATCATTGGAGCGGCTCTTCCATCACTGCAGGACATCTTCCACAAGCACTGTGTAAGAAAGGCCTCCTGCACTGCACTAGACTCCACACACCCCTCACACAGACTGTTCACGCTGCTCCCATCCGGCAGACATTAAAGCCTGAACAACCAGGCTGCGTGAAAGCTTTTTTCCACAAGCGATCAGACTCCTCAGCTCACTGCCTGCCCTCCCACTACATTCCAGACACACCTGAACTGTGAACTTAACTTTGTGAAATGTTAATTTATTTGCACAATTCTTAAAGGTGTACACATGTATATATCCAATTTCTGCCAATATATTGCACATTTCATGTTTACATATTTATTGTGTATTTTTAAGTGCCTTTTTGTGATATGTACTAGCTGGAGCCACGTCGTCTCGTCTCACTGTATATTCGCATACTGCTGATATGACAATAAAGTTTACTTTGACTTTGAAATTTTTCTATTCAGACCCTCTCCTTTTCTTTTTTTCCATGACAACTTTTATTAGTTTTCAACAATACAATCATTATATTGGTATATAATTGTCTAGACCAGTGCTGTCCAATTTATATCATACAGAGGGCCGGCATTTTCGTAATCTACTTGGTGGAGGGCCGATAATGGAAGCCAGAGTTAGCCACTCCCTGTTTTAGACCACACCAACTTTAAACCACACCCGTGTTACCACAAGACCATGCCGACATTAATAGCACACCAAAAAAACAGATGGTTAGTGCTTACTGCAGGGATCAGGGCTGGAACTAGGGGTAGGCAGAGTAGGCGGCAGTCTAGGACGCCATCATTGAGGGGCGCACTTTTAATGGGGTTTTTTCTTCATTTTTTCAAGCGTTTATTTAATCATTTGTTTCAGTAATCATGGTCACTCAGATGGGTGGAATCTCCCTCCTTCACCTTCTCCCTCTTGCCAGAAAGTAATAGTAATAATTGGTGACAGAGAGAGGCAGAGAGCTGGCGGCCTGCTTGGTGTGGCTCGCGCTGCTCTCAGCCCTGCACAGTTGCACTGAACTGAAGACATTCTTTATATTAATGTGAAAGTGTGAAGTTCCTGCTGGCACAGGCAGGTAAAGATTTGGGGCCCATATGTTTGCTGTTGCTGCTGGGCACTGGCACAGGTACATAAATACTTGGGGGCAATATGATGTGATCAGATTTATTTTTGGCTGCTGTTGGCACAGGTAAAGATTGGGGGCAATATGATGGCTGCTGGAGGGCTGTATGATGGATGGATGCTGAGCTTGCTGGTACAGGTATGGGGGGGCAGTATAATGGATGGCTACTGGCACAAGAATGGGGGGCAGTATAATGGATGGCTACTGGCACAGGTAGAGGGGGCTGTATTATGGATGGCTACTGGCACAGGTATGGGGGGGCAGTAAAATGGATGGCTCCTGGCACAGGTATGGGGTGCAGTATAATGGATGGCTACTGGCACAGGTACAGGGGGCTGTATTATGGATGGCTGCTGGGCTTGCTGGTACAGGGGGCAGTAATATAAATAAAGAAGTGTTGTACTTTTTTTGCTTTCTTTATTTAAAAAACATCATGATAAGGAGGGAAATGGTAATGCAGGACAGGGGGCGCTGATTGAAGCAGGGTGCCAAACTACCTTGGCCTAGCACTGGCGGGGATGCCACTCATATTTGAAAAGAGTTGTCATATTAAAGGGGAAGGAAACCTAGTTGGCGCAAAAACCCTCCCCCCTCCCGTGTGTTGCCCACCCTCCCTCCTCCCCCCTGGCCTACCCGTCCTGCTGGTCAAATGCCCCTAACTTGTTACTTACCCTTCTGCGCAGGTTCAGTCCAGGGAGTTCACAGACTACATCTTCTTCCATGCGATCTTCTTCCTGCTTTGAACAGCGTTTTGGCGCATGCGCAGTAGGAGCATTTCGCCGGTACAAATCTACTGCTCATGCGCCAAAAGTCACGAAGTACTTTTGGCGCATGCGCAGAAGATAGTAACGGCGAAATGCTCCTACTGCGCATGCGCCGGTCAAAGCAGGAAGAAGATTGCGTGGAAGAAGATGTCGACTGTGAACTTCCTGGACTGGAGCTGCGCAGAAGGGTAAGTAACAAGTTAGGGGCATTTGCCCAGCGGGACGGGTAGGCCAGGGGGGAGGAGGGGAAACACACGGGGGGGGGGGTTTGCACCAACTAAGTTTCCTTCCCCTTTAAGACATACCCTTAAATCCATATACCTCCTCCTTCCCTGTGTATAATACAGTACCCCAGCATATGTTTAAACACCTTAGGGGCCCCTAACAATAATGTTCAAATGCTAACAAACCCGCAGAACAAATACAAGACTTATGTTCCATAGGGATCATAGGTCAGGCAGAGCTTTGCAAAGACAGGGTGCAAAGAGCAAGCAAAGTATGACACACACAGGGAGCATAGGGAAAACAGAACAGAGCAGGAGACAGGAAAATCAGGACCAGTCTAATATGTACTACATACAGTGACACAGTGCTGGGGCCCCATTAGCATTTTGTATAAAGTGTGAACAGGTGAACAATGTGGGCAGTTTCAGTCTGGGTCTCAGGTGTGAACAGTACAGGGCTGTGGGGGTGTGAACAATAGAGGTGTCACAAGTGTGAACAATACAGGGGGATAATAGGTGTGAACAATACAGGGGATTAGTCTGAATTTGATGTTTAAACAATGCAGGGGCCAGTTCATCTCTGTAGTGATACCTTGTAAACCTTACATATGGTAAGCAGACACAGCAGGCAGACTTGTGTGGAGGGCCACATAAAGGGGGGGGGTCTCCAGTTGGACAGCCCTGGTTAACCAAAAGAATATACACACAAAAAAAGGTAGTAACCTGTATTACATCTGCATGTCTCTCAGGGTAGTTACAATTCATACAATACATATAAACTGTATATAAACTAGATTTTGACCTTAGACATCCAAAGTTTGTGAGCTTGCAAAACAGTTTTTTCCCTCCTAAACTCATAGGCACCGCTATTTCATATTCTAAATTGCTGGTCACCTCTCTTTGTACTTGGGTAATACTAGGGACATCTTGTTTTTTCCAATTTCTAGCAATCAAAAGTCTGCAATCGTTAAGCATTAAGTCAGAAATTCTAAATAATTGCTTGAAAGTTTTCCGTAAAGATTCAGCAGCATAGCTTCCGGAGACTGTGGGATATTTTGTCGTGTTATCTCTGTAATCTCACATTATGCCAAAATCTCTGAATGGACCCTCTCCTTTTCATATTCCAGCCCCTTATTCAAAGCAATGCATGGTAGGGTAATAAATTACATTTATTGCAAATTGTCTTAGAATATCCATCTTCACATCATACTGAAAATTAATTTAAAGGTGACAACCCCTTAATTTTAAAGAATGCAGACTTAGTACTACCAATGTCAATGATAGACAGGACATAAAGATACAAAGAGTCACAGACACTGCCCAACAATGACTGGGTCTGCTTTTAGTTCCTTTAAAAGTTAGCATCATTCATTTTTAATGTACACTGATAAATACTCAATATATTAAAATCAAATAAATGTATAAAGTATCTCTTCATACCTTATCCAACTCACTTCTTCATGGGAAAGAAATCCATCTAGAAATAAACAAAATTACAACGTTACTAGGAGGCAAGTTACAGTAAAGGGTTTGGAAATACAGGATTTATTTTAAATGCATCACACTGCATAAATAAGGCAAGTTATTCTCTACGGACCTGTACAAAAAGCATGCTACTGAGCAAGAAAAAAAACTTAGCAGGTTGTGTCTGCTCTGCTGATTTAAAGACTTACTAGCAAATGTGAATCAGGAACCAAAGAAAAATTCTGCTCATGGACAATAGGTCAAACTGAAAATACTAGTGAGGTTTGGGAGAGGCATTGTGGCTGTCAAAATAAAGGGTTAAAAATTATTTACATTTTTACTTTCCCTCAAGCCTCAAACAAACTTAAAAGGTTTGTTTACCCTTGAATTAACTTTTAGTATGATTGATATTCTGTGATTTCAGCAATCTGGTTGCTATGGTCCAAAACAACCTAGCAACCATGCATTGATCTGAATAAGAGACTGGAATATGAATAGGAGAGGGCCTGAAAAGAAAGACGAGTAATAGAAAGTAGCAATGACTATAAATGTGTAACTTTACAAAGCATTCGATTTTTAGATAGGAGGATCAGTGAGCCCTATTTAAAAGTTAGAGTGAGAAAGAGACAGCAAATAATTTAAAAACACTATAACAAATAAATAATGAAGACCAAATGAAAAGTTACTTAGAATTGGGCATTCTATAACATATTAAAAGATAACTTAAATGAACCACCCCTTTAAGGTGCACAGACATGTAGAGGCAGAGGTCGGATTTTAGAGGATTGAAACCACTACTAAATTCGCTTTCTTTAAATACAAATCTCATGATATTTATTAAAAAATCCAAAGAAAAAAAGTACCACTGGAAATAAAGCTGAACGATGCTCTAAAAAATACGAATATTTCAAAAAAACTCAAGTTTTTCAGACAATTCCTAGCCAGATAAACTATGAAAACCTACAAAACTGATTTAAAACGGCCCAATAGGATCACTGCAGCTTCCACTGACTTCTTCAGGACCTCGACAACTTTTACCTGGCAAAGTTTTCTATTTGTGGTTTTTACACTTACCGTAATAAACCTCGAATTTTTAGAGCTTTTTGGGGGGGAAAGCCAGAAGTTTTTAGAGATTTCAAAAAATTGAAATGTGATTGTTAATTAATGGGCACCAAGGTGTTGGAAGACATACAGGCACAATTTAATTTACTTCTTCAGCACCTTTTACTAGGGAAAGAATGCAGAAACAGCAAGAGTGATCTCTAAGAAGCAAGCCCAACAATCACCTTGGGTATGGTGTGATTATTGCCCCACAACACGGATATCCGTAACTGGACAGGATAATTACTTGCATATGTCTTGCATACTCCTGGAGGGAACAAACTTAAATTTTTCGTGAGAAAAAAAAAAAACCTTGAATTTTTCAAAACCTCGATGTGGCAAAAAGCCTGAATTCGAAAACCTGGCATCTCAAACCTGTCTAGGTTATGTACAAGTCAATGGCAGATAATCCTATCCCAATTTGAAGATAATGTGGTGGGTAATGGGTTTAGCCTGATAACCAAAAAAATGTGGGGTTTTTGTGTAATAACTTGGAAAAAAAAAATCAAGCGATTAGGGAGAAAAGTTTAAAAAAAAAAAAAGAAAAAAATCATACGATTCGTGTTTTCACTGTTTTATAGTCTTTCTGAGAACCGATTTTTTCGAGTGACTTGATAAATGATAATGATAAATTAGATAAAATCGTGGATAGGAGTTTGGTTGAGCTTTGTTTATTACAATAATGAGATAAAATCGGATTGTAGTAATTACCTCTGTGTTTCTTTCAGTGGGAAAAGTTGGCCATAGAAAATACCAGCGAATGTCCTATAGGCCTTTATTATTATTATGATAACTGGTATATGTGGATGAAAGCTTTGCAATCGTTTTTCCACTTGCTTGTCCCATAGAAGGCGCAGCAATCCCTTTTTTAATTTTGTTGGCCATCTGGTAATTGTACATTTACTTTGTGGCATGTATTAATCCCAGTCCCCACTTTCACATGCAGTGTGATGGCTTTATTACAGCATACAGTGCTTTACATGCAGTGGGTGTGTAGACAAATCCTACGCGTTTCGTGCCTCTATACCAGGCACTTCCTCAGGGTACCCATGTCCCTTGACATGATTTGGTCAGCGCTCAGTACGTGAGTAAATTGTCTTTACTGATACAAGCTTCGGGCGAGTTGCCGAAATCTTGAGACCAACAACGAGACACTGTGCCGGAGTGGGCTCCGCCATCGGCGCCACGGATTCCCGAGATGCAAATTTACTAACCTCCGAAAATTCACCAGCGACGGCTTTGCTCACATTGCAACACTTCACCAGGTGTAGGTTCACCAGGACAACGCTAATTCACTAAAATCCGAACTTGTGTCCAGGGCGCGAACGTTGGCGAAGTTACACTAGCGTTACTGCTCCAAGCAAAGCGAAGTTGCGCTAGCGTTGCCTAATTTGCATACGGCAGGAAGTTAAATTTGAATGGACATATATGTTGCAGCAAATACATTACACTACACAAGCCCAGGAAACCTTAAAAGAAAATAGAGTTGTTATATTGCCCTACACATGAGCCCAGTGTATAGTTTAGGTGCCATATGTTAGGAAATGTAGGGGCGAAGCCTGTTACCCCCCAAAAAAAATTACCCTCTTATGCAGCCTATCGCCCTGAAAAAATGAAAAGACGATAGCTTTTTTTGGGACTTAGAAAATTTTTCAATTTGGAGGAACTCCTATCTACTACTGTATCGCACTTCGCCTGGTCTGAGGTGGCGAAGGCAAGTCTGGCGTTCAGTAAAATCTGCATCTTCTTAATAAGCTGGTTTTGCTTCCAATAAGGATTAATTATTTCTTGGTTTGGATCAAGTACACGCTATTGTTTTTATTATTACAGAGAAAAGGGAATAATTTTTAAAAACATGAATTATTTGCTTATAATGAAGACTACGGGAGACGGCCTTTCCTTAATTTGGAGCTTTCTGGATAACGGGTTTGGATAACGGGTTTCCAGATAACAAATCCCATGCCTGTATTACCAAAAGGAAAAAAAAAAAAAATTGCATCTTATGTTTTTTTCCAAGCACATCACAAAACTTATACGACCGGTGAATTTCATTAGAGTTTTATTTTTAATAAACTGGACAAAACGATTATTAGAAGTACTAGCAGATTTAGGCAGAAACCGGCAACACCCCCAGTGGCAATGATATAGTGAATAATGTACCCCCTCTTGTAAAATATAAGGATATTATTAGTTACCGAGGAGTTTCATGACCATATAAAAACACGAGGCCGAAGGCCGAGTGTTTTTATACAGGTCATGAAACTCCGAGGTAACTTCTAATATCCTCATATTTTACAACTGGGGGTACTTTATTTATTATAATACACAAATTTTAGTGAGTCATGTGACAGAAATGACATCACTACTCACCGTTTATAACTGATGACATCACTACTCACCGTTTATAAGGATATAATTTACAGGATATTCATGGCTTTTGTGTATTATAACAAAATAAAGCATATTAATTTTGTCTGTGAGTATGCATGCGAACACAGTTTAACCTTCTGAACTAGGAGAAAAAGGGAGATGTTGTTTTCAATGGCTAATTCCAACAGTTAATTAATAGCAGGCTGCTGCTGCTGGAGAAAAGCAATTTTGTGGTGGATAAGGAAAACCCCACCCATTACACACTGATGGTGTCCATATCCAAAGCTGAACAGATGACATGCTTCATATTACAGCTCCCCTCCCACTAGGGCTGAGTTAACAAAATGTAATTGCTCTTAGGCATCTTAAGTGGGGAGTTGCGATTACCCCAAAATAAATGCAAATCAGGTCACAAGAGGATATCAATCACAGAGATTTTATCCAGAGAAAGATGATGCATTAATAAAGAATACTAAATGGCATTTAAGTACCCTGGCAATAGCCCCAATTGTAAAGGAACATTAACATAAAAAAAAATAAAGTGTTTTAAAGGGGTGGTATAACTTTAAGTTCACTTTTAGTATGTTATAGAATGGCTAATTCTAAGAAACTATTTAATTGGTCTTGATTATTTTTTTTTAGATAGTTTTTGAATTATTTGCCTTTTTATTCTGACAATTTCCAACTTTCAAATAGGGGTAACTGACCCGATTAAAAACAAATGCTCTGTAAGGCTACACATTTATTTTTATGACATCTTTCTATTCACATCCTCTCCTATTCATGTTCCAGTTTCTTATTCAACTCAATGCATGGTTGCTAGGGTAATCTGGACCCTAGCAACCAGACTGCTGAACAAGCAAACTGGAGAGCTGCTGAACACAAACTTTAATTATTAACTCAAAAACCACAAATAATAAAAAATTAAAACCAATTGCTAATTGTGTCAGAATGTCACTCTCAAAATCATACTAAAAGTTAACTTGAAGGTGAACAACCCCTTTAAGTTGCTGTGCAGCCATTTAAATTGAAGGAGGGCTAAATGACACAGGTTACAGAACAGGTGAGATATATAGAAAACAATGGGATTAGTATCCAGTTAGGGTAAGGGCACACGAGCAGATTCGAGGAGATTAGATGCCCCGGAGACAAATCTCCTCTTCTTCAGGCAACAATCTCCCCGAACTGCATTCCCGCCTGCTATAATGAAAAATCAACAGCGGGATGGCACTCGCAGCGTTTTGTTTTTCGAAAACAAATCGAACCGAGTGCCATCCCACTGGCGATTTTTCATTTTAGTTAGCGGGAAGGCAGTTCGGGGACATTGACGCCCCGAAGAAGAGGCGATTTGTTGCCAGGGCGACTAATCTCCCGGAATCTGCCCTTAAGCTGGGCATAGATGTTGAGATTTTTAAAAGATCCGATAGACAACGTGAGACCACAATTATCTCGGAATGATCGTACGAATTGTCCATCAACTAAAAAGACCAATTTGCCAGGAAAACAAAGGGGAGCTGCCTGCTTGGCCCTGCAAACATAGATAGATTGCACTGGGACCGATAAGGATTTTTTAACCTGGCCGATCAAATTTCCTGACAGATGTCGGACGAAAAATCGTAAGATGTTCGATCGTTCGAATCCCACTAACCGCACGATAATTTCGAAGTATTGGTCGCTAAAATTGGTCGTTCGGCAAGAGAAATCTTTGCGTCTATGGGGACATTTAGCCTTAGAACTCAACCCATTGTATTCTACAGAGCTTATCTGTTATCTGCTGTTTAGCCCCATTTCAACTTGAATGGTTGACCCCAAGGGTACACAGCAACGCCACACAGAAATGTCTTATTAACTCTTCATGCCAACAGTCATTTAGATGAAAGGTGGTTTTGGGGTTGAAATACACATTTTATGGGCTAAAAAAAATCACATGCCATGTACACTGACCCTAAACCTCACTGGCAGCTGTAACTAATCTCATTGCGAACTTGAATAAGTTGTAATGGACATTCCTACACACAAAGCAAACTGACAAAAATAGCAGACTTTGAGGTAAAGTATGCCACATGCACACGTGGAATTCAGCATGCAGTTATGCGGTTTATGTCAATATTTCAAGAACTATTTTACTTTCCACTCAATGCCATGGGTACAGACATACAGGGAAGAATGACATTACCAAAGAACTAAGGGGGAAATTCACTAACCAGCGAAGATTTGCCAGTGACGGCTTCACACCCATCGATACACTTCGCAAGGAGAAAATTCGCTCAGACAACGCTAATTTACTAAAATGCAAAGTTAGTTACACAAATAAAAAATGAATGGCACCAGCTTGTCCATAGGATTATTTGTTAAAGAAACAGTAACAACAAAAACTGAAAGTGTATCAAAGTAATTACAATATAATGTACTCTTGCTCTGCACTTGTAAAAGCTGTGAGGTTGCTTCAGAAACACTACTATAGTTTATATACAGTAAACAAGCTGCTGTGTAGCCATGAGGGCAGCCATTCACACTGGGAAAAAAGCACAGGTTACATAGCAGATAACAGATAAAACAACATTGTATTGGATAGGTCTTATGTTATGTGCTATGTAACCTTTGTCTATTCTCTTTTCATCATCTTTGAATGCTGGCTACACAGCAGCTTGTTTATATAAACTATTGTAGTCTTTCTGAAGCAAACACACAGTGAATGCTAACAGTAAATTATGGTGGTTATTTATCACACACAATTCAAATGGTTTCTAATTTAAAAAAAAAAATCTAATGGGAAAAACTAGAATCAGCGAGTTTGAGGTTAACAACCGAAAAAATCTCAAAAGTTTTCAGCACACAAAAAAACAAAAAAAAACAAATAAAAAAAACTCACTGAACCTGTTTTCAGGTCATACCCTCCAAAAATAACTAGAACTTCGTGAAGGCTATTAACATCTTCAAATTATTCAAGGGACCTCTGCCATTGACTCCTTCATGACCTTGACAGGTTTTAGATGTTGTATTTTCGGATTGAAGCTATTTTCAAGGTTAGGGTATAATAAATCTTGAAAAAATTTAGTTTTTTTAACTAGGGATGCACCGAATCCACTTTTTTGGATTCGGCCAAACCCCCGAATCCTTCACGAAGGATTCGGCCGAATATGCAAATTAGGGGTGGGAAGGGGAAAACATTTTTTACTTCCTTGTTTTCTGACAAAAAGTCATGCAATTTCCCTCCCTGCCCCTAATTTGCATATGCAAATTAGGATTCGGTTCGGCCGGGCAGAAGGATTCGGCCGAATCCTGCTGAGAAAGGCCAAATCCTGGCCGAATGCCGAACCGAATCCTGGATTCGGTGCATCCCTATTTTTAACCCAAAAATGTGAGTTTTGATCAAAACATCAATTTGAAAACTCGAATTTCTGTGGAAAACAACTCAAACCTTAATAAATCTGCCCCTATATGTTTATTGCTTAAAGGAGAATGAAAATCTGTTTGCACTTGGGGGTGCCAAATATTAGGCACCCCCAAGTGATTGTATTGACTTACTTGAAACCCCGGGCAGTGCTCCTATCAGCAGAAAACCCCGGCCCAGGGTTTTTCTAGCGAGCATCACAGAGAGATCTTCTTCTTTCTTCAAATTTCCCCAGGCAAACGCATGCGCAGTAGAACCAAATTTTAGTTAAAGTTCGGCTTTTTGTTATACTGCGCATGCACAACCACGCGAAGAAAGAGGAAGACGGAAGAGGATCGCTCCGTGCTGCTCACTGGTATAACCCCAGGCTGGTGCAGTTTTCTGCCGATAGGAGCACCATCCCGGGGTTTCAGGTAAGTCAATATAATTACTTGGGGGTGCCTAACATTTGGCACACCCAAGTGCAAACAGACTTTCATTCTTGTTTAAGAAAAACTTTCATTTTTTGGTGTTACTGTTCCTTTAAACTCTCACATTAAGGCTTAACAGGTAGTAAATGGTGTTCTGCCTTGGGCACCACAACGTTACAGGACACAGTGCATATGTCTACACACAAATCATTTATACTTCTGGCAACCAAATAACTTGTCTTCATTTTGTTTCACGGCTCTGTAGGAAGAGACACAGACAGCAGGAAGTCTACATTGTGAATAGTTTCTTTTTAAAAGCAGAGGGATTAGTGCAACTTCCACCAAATGTTCAAAGTACAGAATAACACTTACACAGTTTCTCCTTCTTGGAGGAGTTCTCTTGTGTAATGCTTTTTAGTGGCATACTTAATTAAAGAACTTCCTTCCGACTCCCACAGTGGTCAATTTCGGCACTTTCTGGGCATTTTCATTCTTGCCGTTTTCATAAGACTTAAGGGGGAAGGAGGGGGGGGAGAAAAGAAAAAGTACAAACGACTGCTCCTAGAAATTGGATCTCATTTTTAACCGAGGTCAGAGGTAGTCTCTGAGAAAATCTAAAATGCTTGGTTTGTCAAAAACTCCGAAAATTTCTGAACAAAGCATTAGGCAATGAATATCCTTCTTGTATTCATACAGTTTGAATAAAATCGGAATTTCCAATTTGATTTGGAATTTACGATGAAAAACATGTTTTTTTTTTCTACCAGTATTTTCCCTTTTGCTTTAAATTTAAATGTGTTTGACTCATTTCAAATAAGTTTGATTATTTTTTTCAAGGAATGTGTTATTTTTCTTTTTCCTTATTTGACTCACTTCCTCTGAAAAGTCCAAATCAATGTCGGTCTTCCTTTCCTGCTACATGAAAGTTTTGATCTTTGTGGGGGTTTTGCACTTTCTGGGCAATGCAAATTTTCTGCACCCTCACATCGGCATGAGTCCGCCAACATTCAGCCTGATACAGACTCATTAAAGGGGTGGTTCTTCTTTATAGGAAAAATAAAAAAAATTCAAAACACATCAGTTAATAGTGCTGCTCCAGACTTCTGCACTGAAATCAATTACTCAAAAGAACAAACAGATTTTTTTTATATATTGAATTCTGAAATCTGACATGGGGCTAGACATATTGTCAGTTTCCCTGCTGCCCCCAGTCAGGTGACTTGTGCTCTGATAAACTACAGTCACACTTTCTGACTCACACTCATACTGCAAGTTTGAGTGATATCACCCCTCCCAGCCTAACAACAGAGCAATGGTAAGGTAACCAGATAGCATCTCCCTAACACAAGGTAACAGCTCCCTGGTAGATCTAAGAACATGCACTCAGTAGTAAAACTCAGGTCCCACTGCGACAAATTTAGTTGAATAGGAGAAAGGAAAGCTTGCCAGAAAGCAGTTCCATCCTAAAGCGCTGGTTCTTTCTGAAAGCACATGATCAGGCAAAATGACCTGAGATGGCGCCTACACACCAATATTACAACTAAAAAATACACTTGCTGGTTAAGGAATGAAATTTATTCAGATAAATGCATGGTTGCTAGGGTAATTTGGACCTTAGCAACCAGATTGCTAAAACTGCAAACAGGAGAACTGCTGAATAAAAACATAAATAAGTCAAAAACCACAAATAATAAAAAATAAAAACCAATTGCAATTGCAAAAAGTCACTCTCTACATCATACTAACAGTTAATTTAAAGGTGAACAACCCCTTTAAAGCAACAAGGCTAAAGAAACAAATGGATGGTGGGGAAAGGCAAAATGGTACCAACCAGAGCTGTATTTAGCACTCAAAATGTCAGTGGGGATAACAGACAATGGGAAGGGGTTTTATTAGTTTGTAGTCGGAAATGGTGCCTATAATAAAAGTAGGATAATAGTCTCTGAGAAGGGACTGTGACATAACAGATATAGTAGGGAGAGATGGTGCCTATAGTAACAGTAGGATAATAGTCTCTGGGAAGGGAGTGTGGCTGTGGGATAGCAGGTATAGTAGGGAGAGATGGTGCCTATAGTAACAGTAGGATAATAGTCTCTGGGAAGGGAGTGTGACTGTGGGATAGCAGGTATAGTAGGGAGAGATGGTGCCTATAGTAACAGTGGGATAATAGTCTCTGGGAAGGGAGTGTGACTGTGGGATAGCAGGTATAGTAGGGAGAGATGATGCCTATAGTAACAGTGGATAATAGTCTCTGGGAAGGGAGTGTGACTGTGGGATAGCAGGTATAGTAGGGAGAGATGGTGCCTATAGTAGCAGTGGAATAAAAGTCTCTGGAAAGGGACTGTGAGTGTTATATTAGCAAGTATAGAAGAGAGAGATGGTGCCTATAGTAACAGTAGGATAATAGTCTCTGGGAAGGGACTGTGGCTGAGGGATAGTAGATATAGTAGGGAGAGATGGTGCCTATAGTAACAGTGGATAATAGTCTCTGGGAAGGGACTGTGACTGTGGGATATTAGCAGGTATAAAAGGGAAAGATGGTGTCTATAGTAGCAGTGGGATAATAGTCTCTGGGAAGGGAGTGTGACTGTGGGATATTAGCAGGTATAGTAGGGAGAGATGGTGCCTATAATAGCAGTGGGGATAATAGTCTCTGGGAAATTCTGGGAAGGGACACTGGGGTATATTTATCAAAGAGTGAAGTTAATAGTGAAGTTCCGCCACTAGAGTGAAATTCCGCCACTCTCCATTCATTTCTATGGGATTTTTATAGGCGTATTTATCAAAGGGTGAACTTTCACCCATTGATAAATATGCCTTTCAAAATCCCATAGAAATTAATGGAGAGCTGCGGAATTTCACTCTTTGATAAATTTACCCCTATGACTGTGGGATAGCAAGTATAGTAGAGAGAGATGGTGTCTATAGTAACAGTGGGATAATAGTTTCTGGGAAGGGAGTGTGACTGTGGGATATTAGCAGGTATAGAAGGGAAAGATGGTGTCTATAGTAGCTTCTCTGGGAAGGGACTATGACTGTGGGATAGCAGGTATAGTAGGGAGAGATGGTGCCTATAGTAAAGCTCCCCATGGACGCAACGTTTCTTCTTGCCGAACGACCGATTTTAGGGAATCCCTACCAATCCTTCAAAATTATCGTGCGGTTAGTGGTATTCAAACGATCGTACATTTTAAGATTTTTCGGCCGACATCTGTCAGGAAATTGATCGGCCAGGTAAAAAAAGCTTTGTCGGTCCCAGTACAATCTATCTATGTTTGCAGGGCCAAGCAGGCAGCTCCCCTTTGTTTTCCTGGTAAATTGGTCTTTTAAGTTGATGGTAAATTCGTACGATCGTTCTGAGAAGATCGTGGTCTCACGATCAGGATCTGATCTTTTAAAAATCTCAACATCTATGGCCAGCTTAACAGTGGGATAATAGTCTCTGGGAAGGGTCTGTGACTGTCAGATATTAGCTGGTATAGTAGGGAGAGATGGTGCCTATAGTAGCGGTGGGATAATAGTCACAGTGTATTTAGAATAAAAAAAAAAAAAAAAAAAGGCAGCTCAACCTGTGAATTTTGATAAAACAAACCAAAAAAATGGCCAAGTTGCCCCTTTTAGATTTTTCCACTTGTTCTATATGTGTTACCCCCCCACTGGAAAATGTGCAGCTCCCACAATTCCCAAAAGATTAAATAAAAATAAGACTGCAAAAATCTCAGCTGGAGCGAAGCCCTTGCCAACAGCTTTGCAAATACATTTATGCTTTTCTTCAGTCTCCTCCAGTGATGGAAAATTTATCCTTTTGAAACCAAGAGGATTTGACAACACCATTTTTCCCATATTAAAAATGAAACAAGTTGAAACAGTGTGACATCAAATTCCAAGAGCTCTATGAGAGTTTTACTAACTTGCATGTTAAAATTTTCATGAAAAAGTAGAACGACTGCACTTCATTACCAAGTGATAACTACTGAATGGAAACGTATAATGAACATGGGAATGTATCACTGTTTTACTCGGCTAGTAAAGCCATCAAAAATATATAATGTGTAGCATTAAGGCTGACTTGTGAATGGGCCAAGCAGCATATCTCAGAGAATGTGGAGATGTTTTAGGCAAAAAAGAACAGGTGTGAAAGAAAATATTCCATTAAGAGAAACAAAATTTAAAATGAATTACACCTTAGAAATATCTATCACATAAGGAGACACTTTGTTAAAGGACCAGTAACATCAAAAAATTAAATTGTTTTAAAGTAATAAAAATATAATGCAGTGTTGCCCTGCACTAGTAAAACTGCTGTATTTGCTTCAGAAACACTACTATTGTTTATATAAATAAGCTGCTGTGTAGCCATGGGGGCAGCCATTCAAAGGAGAAAAGGCTCAAGTTACACAGCAGACCGCAGATAAGCTCTGTCTGTCTAATGGTGTTATCTGTTATCCATTATCTATCCTGTGCCATTTAGCCGTTTTTCAATTTCCGCCATTGATACACAGCAGCTTGTTTATATGAACTATAGTAGTGTTTCTAAAGCAAACACGTCCGTTTTACCAGTGCAGGGCATCACTACATGATATTTGCATTACTTTAAAACACTTTCAGTTTTTGGTGTTACTGTTCCTTTAATGCCGATATCTTATGACCTATAGAAAAGCAGTCAGCCTTTCTCCTGAAGCCTTTATATGGACAAGGAACTCCTAGGTGACTAGGGATATATAAATATATATATATATATATATATATATATATATATATAAACAATAAAGTCCAGACCAAATCAAGGTGCAGAAAAAATGAAATTTTACCAGAATATGGGTTTTCATTTTTTCTTCACCTTGAATTGGTCTGGACTTTTTTGTTGTATATATAATTTGTCCATGTAAGTGGACTAAGTTACGGACGGGTTAAGTGCTCCACTCTACTTTTGTACAGATATAATATATATATATATATATATATATATATATATATATATATATATATATATATATATATATATATATATATATATATATATATATATATATATATATATATATATATATCTGTACAAAAGTAGAATTCCAAGCAACATGGATGCAGCTTGCCAATATGCATACCATAGCAACATGTGAGAGAATACTAGAAACGCCCGCTTTAGAAACAATTGTTATCGATCTTAATCATTCCACTTCTACCATGTTACGGGAACTTTTCAGTTTCTCTTTCACAATAAGAGCTTGATACTACATATTGAGGGAAGACCGGAAACCTCGCTTTGGACTTGCACCACGCACGCACACACACACACACAGAGAGATTGAGACGTGAGTGCTGTTGCTGAACTACAAAAAAGTATATATATATATATATATATATATATATATATATATATATATATATATATATATATATTTATATAGATGTGGGGTGGTCTGTAAAACTTCTATTTCACGATACCCATGAGTGCTCCTAATTATATTTATACATGCTCTTTTTGAGGAGCACCCGGGAGGGGGGGGGGGCTCCTTTTACCAAGAAGATGTATTCGAGCTCACTCTACTAATATCAACCGACATCATGTGCACTGTACATCTGCGCAAAAGGCAGTTATTTTGTTAGATTTTGTTTGTACTGGAATCAGTTATTTGAGTGAGCTCTAATACATCAACTAGGAAAGGGAGCCCCCACCCCCTATAAGATATATTGAATCTAACTGTCAATGAATATCGGACGCTCAACTCCTGCATGAAAACAGAAAGAAGAGAAACAGATGCTGAGAGAGGAATAGTAAAGATAAACTTGATTATTTCAGAAACTATACAGACTATATTATTGATTGCATTTAGAAAAATTCTTATTTCAGTGTGGAGAAGCCTATAGTAAATTTTCATTTGCACGATAGTTCCACTTTAAACCTAGAAACTCTTATGGGAAAGACCACATCCCTGCACTACTAAGGGCAGAGATAGACGCTGCTATTTCGGGAGATTAGTCGCCCAGCGACAAATCACTTCTTCGGACGACTAATCTCCCCAAAGAGCCTTTCCGCTGGCTAGAATGTAAATCGTCGGCAGGATGGCACTCAGATTGCTTCGGCTTTCCAAAGTCGCTTGTAGTCGTGAGACAACTTTGGGCAACTTCGGAAAATGAAGCGTTCCAAGTGCCACCCCCCCCCCCCGGCATTTTACATTCTAGCCAGAGAATAGACGCCTGAAGAAGCGATTTGTCGCTGGGCGACTAATCTCCCTAAATAGTGTGCCTCTGTCCTAACACATTCACAAGAATACCAGGAACTAATATTCCTTTAGTGTTTCACCTGTCAGGCAAAAGGGTAAACACATAAAAGAGAGTCAAGTGTCAGTATATCCTTTACATGTTTACCATAGTTTGCTCTTGAGTGTATATTTAAGTGATACTGAAACAGTCCCATTACAGACAGGAATAATGCCATTTGCTGTAAACTGAAATCTGATCAGGTTAAACAAGATAGCTTCTTGCTTTGTCACGTGTAAATATCTGTCAAAGTATTTAAAGGAGAAGGAAAGGCTAAAATTAAGTAAGCTTTATCAGAAAGATCTATATAAATACACCAGTAAACCCTCAAAGTAATTCTGCTCTGAGTCCTTTGTCAAAGAAACACCACATTTCTTTCCTTCTATTGTGTACACATGGGCTTCTGTATCAGACTTCCTGTTTTCAGCTTAAACCTCCAGGGCACGGCCTTGAGCATGCTCAGTTTGCTCCTCTCCCCCTCCCATCCCTGCTGTAATCTGAGCTCAGAGCTGTAAGTAAGCAGGGAGAGACTGAGGCAGGAAGTGATGTCACACCAAGCTTATATGGCAGCTTCTATCCTGAACAAACAGAGACAGTGTCTAGAGCTGTTTACTCGGGTATGGTAAAGCATTCTGCAGAATAAATATAATGTTATAGCTTGCACTATTGTGGCTAATCTATTGGCAATAAACTGTCTTGGAGCTTTCCTTCTCCTTTAAAAATAAACCAGAAGTCTATCAGAAGACTAGATCCAGTAGAACACAAATGTATTAAAGGGGTTGTTCACCTTTGAACTAACTTCTAGTATGACTTAGAGAGTGATACACTGAGGCAATTTGCAATTGGTTTTCATTTTTTATTATTTGTGGTTTTTAAGTTATTTAGCTTTTTATTTAGCAGCTCTCCAGTTGGCTATTTCTTTTCAGCAATCTGGTTGCTAGAGATTCAAATTACCCTAGCAACCATACATTAATTTAAATAAGAGACTGGAACATGACTAGGATAGGTCCTGAATAGAAAGATGAGCAATACATATATAAGGTGAATTAGTAATTAATACAGAAACCAGTGAAACTAGCATGATAATCTAATAATCAGTCCTGTAGCATCATTTTATATTAAAGACCAATCTCATTTTCTGCTTGATAATTTGTGACGACCCCTAAGCTTAGCTTCTCAACAGCTGCTCAGAGCCCACAGACACTTCTCCTTTAAAGGAGTTAAACTTCCATTACTTATTTAATTTTATTTGTTTTCAGATAGTTCCCCCGAAATGAAGACTTTTTGTGACTGCTGTTCTAATATTGATGTTTAAACATTGATGGAAAAACTTTCAAACAGCTAACAGACTGCAGTTTTAGGATCAGTCACATGACAAGTGGAAGTATTTGATGATCATTGTGGAGTTGAGCCAAAATGATGGAGAATGAATAGAATCATTTCCTATGGGGTCCGTGTCAGTTTGTAAACACATCAATACATCCTGCCTGTCACCATCAAACACTCTCTTGTTGTCATGCTAACCATTACCTTCAATCCCTTCCTCCTTGACCCTCAAACACCTCTGTCTGGCCTTTCTCTTGCTGTCTCTTATTACATCTTTTTTGGCTTATAATACATTATATTACCCCTATACCGCAAAAATCATATGTATGGATTCATTAAAGGAGAAGGTTTTTTATTGCCAATATATTAGCCACAATAGTGCAAGGTATAAAAGTATTTATTCTGCAGAATGCTTTACCATACCCGAGTAAACAGCTCTAGACGCTCTTCGTTTCTTTAGGATAGCAGCTGCCATATTAGCTTGGTGTGACATCACATCCTGCCTGAGTCTCTCTCTGCTCACTCATAGCTCTGGGCTAAGATTACAGCAGGGAGGGGAGGAGGGAGGAAGAGAGGAGCAAACTGAGCATGCTCAAGCCCTAGCCCTGGAGGTTTAAGCTGAAAACAGGAAGTCTGATACAGAAGCCCATGTGTACACAATAGAAGGAAAGAAACATGGTGTTTCTTTTGACAGATGACTCAGAGTAACATTACTTTGAGGGTTTACTGGTGTATTTATATAGATCTTTCAGATAAAGCTTACTTAACTTTAGCCTTTCCTTCTCCTTTAAAGTGCATTTGCAATAATCTGCCAGTTTCCATGGTCAAAATATACAGGGTTTTAAGCAAGCTGTAACGACACCCCTCCTCTCAGACTTCCTTTATGAATTGCTTTCTGCTGTGTAATTCAGTTGCACTGCAATACTGCTTCCTGCTTCATGCAACCACAAAGGCTGCTGCGTCCGTCAATAAATGACTCCCTGTGGGAAACCGCTCTTTGCAAAAATCTTTTATTAAGTGACATTGAATGGGTAAAAATGACTGAACAGTCATTGATCTGTCCGGAATACGAGTCCTATGGGCCCGCTCCTTCTCAGACCCATGATTCTGAGCCACTTGGCCAGAGAGAAGAGGCATGGTGCTTCCACTTGGGTAAGAACCAATGAATGGACTGTAACTGATGAATACATTGCCTTAAATGATCGGGGCAATGTTATTTAATTTCAGCACACCTATGCTGCCTAATCAGACACCAGGGAAACAAAGAAGGAGAACAGGCGCTGACCCATTCATTTAACAGTAACACCAAAAACTGAAAGGGGTATAATGGAATTAAAATATAAAGTACTGCTGCCCTACCCCGGTAAAACTGGTGTGTTTGCTTCAGAACTACATTTCTACAACTATAATTTATATAAACAAGCTGCTGTGTAGCCATATGGGCGGCCAATTAAGCTCAGGATACACCGTAGATAACAGAAACATTTAGAAGAATCCCATTGTATACTACTGGGCTTTTCTGCTTTCTGTTGTGTATCCTGTGCCTTTTCTCCTTGTTCAGCTTTGAATGGCTGCCCGCATGGCTACACATAAACTATAGTAGTTTTTCTGAATCAAAAAACACCAGTTTTACCAGCACAGGGCAACAGTACATATATTTTCAATATTTCAAAACACTTTCATTTTTTGGTATTACATTACCTTTAAATAGGAAAACTAAAAATCAATCAACTTTACAAATACATTAAATTGAATTAACGTTTAGTATGATGTAGAGAATGATATTCTGAGGCAACTTGCAATTGGCTTCAATTTTTTTATTTGTGTTTTTTGATTTATTTCGCTTTTTATTCAGCAGCTCTCCAGTTTGCAGTTTCAGCAATCTGGTTGCTAGGGTCAAAATGACAATTGCAACCATGCACTGTTTGGAAAAAGAGACTGGAATATGAATAGAAGAGTTGAGTAATAAAAAGTAGCGATAGCAATAAACTTGTAGCCTTTGGGGTAAATTTATCAAAGAGTGAAGTTCCGCCACTAGAGTTAAATTCCGCAGCTCTCAATTCATTTCTATGGGATTTTGAAAGGCGTATTTATCAATGGGTGAAGTGAAAGTTCACCCTTTGATAAATATGTCTATAAAAATCCCATAGAAATGAATGGAGAGTGGCGGAATTTCACTCTTGTGGCGGAACTTCACTCTTTGATAAATTTACCCCAAAGGCTACAAGTTTAGGTTTAATTTTTCCACCGACTGCCCAATGCTCCTCGTTGTAATCCGATCGTTCAGCCCTAGGGCCGAATGTTCGGATTACTCCGATATAGCCCTGCTGTTGGTGGCCATTTCGGGGAAAGATCCGCTCATTTGGCGATGTCCAGCTTTACAGAGCATTTGGTTTTTTTTTTAGATGGGGTCAGTGACCCCCATTTGAAAGTCAGGAAAAGAAGGCAAAGTAAAAAAGGCCAATTGAAAAGTCGCTTAGAATAAGCCATTCTAGAACATATTAAACGTTAACTCAAAGGTGAACCAGCCTTTTAAGACATTCTTCTGTATTAAAACTGTAAACGTTATAGGAATGAATGGCACACAAGAGCAATGGCACATGGGCAGTCCACATGATTGTACTAAAATCTTTGACAGCATGACAACTCACCTACTACCGGTTTCCTACAAGCAGCAGTACACAAGGGCCGGAGAATACAACAGCATTTTTAGTATATGTTCCTCTAGGAAAGGGGGCGTGAATGGGACTGTGCTTGTTTAAATCGACAAACCCACAAACTGGGCATCCCATGGGTGTCATGTAAGTGAATGCAGGTAAAGCAATAATTCCAGCAGCACTCCGATATGTGAATCAATGATTATTTATTCATGCCATTAGCAGAGCGACGTTTCGGGCTATTCCAGCCCTTTATCAAGTGAATGCAGGGTTACAAAAATGCCAACAACTAAACTAAAAACATTTGACTAGGCTTCAGAAGGCCTCCTGCACCACCAATTGGTGATGCTTCAGTTCACATCCTTATGAATTTCATTAATTTATGCTTAGCTAGGGATCGATGGGCGCTTGCATGACGCGGGCCTATAAGGGACAACAGCGCGAGTGATCTCTATCATAAAATGTAGGTAACGCATTAGAGAACAGGCTTGTTGCTTCTTCATAACTGGGATTCCAAACGTGCAACCCTGCAGTTACTTAAAGGGCCAGTACACCACTTGCTTAAGATGAATACATTTTGCAGCCACTCCATGTTTGTAACTTCCTGGTTCTTGCAAGGTAAATAATATAATTATGGGGCTACACCCTCTACCCATCTCAGACATCTGCTTAAGATAACCCTCAAAAGAGCCACAAAAATAGTGTGAAGGGAGGGAGTTGTTTACACAGAGCTCATTACCATATATAATGTAGGGTTTTTTTTAATGCAAATGATAGAATGTAGTTTGAGCAGAGTTTCTACAAGGGGAGTGTAAAAGTGAACACTGTCTCTTTAACTCTACACTAATATCAAAGTGCTAGAGCTGTGGTTCAGCAACAACCCGGGTGGATAGACGCTGAGCCGGGTTACCCAGCTAAAGTGCTGCTAGCAGAGAATGCTGGGAATAGTAGCATGTAAGAGCTTGGAGGGAAGCGAGTGTGACATTCCAAGTCTCCACAGACAATCATGTGAATGATACTCAGCTCCCCAGCAGCAGGCCTCTCCCTTTCCCACGACCCCCTCCCTCCCCTCCATACAGCCCACTGTAACTTCCTCTCACAACGCCCTGACAGCCCGAGGCAGCTCACCTGAGAGAAGCAGCGCAGCAGGGTACAGAAAGCGCGCGCCCAGAGCCTGGCACCATGAGCCCCAGCACAGGTCTCAGCCACACGGTCCTCACAGAGATTCCAACCGCCTCGAGCTTCCACCTCTTAGGCCAGGCATCAGAAACCACCTAGCTCCGCCTACCAGCCCTGGTCACGCCCACGTACAAGAGCCGCTGCTCTTTTCCTTGCCACAACCAAAGCGTCGTCATACTTCACTCTGCGGCCACGCCCACTACAAAGAAAAAATGTACTGACGGCATACTTGTACCTCAGCGCATGCGCAGCTTTCCTGCCGTACTATTGGAAAATTGTTGACGTAAGATATTGTGCTTCGCCTGCGGCGCTTTTATTTTCAGCCTAGAAGTCACAAGGAAAGACAAAGACCTGAGAGGCACGGCTGGAGAAAATGCGCATGAGTATATTTGGTAGTGAGTAGTGACATTTATCATCTGGCCATTTCATATTACTATTCTTCTTACTTGACAAATTCACTGACGTCAGAAGCAGAGGGACGTGCGCATGCGTAGAATTTAGAAATTGCATATTAAAATACTTCAGGGAGGGCTGCGGGAGCTCGTGTTTCACTCGTATGTCACCATATAGATTGTTATTATAGCTCAGGGCACGGAGGACTCAGCTGCCTGATGTGTCTGTGAGGTAAAAATAAGACTCTGGGAAGGGAGTGTGACTGTGGGATAGCAGGTATAGTAGGGAGAGATGATGCCTATAGTAACAGTGGATAATAGTCTCTGGGAAGGGAGTGTGACTGTGGGATAGCAGGTATAGTAGGGAGAGATGGTGCCTATAGTAACAGTGGGATAATAGTCTCTGGGAAGGGAGTGTGACTGTGGGATAGCAGGTATAGTAGGGAGAGATGATGCCTATAGTAACAGTGGGGATAATAGTCTCTGGGAAGGGAGTGTGACTGTGGGATAGCAGGTATAGTAGGGAGAGATGATGCCTATAGTAACAGTGGGATAATAGTCTCTGGGAAGGGAGTGTGACTGTGGGATAGCAGGTATAGTAGGGAGAGATGGTGCCTAGTAGATGGGAATAATAGTTGGAAGGGAATGTAGATCAGGATAGAAGGTATGCATGAAATTAGTGAAATAAGATAAATAAAACCCAGCTGAGCTGTTACACAAAATGAATTTCGTGTAAAAAAAAAAAAAATTCTGGAGGATGTGCAAACCAAATGTGTACAATAATTATTTGAGATGCCAAAAAAACACCTCACCTAAAAACATATTTAGAAGCAACTAAATTGCACTTACAATGTTAATTTAGGTACTGATAATTCGTATGTTTCTGAAAATAATCTTAAAGAGATGGCATGCAGGAAACTTCAGGTGTTATTCTGCCTAAGGCTGGATGATTGAGCGCAATAACTTATTAGTGTTATATGTATCAGGGCCGGCCAAGTCATTAGTTCACCCAAAGCAGAGCACCGTCAACAAGCCGCCTTCCCCCGCTAGTGCATGCATTTGTGTTGGCGCGGGTGCACTAGTGCATACTGTGCCTCTTCAGTAATGTGCGTTGGGACAGGGAGGCAGGCGTTCCGTGTGGACCAGGAGAGGGCGGCACAAAACTGTTGTGCCACCAACCTCATCAGCAACTAGGGGCAGCCATTTGCGACCTAGTCATGTGCCTCTTCTGCTTACCCTTAGTTCCGGCCCTGATGTACATTGTCTGACCTGATTGCTGGGAAATTTTTAACAAACAAAAAATGGTCTTGAGAATAGATTTATCACTAAATTGCTTGACTTTATGAACTATTTCTTGTACCAAATAAATCTTAGTTTTCATGACAAGGTAATTAGTAATCTGTATTAACGAGGATATTTTCATTGGATATAGTGTTATCTGCTGCTCGCTCCACATAAAATAATGGTACATAAAATAAGGACATTGAGACGAATGTGAATAGCACAGAATTGTTATGAATAAAATATATTACAATTAGGGATGCACCAAATCCACTATTTTGGATTCGGTCGAACCCCCGAATCCTTTGGGAAAGATTCGGCCGAATCCTAATTTGCATATGCAAATTAGGGGTGTGAAGAGAAAAACATTTTTTACTTCCTTGTTTTCTGACAAAAAGTCACGCAATCTCCTTCCCCGCCCCTAATTTTCATTATGATTTGGTTCCACAGAAGACAGAAAAAGACAAAGATGGCAATGAGGAGCTTCATCAGAAATACCCCAGACTGTTGCAATTATAAGCGAACAGAAACACTGTGCCAGAGGATCAGGTAAGCAATTATAATCACTGCGGGGTAGAGTCCTGAGCGGAACCAATTTTTGAAACCCAACCCGGACACACAACCCGCTTGGACCAGCTACCCGACCTGCAAGTGCCTTATGCGCAACCCGATCCCTGACCTGCTGACCATCAAGAAGTAGGAAGTGCTGCCATAGACCAGAAGTGACATCGTTAGAAGTAGGTGTGATCAGAAAAAAAGTTTTCAAAACATACGTAAAGGAGTAAAGCTCGCTATTGAGAAAACACGCAACCGACCTGCAGAACCACCCACCCACGTCTAAAGCCACACCCGAAAGTTCTACCCGCAACCCACAGGTTACCCGTTTTTTTGCAGGGTAGCTGTGGGTAACGACCGCTGCAGGACTCTATTGCAGGGTGCATAGCATTTTCTTATCCCCCCCAGCAATTTAACCCTTTGTATACTGTTAACTCATTAATGATATTATAAGAGGGCGGTTTGCCTATTTCTGAATTAATGTTTGTAGAGACTTATCTTTGTTCAGCCTTATGATGTCATGTATTTTTAAATAGGAATGAGAGATCAAACAGATTTTCAAATCTGAATAAATGCATCACGGGTAAAAGTTTTAAAGGAGACGTATAGGATAAATAACCCCCTCCCCCACTCATTTTGTAGGCAATAATGAGTTATATATGGCACTGTCTTTACTCAGGACTAAAAATAATCATTATCTTTAAAAATGTCCCCTGTATTGGAATTCCTTATATATCTGTTACAGTCGTTGTTTCATATGAAAAGTGGATGTGTTCTAACGTTCCCTTCCAGAAGCAGGAGGGGATAGCCAATCACAGCCCTGCAGTCATACAAGCAAAGACAGGTTCCAGTTCCCTATCAGGTCCAGTTAACTGCTGATTGATTCCTATCCTACAGTGCAGAGTGCCGCCTGATCTCCTGCACAGCCTGGCAAAGGAGCCTGCAGGAAGTGAAATTCTTTTTTCAGAACAGATTTTGTAGCATCAAATTAACACGTGAAATAATTCAGATGATGTAAAACACCTTTTTTGTGAGATTTTGTTATGATTGGTGAAAATTAGTTGGGATTTTTTTTTTTAAATGCAAAAATTCAGAAAGAAAATAACACCACCTAAAAAAAAAACCACTGTGATGCCACATTCAAGCAAGTTGATGTTCAAGTTTTTTTTCCACACATTTTCCACCAGTGTGACTTTTTTACATCCTCACTGAAAATGAATGGAAAAGCGTGAAGTTAAAAATTGCAGTCAGGTTTTTTTTTTTTTGATTAAGATCAAAACCTCGCAAAATATGATAATAAGAGACACTGATGAATATAAATAATATGTATCAAGTCAGACAACAAGAAAGTTATATATTTCATTTTTTTATTGCACAGATTGACTTCTGAGACAAAAACATGACACTCCTTCACCAGCACAATATTTAACACATTGGCACATATTTTCGGTTCTACCATCACAGTGAATGATGGTTGGCCTAGATTACTGCAGTTTAGAAGGGAGCTGGTACAACAGGAATCCCAGAGACTGCAGAACACAGTGTTGTGTGGGTTACCTATACTGTCTCATGTACAGTCCTATTCATCCGGAACTAGAACATTTTAACAATATCAGGGTTCATTGCCTTAAACACAGGTTTCTCTTACCAAAAATATATCAGATACCTCCTGTAGGTCAATAAAACTTTGAGGCAAACTAGTGGTGCATAACTGTATCACTGACTAAAAGGAAACCCCAATCCACCAAGAAAGAGCGTAATAAGTGAGCTGAGAGATTCACTCATTATGCGAATGACTAAACAAGACCACCCACACCAGAAGCATAGCGCCCTCTAGGAGCATTTTCGAACCCAAATAGTACCCCAATGGGCGTGCATGCTCTATTTGTCCTCACCGCCGGTGGGGGGAAAATTCTACTATGATAGGTGCCCTTAACTACTAAGATAGGTGCCCTTTACTACTATGATAGGTGCAGCGGTAAAGGCAAAGGTTTGGGTGGCACTAGCCACTATTCCTCAGGCAGGAGCAAGAAGGTGCTAGTTTTACCCAGAAGCAATGAAGCTTTACTTTGTTTCTGCAGTAATAACCCCCATTAAATAGATAGATCTGATAGAAATTATAGATCTTTTAAAAAAAAACTTAATGATTTTGAATAGTACTCCAAATTAAACCAATTTAGCTCTATTTTAATTTATTCCCCCCTTACGTTTTTCAGCAGTAGTATAATAAGTCTGGTTGTCTACTCTCAGCTGTTTGATTGTTTCATTGGTTGCTGGTATTTCTCAGCAACTTCAGCCCGACTCGAAGTTCACTATTTGTAATATCGACTTGTTGCCTTTGTAAAAGACCCCAGTAAAGCTTTGGGTCATCAAGGGATAAACACTGTATGTTGTTGCTGCTGGGAAATACCTGCAACTAATGTATCCGTTTGGAGAGTAGCTGCTATAGGTTTACATGGTAATTCATGTTTAATGCTTTTTTAGAAAAATAATTAAAAAATATTGAAAGCAATCAAGAAGAATCATTATTTTTGGCATACTATTTAGAAACAATGGATGCCCATACAGTGGTGTGCTCAAGCATCAGTGTTGTGTAGTTTGGCACAGTTGTGCCATTTGATTGAAAGTACCATTGTGCCTGTTATACATTGTTTACATTTTAGTTACAGTGTAAGCAGTGTTTATATTACATTTTTTTGCATAACAATCTGTTAATGGAATCTTGCACAGAAACAGAATACAATGTCAGATACAAATCTCCCAGCCATAGCTTTGCCCATTTCCTTTGCTTCTTTCAGAGACAAATATGAACATAGCTGGCATTTGGCACAAAGCTTCCAATTTTTTCTCTTATATTAGTGTACAAGTATGGGATCCATAATCTGGAAACCCATTATTGAGAAAGCTCTGAATCACGGAAAGGCCATCTCCTTTAATTAAATTTTTTAAAAAGTATTTCTTTCAGTCTGTAATAATAAAACAGTACCGTGTACTGGATCCCAACTAAGATATAATTACTCTTTTCTAAAGACAAAACTGCCCTATTGGGTTTATTTAATGTTTAAATGATTTTTTAGTAAACTTAAGTTATGAGGATCCAAATTACAGAAAGACCCCTGATCCGGAAAACCCCAGGTCCCAAACATTCTGAATTACAGGTCCCTGTAGTAGTAATGTAATATGGCCAAGAGCAGCATTATATATTGGCATTCTTTAGACCATTCTAGAAAGTCAATGTCTGTTCTTCAATGTATACTTTGGCATTTGTGTAGTTCTCTATGGAATTAAAATGAATGTATGTGCACAGAGTGAAATAAGGTGACTTAGGTATATATTTTATTCTTCCAAATTATGAACAATACTCCCAACTGACCCTCTAAGGAGCTGAGCAGTTACAGTTCCATATTTACTCATTACTTTTATCCTCTTTTGGCAACATATTTATCTAGTACAGGATTACTGCTTACACTTTAGGCACAATAAAAAAATAACTATAAGAGACTGAAAGGCAAATTGATTTTTTCTCATGTGCAGCATCGACTCTAAAGCATCTACGATAAAGCAGCAACACAGAATTTACCATCCATACTAATTGCTGAAAATTGGCACTGATTTTGTACCCTCTGAGCAGTGGGCTGAGGCAATTCAGAGGTGCAACTGGTACGTAAGATATCGGTTTTTGTAATACCCATAGCCCTGCCTACCAATTATGATGGGGAAACGTATATCTGCTCTCTCTCAGGTGCCTATCTAGTGCCACCCAGCCATATGGTACAAATCAGAATCAATATGGTGTCTATGCTGCACAAGTATTTTCAAGTTACAAAACAAAATTTCATCGAAATCTACAAATTGTCATTAGCAATGGAGCACTGTAATTTATAATGACAACTTTCCTTTGCAGATAATGGAATGGTATGTGCTTACAGACAAGCATGCACACTCCCACACTGTGGAGTAAAGACAAAGGACATTTGAAAGTGGTAAGAGAAACTTAATACCTTTGGTGAAACAGCTACAGGGTAAAGGTTAGTAAAATGACAAATGAGTGAGTGTTTAAAATGGTTATCTGTATATACGTGTGTCCTGTGTGTGTGTGTGTAGATATGTTGTTGTATGCCCTAAAGAAAGATTATTTTGTATCCTTAATAATGAGTGAATCGCTTAATCAACACACATGAGCAACTTATTGTACAACATAGTATATTGCATAGATTTGCAGAGTAGTGTTTAATGTATACCAACAATCCGGCATATGCAATAATGTGGGCAAAATAGCAGTGTTTGCAGTGGTCAACACAACTAAATAGATAGAATGGGGAACTTCACCAATTATAATGTATATGTGGGTGGGGATGTATATCATATAAATGTGGCTAGTTTAGTAGTGTGTTCATACTATGTAATAAATTACTAAACCCGTTTTACTGCGGTATAGCCAAGCCGTGGCTTTCCACACTTCATCTGCTTAATAAATTAAGATGCTAATGTCCAGCAGCAGTTGCTTTGTGAATTTAATTGGATATTATAGTCAGCCTCCGGCAAGTAAACGATCATAATCTGCAACTGCTTGTCTTTTTGTTTTAAAGTGCTCCCATATCTGCAACAGAATCTTGTGTTTGGTCACTCCAGTGTGGAATGTGTAGTAGGAAACATTACTAACAAAGGGAAAGTCAGTATCGAGAGGCATCTTATTTAATTGGAGAGTCCAGTATTTCATGGTAATCTTGTCGTCCTAATCTGCCCAGGTAGAGTTTGTAACCAGCCAAGGCAAAGACACAGATCATGATGACCGCCCCTCCTATTAGGTCATAAACACTTGGAGACATGTGCAGAACAAGAAGCTGAAGGACCATGGCAACAACGATCTCTAAGTGTTGAACTGTGCTTACCAAGGCTGGGTGGAATTTATACAATGCATAATAAACACCAAGGAATGCCACAGTGGAACACAAGCAGATAGCAATAAGGTAACCCCAGGTTTCTCCATCCAGTGGTATGATCGGTTCTTGCAGCACAAACATAGTACATGCTCCCCAAACACTTCCAGTCCAACCAAAGGTAAAGAGAGCAGTCCACATGCTGACCTTCTCTTTAATAGATCTGTAGATGATCATAGCAAGTGCTGTCGTCAGCCCAGCCATGACGGTCATGGTGTAACCAAAAGCTTCTTTCCATACACCAAGAAATGAGTTCTGTTCATTAACAATATTGGGTATCATGACCAAGCATGCACCAAATACGCTACCAACTACAGTAATCAAATCAACATATGGCATGTGTTCATCGATCAGCAAAAAGGCCAGAATAGCACTGAAGACAGTGGTAGTTGCTCTCCACATTATGGTTCCATTGCTAGGGGGAACAATGGAGAAGGATGTGTAGGCACAGGTTATGGAGATAACATTGCAAACACCATAGGAGAAAAGCCGTAACCTGTACCCTGAAGGGCCAAAGGGGTCCTCTTTGTAGTAACATACCATTAGTATAGACAGCACTTGGATAACTGAGCGAATAAATATCAGCTCCAAAGAGGGCACTTTGGAACGATCAGAAGCCAGTCTAGTGATGAGGGCAACACAGCCATGAGCTAACGCAGAGCAAAACAGCACTGCCCACATTTTCCTTGACTGGAATATGGAACTGTCTGCAAAACTTTGTAACTGCTCTGCAATTCCATTGTCTGAGTCTTCCGTGGGTCTAGGCCTTGCATCCATAGTCCCGAAACATGTCTTTCCCTTCTGTTTAGCATCTCCTAACAGCCTTTTCTTGGAATTTTCCTCCAGAGATCCCCCATTATCTTCACTTGTATCCCCATATCCTTCATCTCCTGGCTGAGGGTAGTGGGATGTATATTTTACTGTAACTGTGTTTGGGTGTATTTTTACCCTTTTCTTGGTGGTATAAGGTTTGGATGGGGATTTATCCATGTCTTCAGTTACTCTGTAAGGAGCAAGATACAGAAAAGATATCAATACAACAGTAAGACTAACAAAAACTATAATAACTGAATCACAGGGAAACCTTAATACAGATGTTTTAAAGTCAGATGTAGGAGAAACTGCAGCAAAGTTAACAGGACATGAGTTAAATAAAAGGTGGCTTACATTTCATCCCCCCCAATGAATTTAAATACTAGTATTATAATTATTACCATATAATTATGAAGAGCCAACCTATTCCACAGAGCTGTGCATCAAATGGGTGTATACATGAAACATACAGATTACATACAAAAATACAACTGATACAAAATTAAAGCAGGCCCTGCCCAAGAGAACTAAAACTACATGTAATACAATGGGCTTGATAACTTTAGCTTACAATCCATGACTTCCAATATCCTAATATCTTATCTTTATAAAGCACAGAAATCAGCTTGTAGATTAAATTTTCTTTTAAATATTGGCGTAATGCTAAATAGCACAATATAATCCAATTATCATGTAACAATGAGAGTACACACTGTGCAATGTAATATATGGGTAGTTATTAAGATGACCAGGATATTTCAAGCACTATTGCCATGGTGCAGAGCAATTTCCTAAATGTCAGAGAAACAAGCAACCTGAGAACCCTATATAATGTTATTACATGGCAGGAACAAACAATGCTTCTCTAACAGGTGTCTTACATAGCAAAAGGGACCCTTGAATTATAAAATAAATAGGAATGTAAAAGAAACAAGAGGGAGGAAACGTAGAAGAAAAACTGAATGTATTCAGGTATGGGACCTGTTATCCAGAAAGTTCCGTAATTTGGATCTGCATACCTTAAGACTTCTAAAAATCATGTAAACATTAAATAAACCCAATAGGCTGGTTTTGCTTTCAATAGGAATTCATTATATCTTAGTTTGGATGAAGTACAAAGCACTGCAATATTATTACAGAGAAAAAGGAAATCATTTTTAAAAATGTGGATTATTTGGATACAATGGAGTCTATGAGAGACGACCTTTCCGTAATTTAGAGCTTTCTGGTTAACAGGTTTCCGGATTAGGGATCCTATACCTGTATTTAGAAATGTTACTAAATTTGACTAAAAAAACAATATTTATGCAAATGTATACAGAAATAAGGATTGTAGGCAGCCTCAGAGCCATTGATGCTATGCCGTTAACTGCAGATCACTCCTTGTCATGGAAAGCAAAGCTTGGGGGCCCCAAATTAGATGATGCTTATTTAACAGTGCATAGAAGATAAACTAGACTACATTGGCGGTTTAGCCTTCCCCTGTAATAGAATTACCTTTTCAGGTTTCAGTTCTCAGCCAAGGCCAAACATACTACTGCATTAACCGATAATCTCTCTACATTGTTCAGTGGCATTGTCACTAAGGAACAATAGCAGCGGTATTTTTTAGAATCTCTAAGGCTGACAAAACATTCTTGTTATATTTAAAGGTTTCCTTAAGGACCAAGTAAGTGATACAAAATGATAAAGGAATGGTTTTAATGATTCCATCAATTGCTCATCCCATCCCAGCTTCTTATTAGGACAATTTGGAGCAGATTGGTTCACATATCACAGGAGATTTGGTACCATGGCAAAGATAAAACAAAGTGCAGGGTGAGAAATACAAAAGAAAGGGTAGGATATAAAAGATGGTGTTTCTTGCTAAATTGTCATTGTTTTATGTCCCCTCAGTATCATGATGCTGTATCTGTGGCCAGAAGCGGGCCGGGCACCCTAGGCAACCCAGCCAGCCTGCTTGCCCCCTCTTTTCCCCCCATCACTCGCATGAGCAGTAAAGACGCTGCCGGTGGGCATTCGCAGTAACTCCTAGCCCGTGCCCCAGAACACCACTTAAGCATGCAGCACATATTGCAAACAGAGTTCCAGGTGGGTTTGGCCTAGGGGTAGGCAGAAGAGGTAGCTGCCCATCGCCCTAGGCAGCTGCCTCTTCTGCCAACCCCTATTTCCGGCCCTGTCTGTGGCTTGTCAACTCTGGCCAGTTTAAAACATGTTTTTTTTTTAAAAAACACATAATTTAAAAGTGGTGCTCCAGCAGAATTCTGCACTGAAATCCATTTTTCAAAAGAGCAAACAGATTTTTTTTATATTAAATTTTGAAATCTGACATGGGGCTAGACATATTGTCGTTTCCCAGCTGCCCCCAGGCATGTGACTATTTTCTGATAAACTCTAGTCACTCTTCACTGCTGCACTGCAAGTTTGAGTGATATCAGCCCCCCCCCAGCAGCCTAACAAAAGAATAATGGGAAGGAAACCAGATAGCAGCTCCCTAAAGGTGGCCATACATGGATAGATCCGCTTGTTTGGCAATGTCGCCAAACGAGCGGATCTCCCTCCGATATGCCCATCTTGAGGTGGGCAATATCGGGCTGATCTGATCGTGGGCCCTAGGGCCCAACGATCGGATCCTAGCGTTCGCGGGCGGGAGGATCGCGGGACCGCATCAACGAACAGATGCGGCCGCGATCCGACGGGATTTTTAATCCCATCCGATCGAGATCTGGCCGACTTTCGGCCAGATCTCGATCAGGGAAGCCTGTCGGGGGCCCCCATACACGGGCCAATAAGCTGCCGACTCGGTCTGTCTGCAGCTTTTATCGGCCCGTGTATGGCCACCTTAAAACAAGATAACAGCTCCCTGGTAGAACTAAAAACAACACTCAATAGTAAAAGCCAAGTCCCACTGAGACTTATTCAGTTACATTAAGTAGGAGAAATAACAGCCTGCCAGAAAGTAGTTCCATCCTAAAGTGCAGGTACAAGTCACTTGACTGGGTGCAACTGGGAAACTAACAATATGTCTAGCCCCATGTCAGATTTCAAAAATTGAATATAAAAATCTGTTTGCTCTTTTGAGAACTGGATTTCAGTGCAAAATTCTGCTGGAGCAGCACTATTAACTGATGTGTTTTGAAAAAAACTTGTTTTCCCATGACAGTATCCCTTCAAGAGTAAGGGCACAAGGGCAGATTTGGGGAGATTAGTTGCCCTGGGCGACAGTCTCCCCAAACTGCCTTCCTGCCGGCTATAATGAAAAATCAACAGCAGGATGACAATCGCGACGCTTCGTTTTCCAAAGTCACCCTCGTGAGGCAAGATAAGATACCTTCTTTAAGGACACAAACATTGTTTTCAAGTCTTCTTCTAGCAAACTTAGTATATCTTTGGAAATGCTTTTGCTTTTGTGACCTTATATGAACTTAATGCTTTTGATGCCCATTCTGACCTTTGCCCAGTTTAATTGTTTTAAATAAGTTGAGCCTCTCCTAATCACAGATCTGCTTGACCATTCCAGTTCCATCACTTGACTATACATCACCTTCCTCTCTCCATTCCACCAGCTTCCTGTCTCAACCTCGGGTATGGTTGGTGTCGGTGTGAGCTGCTTGTTGAGCCATTAGCCATACTTGATCTAGAAGTCACGGCTGATAATTCCTAACAATATTCCTTTAAAGGGGATGTTCACCTTTGATAATGTTAATGTTAATTTTCAGTATGATGTAGAGAGTGATATCCTGAGACAATCTGCAATTGGTATTCATTTTTTATTATTTGGTTGAGTTATTTAGCTTTTTATTCAGCAGCTCCCCAGTTTGCAGTTTCAGCAATCTGGTTGCTAGGGTCCAAATTACCCTAGCAACCATGCATTGATTTGAATGGCAGACTGACATATGAATAGGAGAGGCCGGAATAGAAATATGAGTAATAAAAAGTAGCATTAACAATAAATCTGTAGCCTTGCAGAGCATTTGTATTTTAGATGGGGTCAGTGACCCCCAACTGAAAGCAAGAAAGTAAAGTAAATAATTAAAAAACTATTTAAAGTAAATAATGAATACCAATTGAAACATTGCTTAGAATTGGCCATTCCATAACATACTAAAAGTTAACTTAAATGTGTACCACCCCTTTAAGGGTACAAATTATAAGGTAATACCCTTACTTGCTCTTTCCTCATCCAATTTCAGATTGAGACCCATCGTCATCCTTATGCAGAGTCTTATCACAAAATTATTAATGCTGCATCTACCTTTACCTTAAGTCTACTAGAAAATCATGTAAACATTAAAGAAACCCAATAGGAGTATCTTGCATCCAATAATGATTAATTATATCTTACTTGGGGTATCATTGATATAATGTTTTATCATTACAGAGAAAAAGGAAATATGTTTTGGATAAAATGTCTATGGGAGCTGGGCATTCTGTAATTCGGAGCTTTCTGGATAACAGGCAGGCCCGGACTGGCAATCTGTGGGTTCTGGCAAATGCCAGAGGAGCTGCTATAAGGTCTTATGTAAAGTCAGTATTTAGTGGGCTGGTGGGGGCTGTTTGGGCTTCTATGTGGGCTGAATGGGCCTCTGTCTACCTGAAATGCCAGGGCCTATTTTAATTCTCAGTCCGGACCTGATAACAGGTTTCCGGATAACAGATCCCATACCTGTATTGTACTGTATATAATAGAGCACTAGTGTGCTCCATTGAGAATGCCAGTGATATACTTGGTGGAGGCAGCAAATGACTGCTTTACATTAATAGCCAAAACTATTTTGGCTGCAGCCAAAATTAATTTAGTGGATGACTTCAAAAAGATAATTGTCAGTTATTCATAGAATGTTGGCCCTGGCCCTTACGACTATTTTAACTTGTCTTGTTTTTTTATACAGGGCTTTTTGTTTTTTTTATGGTGTTGTGCAGCATTTTCTTAACTATATTTAGTCCTTCACATCAGTCACTGCTCCAGTGGGACTGAAAATCTAGTTTTCCTACCACTCAGGCAGAAACACATGGAAACACACACTAGAGGCCCTTTGATCGGGAGCCAATTAAACCAGGTCCGGACTGAGAATTAAATTAGGCCCTGCCATTTCAGGTACACAGAGGCCCAATCAGCCCCCACCAGCCCACTAAATAGAGACTTTCTATGGCACCTTATAGCAGCCCCTCTGGCATTTGCCAGAACCCACAGATTGCCAGTCTGGGCCTGAATTAAACTGTCAGAATATTTTAAACAGTAGAAGGAAAGCCATGCAATTATTGAAACGTGCAACATCTGGGCAACTTGACAGTGGGAGGCAGATTAACGTATATTATTCAGACATTTTGGGGCAGATTTAAGGGTCAAATTGAAAATTCAAATTTTTGGGATTTTTTATGGTCAAAACTGTCAAATTCAACTAAGGATTTACTCAAATTCGATTTTTCAATAAATTTGATTTTCGAGATTTATCATACTTTGGCCCTTTAAGAACTCATTCTAATATTCGCCACCTAAAACCTGCCAAATTGCTGTTTAAGTCAATGGGAGACGTCCAGGGATCAGTTTGGAGTTGTTTGCAGTCTTCCAGACATTCAAGTTTTTTTCGGAGAAAAAGCTCGAATCGAGTTTTTAAAATTCTAATCCAATTCTAACCTGATTCTTTTCAACCGAGTTGAAAATTTTTTTTATTTTTATAATAAAATTCGATTGGCTAGCCATGCTGTAACCTGAGTGAGGCCACATCCCCTGGACCAAAAGACAGACCTTCCAGCAAGCTTTTTATAAGGGGATTACTTAGAAAACTTTAAAGGGATTCTGTCATGATTTTTATGATGCAGTTTTTATTTCTAAAATGCACTGTTTACATTGAAAATTATTTACTCTACCGTATAAAATTGCATTTTTAGTTGTAATATTGTTGTGTAGGCTCCATCTCAGGTCATTTTGCCTGGTCATGTGCTTTTAGAAAGAGCCAGCACTTTAGGATGGAACTGCTTTCTGGTTGGCTGTTGTTTCTCCTACTCAATATATCTGAATGTGTCGCAGTGGGACATGGATTTTACTATTAAGTGCTTTTCTTAGATCTACCAGGGAGCTGTTATCTTGTGTTAGGGAGCTGCTATCTGGTTACTTTCCCATTGTTCTGTTGTTAGGCTGCTGGGGAGGGGGTGATATCTCTCCAACTTGCAGTACAGCAGTAAACAGTGACTGAAGTTTATCAGAGCACAGGTCACATGACTTGGGGCAGCTGGGAAACTGACAATATGTCTAGCCCCATGTCAGATTTCAAAATTAAATATAAAATAATCTGTTTGCTCTTTTGAGAAATGGATTTCAGTGCATAATTCTGTTGGAGCAGCACTATTAACTGATGCATTTTGAAAACATTACAGTATCCCTTTAAGCAGAGTGAGTAACATGGCATTCTGTAGAGACAAGACAAGTGGAACGTGCAACGTAAGCGGTGGCAAACCAGCCCTGAATTTACAGCGATTGGTAATGACTACAGACCCTGGTCAGGTGGTATTGTAGAGAAACCAACACTTAGAGGCACATTTATTAAAGGTCTAATTTATGTGAGTTTTTTTAAACTATTAATTTAGAATATACTCAAAATTCAGCTGGGGGGATTATTTAATGAAAAAATTGAATATCTAAAACTCACACGATTTTTACAGACTCGAAAACTCGAATCTAATTCAAATCGAATTAGACTAAACTCGATTCAAGTTTTTTTCTCCCAAATGTCAGGAAGGCTAGTAACATCTCCATATTCATGCCTGGACCTCTCCCATTGATTAATTCGGCAAGTTTTAGGTGGCGAATAGTCGAATTCGAGTTTTTAAAGGGTATGATAAATCTCGAAATTTGAATTCCCATTAAAATTCAAATTAAGTTTGGATAATTCACAATTCGAATTTGAGAGTTTTGAAAAAAAAAAAAAAACGAAAATTTTAATTAGAATTCACAATTTGATAAATCTGCCCTATAGAATCAATTGGCTCAAGTTTTTTTTACCTGCAAGGACTTGCTCATCCAGCTACTGGAAACATCAGTCTGTCCGAAAGACACTTTAGGGTAACAACAAAAAAAGTTGGCAAGAAAAATCTTTGAAGGGGATTTGCTTGTTGCTATCTACCCACAGCCCCACCACTCCCCACACACACATACGTGCACATATGCTGGTGATAGTTTGCAGTGGGTGAGCAAAATTTTCAAGGCTAAACTACGGCTACGAAGAAAGCAGAGCCCAGGGTCAAGACAAAAATATTGTGTGCAGAAAATTACCTAAAGTAAGAGCTATCTGAGACATTGCTTGCATTATTTAATTGCACAAAATAAACTCTGTATTCTTCCTATAATATGAAAGAGATTATGGAATGGATATACAGTATATTGCTTAAAAGATGATAATATGCGCACCTAAACTCCATTTTCTCCAATGTATTACCTACAAATAAGAGTAGGAAACAGGTGCATCATGGAAACTATGTACTCACCTATTTGCTGGAGCTCTCTGAACAAATACAAAATTCACTCTGCTGATTGCTAGGCACTGTAACCTTTAATGCCTTATGTTCGTCTGTGCGTATGAATAAACCATGGAAACGCAGAAAGCAGTAGTAGATCAGAGGCACATAAACCAATCTGACTTTATCTTTATCCGTTAGACAGTAGCCTCTAAATTGATCTTTGCCATTTGGATTCTGGATTTCTGAATGCACCAAGCATGTATAATGACTTATATCTCCAGTCTGCAGCTCCAAACTACACCAAACCAATATTCAATATCTGAGCATTGACTAATAACCAGTATCTTAGTGCTAGGATAGTCTAATGCAGCGTAGGGGCGATGCAAGCTTAAAGACTGATCAGAGTCAAATTATAGGCTCTATTATAGCAGTGCTGTAATGCTGTAAACTTGTACGGGTAATGATAAATGTACTGCAAAGAAAATCAGAATTCAAAACCCATATGCTGTCAGAATGGAATTTTTAGTAATTGCAATCAGTTTATATAGTCCATTTCTTTAAAACTTACTGCCAGCAGAATATATGGGCACCGCTTGCTGTACATCATCGAATATAGAGGTTTCCTATGCTTGTGCAAGTGGATAATTAGTTTGTGTAGCTAGTTATTTAAGCAATTCTTCAATTCCTAAGACATACCTGGCTGTTTCAGTTACATGACCTGATATTTAGGATTTCCTTTCAGCACCATGGACAGTAGTACAATTTCAGCACCAAGGACATGACTCATTAGATAAGTCATTCTCCTAAGGACAGAGACACGCTGCTATTTCGGCAGATTAGTCGCTACAAATCGCTTCTTCTTTGGGCGACTAATCTCCCCGAACTGCCTTCCCACCGGCTAGAATGTAAATCGCCAGCGGGATGGCACTCGGATCACTTCAGCTTTCCAAAGTCGGCCGAAGTTACCTCGTGAGGCGACTTCGGAAAACAAAGCATTTAGAGTGCTATCCCAGTGGCGATTTACTATATAGCCAGCGGAAAGGCAGTTTGGGGAGACTAGTCATCCGAAGAAGAAACGATTTGTCGATGGGCGACTAATCTCCCCAAAAAAGCAGCATGTGTCTCTGCTCTAAGGTTTCATTTACTAACGAAGTGCCAACAAGTGGAAAAACAAGTATAATTCATAACGTTTCTTTCTTACCTACAGAAGCACAGTATAATAAGGCCCCCTTTTGTCAGGTGTAAAATTTTGCTTATCATGCCATAGGCATATTAGAAGTGTTTACTTAAAATTAAAGAAGGGGCAGCATATGCGTAGGACATGGACATACCCTTACACAATCTTCATTTACATAAAATTAAGATGGCTCAACACAGAGAACCTATAGGCACAACACAAAAAGGGAACATGTACTAACCTCTTTGTCAAGGCAGTTATTAAATGCAGGGCCCGTTTGCACTGAAGAAGACTGCACCTTGCACCTCATGCACCAAAGTATATTAATTGTTTAATTGACACAAAGCAACAGAACAGAAGAATGCAGGTTGGCACAAGGGCTTAGTGATTACTTTTTAATGGCAGATTTTTCTGCCAATTTGTGTGGTTAGTGTGCGTAAATGAGCCCCCTTGTGTCCATTGTGGTGTAGCAGTTGGTTGGCAGGTAAAGGAATGATAAATCATTTGTTGGCACTTCCTAAATAAACTTGCCCTCGGGTCTTTAATAGATTAACCCACAAAATGTGTCATCCAGTCAACATCAAATGAAGAACCATGATTTGTTGAATGTGCGAGTCCTCAAATCTGTGTTCCGAAAACCAACTATACTGTATGACAAAATTAAATACACCTGAGTGCAGGGATGTCAAACCTGTGGTCCTTTAGCTGTTCCGAAGCTATGGTTCCCAGTAACCCCAAACAGCCTTCAGCCAGTGACTAGATACTGGAACCCATCATCAAACAAGCTGGAGAGCTGGGAATTTAATTACCCTTTTCCATTGCAAACAGCCAAGAAGCATGCAGGGGTTACAGCAGCAAAAATCCATCTAAGATTCTTTTAGAGCTGCCAGTCTGCACAAAACATGGAGTAATTGGCTCTCTCTTGGGTGACCCTGAGACAATCACAATAAACATCTAAATTAAGAGATTATGCTTACTATTCTAAATCTCTAGGTCAAATCCTATCCAACTATGCATGCAACATCCTTCAGTACTGTACCCATTATTTAATAGCTTAAAATTTCCAAATCAAATATTCCTGCACATATTGCAACCCTGTTATAACTAAGGTGACATTGCTTTGGGAGTTTTCCTTATCCAGCACTAGAAGCAGTCAGATACTAAAACACAGGCATATCAGGCATTACCTTCTGTTGCAAGGAATGAAGGTAGTGATGGCTTCAGAAGTAACCAGTTGACTTGGTGTAAGAGATGGAGTGCCGATACATATCCAGGTGACCTCTCAGTTACGCTTTAGTCTTACCAAAATCAGGCAACCATCCAAAGAGCCCTACAGTGTCTATCGGCAGCTGCTGCACTGAATGTGGAAAAGAAAAGGATCGTTTCTAAAGGGCAGCGAGTTCTCCCCACCCCCTTCCCTATCCTTCTCACTCTCCGTTGCTCCTCTTTTTAGACTGCATTTATCAAACATGCAAAGGAGGAAATAGGGACGGAGGATGCAGCTGGAAGGGGAGAGTCTATGAATGAGTGATAGGGTTGCCTGCATAGATAATGTGGATCTGCACACTCACAGCAACCATCACTGCTATCTGGCATGCCTGTCATAAGCTATTTGTTCCTTTATTGTAGGCAATTTGGAGCTTAACCCTTGCCTAGCACAGAGAATGAGGATGTGTGTTTATTTCATGATCCTAAAATCATGTTTGCTGGGCACACATATTACCAGATCAGCTGGAATGCAGTTGCCTGTGCGTGGCTCCTGCTGTGTGCTTAATGATCTGATGGCTCTTTGCATCAATTCTTGCCATTGTCCATAAGCCGTTTGTGTAAGCTTTGTAAATGCCAAGGGTTGTGTGTTCATGTCTGTAAAATGCTTTGTGCATTGTGTATGGTTGTTGCCATCATAGTGTAATTTTTTTAAAAAAAATACTTTTAACTAGGGATGCACCAAATCCACTTGGGATTAGACCGAATACTTCTTAAAATATTCAGCCAAATACCAAATCAGAATCATAATTTGCATATGCAAATTAGGGACAGGAAGGGAAAAGTGGAAAATACTTTTTTTAGTTTTTTTTTACTTACTTGTTTTCTGACAAAAAGTTAGGAGATTTCTCTTCCCAAACTAGGGTTCGGCCAGGCATGAGGATTCGGCCAAATCCTGCTGAAAAAGGCCAATCCCAAACTGCATCCTAGATTCGGTGCATCCCTACTTTTAACACCACTTTGTTGTTATTGGTTTTATTCTAGTTAACCTGTATTTTATTCTATATTGCTAGTAACATGTAAAAGTAATCCCCAACCACTGGCTCGTGAGCAACATGTTGCTCGCCAACCCCTTGGAAGTTGCTCTCAGTGGCCTCAAAGCAGAGGCAGACAAGTTTTGGTTGCATTAAAACCAGATGTACTGCCAAACAGAACCTCCCATAGATGGTGCTTACCCACATAGATGCTACCATATAACCAATCACAGCCCTTATTGGCAACCCAGGACTTTTTTCATGCTTGTGTTGCTCCCCAACTCTTTTAACATTTGAATATGGCTCATGGGTAAAAAGTTTGGGAACTCCTGACATATAAAATGCACTCTCATCTCCGTGGGCTTCTATTTCAGATGCAGACAAGATTAACCAATCACAGACCTGTATCACGAGGAAACGGTAGGTTGGACTTGAGTTTGTCTCATTTTAAATACCTTTCTACTATTGAATGTTCTTAATATTGAGCGAAATATTTCTTCAGCTGTACTTTGATTGTGTTAGTACACTAAAACTGGCCAAAACGCCTCATAGTCCAATGCCACTACTCAAAACAATCCAATCTATGCTGAAAAATATATTTAGACAGTAGCTGAAACAAACCACGCATGTGATCATCACCTGAAAAGCCTACCAGAATCCTTATCATTCCAGGTGGCCAAAAGGCAATATTGTTGATTTTAATTGACAGAATGGCCTGCTATATGTATGACCATATTGGTTTTCTATAATTGAGTTTAATGACAATATCATCTTGTGAAGTAGAAAATGTAGACCACTAACCCCAGGGCATGTCCTCAACATTGTAAAGGATAAACAGTAGTCATTTTTTAAAGGAACCCCACTATCATACCAGAACCTTTGGACAGTAACATCAATAGGCATGGGTGTTTGGGGCTTATACCATAAGTTTTCTATAAAGTCACCCAGTTTTCATTTGCAGGTATTTCATCAGTCTTTGCATTTTGTTTCCCTGCACTGTTAGCAGTAAGGCAGAATAAACCATACTGTGACATTCAATGATCATTAGGGCTAATTTACCAACATACATTGCACCATTGCAGTTACCATTAGCGACCGATCAGCAATTATTTTTTAACAATTTACTAGAAATGAAAGCAACAGTTGAATTCACAATGAAAACTGCCAATGCACTTTAGCAACCATGTTAGTAAATAAGCCCGACTTATTTGGCTCATCTGTAGCTGGTTATTCTCTTCCTCCCTCCCCACCCACAATGCCATATGCAGGATACTCTGTTTTTGGACAGGTCAAAAATTCTGCTTTTAATTTATCCCACCTTCCCTGAATTCTACTTCTTTCCTATTTAAATGAGACAACCTATCCACATACAGCTCTGCCGGGTCATGAGGCTGAAAAAGTACTGATTGGCCACTGATTTACCAGTGATACTGTTCTTTTATGAATAACGGTACCTCGGGTCTCAGGAACTACCTCAGGTGAGAGATTTGTAGAAAAGAGCCTATGTGCTGTGTAACCCAGTTTATGCATGTTGCTAGGTAGAATGGAAGCATAAGGCATGTGATGTGCAAAAAGAAGATTTAACGGTAACAATAAAACACAAAAACAATACAGAATGAGCTGAAATGATGGGAACAAGTCCCATACAACCTGTGGTTAGGAGTAGTGATGAGCGAATTTTTCGCCAAGTTTTGCTCATAGACTCTAATGGGTGTTCCCCAATTTGTCACGCGTCAAAAAAAAAGTTGTCGCCCATAGATTTCAATGAATTTTGGTGAATTTTCTTTGTTTTGCAAATTTTGGGCAAAGCAAATGGGTCACATTTGCCCATCACTAAAGGTGAGCAAGAACAAGTCCATAAGCAGGCAAGAGGTCTGGGGCAGGCAGAGTTTGGTCATAGTCGGGGACAGGCCAAAGTCAGGGGCAGGCAGAGTTTGGTCGTAATTAGGGACAGACCAAGGTCAGAGGCAGGCTAAGTTTGGTCATAATTAGGGACAGACCAAGGTCAGAGGCAGGCTAAGTTTGGTCATAATTAGGGACAGACCAAGGTCAGAGGTAGGCTAAGTTTGGTCGTAATAAGGGACAGACCAAGGTCAGAGGCAGGCTAAGTTTGGTCGTAATTAGGGACAGACCAAGGTCAGAGGTAGGCTAAGTTTGGTTGTAATAAGGGACAGACCAAGGTCAGAGGCAGGCTAAATTTGGTCATAATTAGGGACAGACCAAGGTCAGAGGCAGGCTAAGTTTGGTCATAATTAGGGACAGACCAAGGTTGGAGGCAGGCTGAGTTTGGTCGTAATTAGGGACAGGCCAAGGTCAGGGGCAGGCTGAGTTAGGTCATAATTAGGGACATGCGGATTTCAGTTGTATAAAATACCAGGAAACAAGCCGAGTCTTAATCCAATGGTTAATTATTAGAAACATCAGAACAAAGCGAGTATTCAGGGAACAAGGCTGAGGCAGGAACAAGGATGCAGGATCACCAGGCAAACCTTAATGATCCAGCACTGGAGGGGGGGGAGGTTTAAATTGGCCCATAATGACTAGATTATAGACACCTGGCCTTAATGACACTGAGGGTGGAGATAAAGAGAATAGCAGAGGCAGCAGCTGTCTATATGAGCAATCACAAACTGTGAACTCTAAAGCTGGCCATAGATGTAAAGATCTTTTTCACGATTATCTCAAAACGATTGTTTAAATGTACAATGTGTCCATCAACTAAAGAGACCATTTCAGGCAATATTGCCAGGATAACTGAGGGTAAGCTGCCTGCTTGGCCCTGCACACATAGATAGATTGCACTGGATTTTTTAACCTAGCCGATGAATTTTCTGACAGATGGATGAAAAATCGTAAGATGTACGATCGTTCAAATCCCACTAACTTAACGATAATTTGACAAATTGGTCGGACTTCGCTAAAATCGGTCGTTTGGCAAAGAAAAATCTTTGCGTCTATGGGGACCTTAAGACACACAGGCTGTTGTTAGCAGCTGTTCAGCCGGTGTATTTTTGCAGTCTGAGAGAAGCAGATCTGCTCAGTGTGAGTGTGGTCAGTGGAGCTGAAGCTGAGCTCAGCCTGGAGATGCTCCCTTTTGTGTATTTGGGCTGACCTCAGACTGTGTGTGAGTGCACACAGGCTGATCAGATTCAAATCAATGGAGCGAGCCACTGAGCAGATCTACTTCTCTCAGCCTGCAAAAAAACGAATTTAAAAATACATATCTAAAGCCTTACATAAAACGAATATGGGGAGCACTACAGGGTCTACATAAATAGCTGCTGTATTGGCTACGGACAAACAAAGATGGTTGCAGGACACTGTTCCCACTCCTTTCCATTATATACTTCCTTTCTGTGGAGCCACTTTTTAGATTTCATGGATTTAACATGCAGAGGGTGAATAGGGGTTATAGGTTATAAGGATGAAGGCTGCTCCTGCAGAGTCTATAAACAAGTGATTAGGCTGCCTTAGTAAGTAATGGGGATCTGCACATGCATAACCATAATTATTGTTATAGCCTTTCATAAGCTATTTGTTCCTGTATTGTAGACTATTGGGTGTATAATTTGCACTGTAGATAGACCAAGCAATGCATGGATGTATTGATGTCAGTTTCACTGACCCCTGCATTCAAGTGACCCCCATTTTCAGCTCAGTGTGGAAGTATTCCTTTCTGTGCCTGGTCAATGCTGAGTGTGTTTGTGTCCTATGTTTATTGATCTGCACTGTACTGTATGTAGATGAATGCATATTTCCGCAGGCCATGACTTTGCTACTGTTTATTTCTCTGTATGTGTATGTGTCATGGTTGGGTGTATTCCAGCATTACCTATGTGGCATGTGCACATTTTTCTGTTTCTGGTCAAATATTCTTTGACTTTTTCCTATCTGCTTTACCATTTTGTGCTCTGGCTTTTTAGTTGTCCTGTTAGGACTCCTTAAATGACAAATGTATTTGCAGGTATCACCAGCTCATATACAATAAATGCTGGAAAAGCAGCAGTTTATGGTCAGTGTCTTCAGCTCAGTGCTCTCCTGTCTGCGTAATGCTTTACAGTAGTTATAGTGTGCGATCATTCTACATCTTGTATTGATTTTCAGATATTCCTTCGTTTTTTTTTCAAAATGCTCATTATGCATTGACATTCATGCTACTGTAATTGAGGCTGAAAATATTTACTAAATCTGCAGTGGAAATCAAATGTATTGTTTTTTCTGGCTATTTACTTACAAGTGACCATGCGCATCACAATTAATGGACATGGGTATGTCAGACTCCCCTGAGCATCTAAGCCTTGTGGTTTTACAGGACACTTTGGAAAGAGGCATGGTAAAGCATTACCACATCACCATTATTATTATTATTATTATTATTATTATTATTATTAGACAAGGGAAGGAGAAAGAGGAGAGAAGACACAAGCAGAGTATAAATACATTTCCTTTGTGTTTGTGTAACAGGATTTTGCCCATGGCCATGACATTTTTCTATCCCGCAGGTTTTACCATATGCCGGGCTAATCTGTCCACTTGTACATCATGTTCTGCAATAAACTGTGACACTGAACAGACCCCTCTAAGTGGGAGAAGCGTGTCACTGTAACCAGTATACAAGTAGGTGCTTAGGAAAACATCATGTCCTGAAATACCAGAATAATGACGCTTCTTTCTTACTAACATATATAATATTGTATATGTACATTTTATACACATTTATATACACGCAGATTATTATTATAATTATGCCTTATTTTTATCTTTCAGCGGTTGCTTGCACCTTTTAAGTAATTTATTGTATTTTTATATACATGATCTGTTATCCAGAAAGACCATCTCCCTAGAGGTGGGAAAGTATAAATTCTACTAAATTGTGCAGAACTATAGGTTCCATGCAGGATGCTGCAGTGATGTGACTACATTGGAAAACTGGGCAGCAAACTGGAAAATGAGGTTCAATGTTGATAAATGCAAGGGTTTGTGGATAACAAGTTGTCTAATTCTGGGCAGTGTCATACAGTGGCCACTAAAGCAAATAAAGTTCTGTCTTGCATAAAAAGGACATTAACTCAAGGGCAGAAAACATAATTTTGTCTCTTTATAGGTCCCATGGTAAGGCCTCATCTGGAGAATGCAGTGCAGTTTTGGACTCCAGTCCTTAAAGGACATGGAAAGACTACATATTGCTACCATGTATATAAGTTGAGCACATTTCCCCCACCCAAATGGCATTATTTATACTGCATACACCCCCTCCGTTTGCCTAATTTCCCTAAAATAAATAGCAGCTTTCACCCGGGGGCCATTTTCCCTCTGATACATCATCAGTGCATTTATATCTGCAAACAGCACATATGTGATGTAAATTTCATGCAATTAAAGAATGCAGGCATAAACAGGCAGTGTTTAATATGAAGACAAGTTCTGCTTGGATTGAGCACTGTAATGGTTACTTTGAACTCAGGAGAGGGGGTTAGTAATTAAAGGAAAACTATACCCCCAAACAATGTAAGTCTCTATAAAAAGATATTGCATAAAACAGCTCATGTGTAAAACCCTGCTTCATGTAAATAAACCATTTTCATAATAATATACTTATTTAGTAGTATGTGCCATTGGGTAATCATAAATATAAAATTGCCATTTTAAAAAATAAGGGCCGCCCCCTGGGATTGTACGATTCAGGGTGCACACAAACTATACATGTTAGGCCACATGAGCCAATTAACAGACAGAGTTGTGTCTTTTGCTTCAACATTTCTTCCTGTTGCAGTTAGAGTTGTAGTATTTCTGGTCAGATGATCTCTGAGGCAGCACACAGACCATCACAAAATGGTGGCTCAAGGCAAGAGCTGTAAAAGGGCAATATTTACTTAAATATATGTACCATTTAGGTAAGATTCTTAATTTGATATAAACTATTTGTTGCTTAAGTATTCAATTTGGGGGTATAGTTTTCCTTTAAAAATAGGAGCAGACAGCTTGAGCAGAGTTTCTATGGGAACCAGCAATTCCATCTCTTCATTGGCTGCTAGACTGGAGGGTGTGTTTATTAATCTGAGTTGAGAAGAACTGAGCATGCTCTTGAGCCAACAGCCATAGGAAATTCCTGAGGGAGGGGGTAGAGTGGGTTAGAGGAGGAGAAGGAATCATATGTGATTAAGGGGATGCTACAGCCCTACTATTACAAGAGTGTCAAGTAATTACAGATTTCAAAGAGGCTCTTCATTCATTAAATTTTTGCGTGGCGGGTTTACATGTCCTTTAAGAAGGATATAAATGAGCTGGAGAGAGTGCAGAGGTGTGTAACTAAATTGGTTAAGGGGATGGAGGATTTAAACTATGAGGATCGACTGTCAAGGTTGGGTTGTTTTCTCTGGAAAAAAGACGCTTGTGAGCGGACATGATTACACTTTACAAATATAGTATATTAGAGGGGAAAGGGCATTATAGACAGATAGCTGTGTGAGTGTGTATATGTGTATCTGTACACTGGGGTTTGTTTGGAGGGGTTGAACTTGATGGACTTTATTTTCAACCCAGTTTAACTATGGAACAAAGAGCTGCATGGATAGCTTCTAAGGGCCAACATTTTGTTGTACTTTGAGCTCCAGAACATGTAAATGGGGCCCCTGTAGTTCACTAAATAGGTGCTTTGATTTAGAATGGTATGGTGCATGTTGCTCACGTGCTTTATTCTAAATATCTTGAATTCGTTTTCAAGCAGGTGATTTACTTCTCGCCCACAGGCTGAATATTACATTTTTAAAAATCATGCCGCGAGTTCCCAATCTTTACTTTGTTACTTTTCTTTTAGAACTATTACAACTATAATTATTACAATTACAACTATTGGTGTTTATGTGATATGGGCACAGTTGGGGTGGCTGAATGTCCTGTGGGATGAACCGCTTCTTTCTGATTAAGAGGGAGCTCAATCAGTTTCATTTAATTGACGACGGAGGGCAGATACATAAATGTCCAACTGGTGTCCTGTCCCTCCAACATTTCTGGACAACATGAACAATTTTTTGTTCACAGTTGAAGTCATGTAAAGATTTGTCTCAAATTTATATAGATATATGTGCAAATTAGGGTTTTGATTCAGTTCGACTAAATCTTTTTAGAGGATGCAATAATCAGTTGAATCCATAATGGATTTTGTCACATCCATCTACATTTACTCACAAAATTTGCTGCCAGTAGTGGGATCAGATGCCCATTCAGCCGTGCATTTATTAGATGTAATTAGAGCTGCAGCTATTCTTGAATGGCAGAGAGTCATCCTACTGAATGGAAAATGCTTCTTCCTCTGTTCATTCAAACACCCACTCAGCATTGAGTCAGCCTTATCACATGCTCATACACCTGTTTTCTCAGCTTTGTTGCTGTCTTGGTTGTTGCCTTTGGGTGTACCTGCCGCATCTGTTTGATGTCTAAGGGATGAGAAACAGTATGAGCCTAGCATCTAAGAGAAGGGGTTTCTGGGAAGGTACTGTATACCCCAGAGGTGTAACTACAGAGGAATCAGGCCCTGCGGCTGCAGGGGGGATCAGGAGGTATAGGGACCCTAGAGACCCTAATTCATGTGAAAATTCAATAAATATTGTTAAAACTGGACAACCTTGATATTTTGGGGGCCTGAAAAAATAATTTGCTGGGGGTGCCAATAATATCTAGCCAGGGCCGGTCTTACCAACTGCGGGGCCCAATTGGAGCAACTTTGGTGGGGCCCCCCAAATTTAAAGAGCCAGTAACATTTTTTTAGTAGACTTTATGTATGATGATCTAAATTACAGAAAGATCAGGTAACAGGTAAGCAGGTCCCAAGCATTCTGGATATTTTAAATTCTCTGTATTTTAAATAGCGGAAATTAAAATTGTCCGCAAAACTACTCTATACAAACACAATATTTCTCATTGTTTTCTGGCAATGTGAAGTAGTAGTAGCTCACGCACACCTGTTCTGTGTAGATAATTCCAATTTCCTTGGTGCACAGTGATAGAGGTAACCGGCAACCTCAAATCTAATACTAAGAAAAGGCACACTGGCACACAAGCTGTGAATGCAGGTGAACACCTTGCAAAGATTTATTACCGGAAGTGCAACGTTTCGGGGCAAGCCCCTTTGTCAAGCATTTCTGGCAATGTGAACACTTATTCAGATGACAGTTTACTTTTAGAGTTAGAAAGGTATCACAAATAAACTGTATGCAAAACAACACTGAGCATAATGCATAATTTTTTATTTATAACATCAAATTATACATACGTACAGGCATATGAAAACAATGCATGTAACTGCTCAATACTGATTACTGGCAACACCATATTGGTTGGATTAGCTCTTTAAGCCTTAAACTTCATAGGCATTTGAGTCCAATCATGAGAAAATGTGCTTGTTTGACTCTCCTCTGACGACTGACAGCATGGGATCCTCAAAAGGAGGCTCAACAAAGTAATGATGTAATATCTCTGTTGGGGTGCCCAAATGTATGCACCTGTCTAATTTTGTTGATGCATATTGCATATTTTCTGTTAATCCAATAAACTTTATGTCACTGCTGAAATACTTCTGTTTCCATAAGGCATGTTATATATTAAAAGGAAGTTGCTACATTGAAAGCTCAGCCAATGATAAAAAAATACTCCAAAGAATTAAGAGGGGTTCCTAAACTTTTTTATACAACTGCACTTATATAGAAACCCTTCTTGCTTTTGGCTCTGCAAATCCTTTTAAGATACTTTCAAAGTTCAAGTTCTTTGCTTCTTCACATTCTATAGATAATAAGGCAAGGCTGTTGAGTCTCTCTTGAAGCATGTTTGACCTTAGATAGTTCTTTATCAGTTTTAGTTTCGAAAAACTCCTTTCCCCCGATGCAACTGTTACTGGTATTGTCAAAAATTGACCAGTGATCTGTGCGCACCAGGCCAGCATTTTTTTTGTATATATATAGTGGGAAGGGAGTGTGGCTGTGGGATAGCAGGTATAGCAGGGAGAGGTGGTGCCTATAGTAACAGTGGGATAATGGTCTCTGGGAAGCAGGCCCGGACTGGCAATCTGTGGGTTCTGGCAAATGCCAGAGGGGCTGCTATATGGTGCCATAGAAAGTCAGTATTTAGTGGGCTGGTGAGGGCTTTTTGTGCCTATGTGTGGGCTGATTGGGCCTCTGTGTACCTGAAATGCCAGGGCCTATTTTAATTCTCAGTCCGGAGCTGGATAGCAGGTATAGTAAGAGATGGTGTCTATAGTAACAGTGGGATAATAGTCTCTGGGAAGGGAGTGTGACTGTGGGATAGCAGGTATAGTAGGGAGAGATGGTGTCTATAGTAACAGTGGATGGGGGGGAGGTAAGGCTACAGCTGCTTTGCTCTGGGAAAAAACAGGATATACAGTACATCATGGCAAATTGGCAATCAAGCAGCATAAAAACTGGAAATGTACTTCAAAATCTTATGATAGGCACCAAGCAGGCAAGCACCACACATGCCACACACAATTTAACACGCTTTATTATGAGCCGACGCAGTGTGGCCGATATGATACAACGCCAGCCAGTTCAGTGACTAATCCTTACAATACAATGCGGGGAAAAGACAAATCTAATTGCACTGCCTGCCATGTACCTTAAAATTGGGTTGGTGGTGGGACCTCAAATTCAGCTCCAGCCTCCAGGACAGGATGAGTATGACACGAGTCACGACGAGCTGTTCAGAACAGCCCTGTTCTGTTCCTGCTGGCTGCTGCAGTGTCTGCGGGCGGGATTTGCGGGAGTCCAGACGGTTGTAACGGTCCGGTCCGTCCCCCATACATGACGTCGCGTCACGTCGCTCCAGGCTGAGGCTCCAGTGACGTCGCGTCACGTTGTGCTGGTGACGTCGCGTAGGCGATGTCGAGCCGGCGACGTCACACTCGGTCTGGACGCTGGGTGCGGGGCCCCCATTGGCGCCCCCATAGGCGCGGGGCCGGGCCTGTATCTAGCTATGCCACTGGTACACACCATCATTCCCAAAGGCTTGTTAATGCTAGAGGGCAAGGCTGCTGATTAGACTGGTGAATAAAAAACTCCAGAGAAATATGTGTAGTGTTGCAGCCAGAGTGGCTGTATTTGTGTACCGGCTCAGAAAAAGCTGAATAATGGGTCCCTGGAGTGAATGGAGGAGACCAGGGTGGGCCTTCCATTCCTTGCTCCATTAGGTGTTTTGCAGCTGCCCAGGTGAAGGTTGCTAAGTAATTAGGCTGCCGATGAGCTGTAGTTAAAAGGAGGTGTGAGACTACACCTCACACCAGAGCTTCCCCCCTTGAGAGAGTGGAGGAGGGCGAGGGGGAGTGAAAACCTCTTCGGAGTTCACCGCAAACATCTTCTGGGTCTCCGTGTCTTTTTCCAGTGCTATGGCAATTTCCGTCCAGCAACCGGTAAATTGCTCCAACTGCACATGCAATGCTTCGCCAGTCTCCGTCTCAGCATACCAAAGACCCGGAAGATGGCTGCGTTGAACAGGAGTGTCTAGAGTGAGCCCCACAGAGGATTCTGGGAGTTGTGTGCAGCGAAAGCTGTAAGTGCTGGAAACATGAGCTTACCTGAACACCAGTGAGGATGTTAAAGCAGGACTGTTAATGCTTATGTAAAGCCAGAGTGCTGAAGCATTGTTTTTATTCCAGATAAAAGCCAGCCAAGCTGCATTTAAATGTTAAAGGTGGTCTTGTTTTCTGTGCAGAAAACTGTGCCGTGACTACGGTCTTCGCTACCCAAAGGTCACTATATATATATATATATATATATATATATATATATATATATATATATATATATATATATATATATATACACTGTATATATGTTTTTTTGTATAATTCATAAAGCTACAGTTATTTCCTCCCTTTTTACCTTAAAAAAGATGAAACGGAGAAGGAATCTAATAGTTTCCTACTCCATGGTGAGAGACAGCTTGGTGTCTGGCTGGGCTGCTTGTGGGTCATTAAAGATGAGTGATACTCCTCATCCGTGACATCTAGTCTCCGCGTTTGAATCTGCTTTATCCAGTCACAGCCAGCGAAATAAGCTACAATCATAGCTATGAAAAGTGTTTTCTTTTCGATAATGATAGTTCCTACTTTCAATGAATGCAGAACTATCGTTATTGATACACATTTCAAAGCTATGATTGCAGTTTATCTGTACTATTGTTGTGATCAACCTGGAATCTTGGATAAAAGAGGAGACTAGATGTGAATGGAGAGAAGCCGGTAAGGTCTAAACATGTACAGGTATGGGATCTGTTATCCAGAATGCTTGGGACCCGAGGTTTCCCGGATAACTGATCTTTCCATAATTTGATCTTCATATCTTAAGTCTACTGGAAAATCATGTAAACATTAAATAAACCCAATAGGCTGGTCCCTTTCACACTATGGAGGCAACTACCAGAACCCAACCATGTACTTATCATTTCCCACTTTTGCTTTTAAGGGTACAACTACACGAGCATCTTCAATGCGATTCCAGTGGATCCGACATGGTGCTCGAAAACCCAGGCGTCAAGTCGGATGCAACGGAAAATACAAATGTCGGATGGTGTTGCAGCGTTCATCCTATGTGACACGACTGTCGGATGCAGGCGCGGCACGCTGCGTCTGCATCCAACTGTCGCATCAGATGAACGATGCGACACCATCCGACATTGCTATAGCTTACCTTATTTTCCGTTGCATCCGACTTGACGCTTGCGTTTTGGCGCACCGCGTCGGATCTGCCAGAATCGCGTTGAAGACGCTCGTATAGCTGTACTGTTACCCGAGGTTTCCCGGATAACTGATCTTTCCATAATTTGATCTTCATACCTTAAGTCTACTGGAAAATCATGTAAACATTAAATAAACCCAATAGGCTGGTTTGGCTTCCAATAAGGATTCATTATATCTTAGTTGGGTTCAAATATAAGCTACTGTTTGATTATTACAGAGAAAAAGGAAATCATTTTTTAAAATTGTAATTGTTTTATGATAATGGAGACTATGGGAGATGTTCATTCCATAATTCTGAGCTTTCTGTATAATGGGTTTCCAGATAATGGATCCCATACCTCTACCAGGGATCAGGCAATGACAGAATCATGGTCAGGAATCGGACATACTGTATCTTAAATCTTCACAAGGCTTTTCATTGCAGAGAAAAGGAATATCCATGCTGGTACTCATGGTGCTACCTTGTCAACCTGGGACCTCATCTAATAGTAAAACTCTAGCTTCTTAAAATGAGTGTTGCTGTTTCTACAAAATCAGTTTTTCCTGCATGACTTTCCATTTTCCAGGGTACTTTCCAGTTCTAGATTCCATTTCTGGAATCATATGTAGAATGAAGTTATTAAAGAGAGCTGGAGAACATGCAATCTATTTCCCATACCTATCCCCAACCCGATTATCTCTATAACTGAGGATGAGATATTATTCTGTGTCTTTTCTCCGTATGCCCTCTTGATCTAAGTAATGGAATTCATTCACCTCCTGCTATATAAATTTCTAATTAAACTCTTTCAGCTCACACGCACCTTAAATCCTTCTTCTAACGCAGAGTTCTTGTAGAGTAATATTGCAATTTAATACAGATAATTATCTTTGTTATCATTCGTTATTGAGGCTGAAGAGCTTGCCCAAGTCTGCACACTACAGCAGAAGGTACTTTAACGGAATTTGTTTTTGTTTTTTTACTGCTCCTTACTTCCAACATTAAGCAATGCTAAGATCTCTTCCCATGTCTATCCTCTCTGCCCACCTTCAAACTATCAGACTGTGATTACCTGCTTCCTCTTCAGTATGTCCATAATTGTAGTCTATATGTCATAATTCTGTCATGTTTTTCCAACCATCCCTTCAATATTTCCTGCTCAGGTACCGTCAAGATCAAGGTTGTCTAGTGAGTCCTACCCTTCTCTAGCAACACTATTCCATGGATTTCAGTATGGTTCAATTTATATTGATGTGATTTGTATTGATTTGGATGTAGCATTGAATCATCATCTGAATGGCTTAGATCTTAATTAACTTGCCCACAAATTGGTGAGAATAAATCTGCACAATAATTCCATTTGCATCTTCTGTTGGTTGGTCCTTTTTGCCTCACTGGTTTTCAGTAATTGTGGAAGTGTCCTCTTTACATCTACCTCCCTTTCTATCGTTTGTTTTTTACAATGTCTTCCCATTACCTTGACTTAAATTGGATAAACCATAATTTAAACTGTTTCTCACATATGGCTCCTTTGGAAAATCAAGCAAGCAGCTCAATACATCATCTGCAGTGTAGTGTAAGTTAATGTTGTTTTTACTATGGCAGTCTTTTTTCTATACATCCCTTTCACACTATGGAGGCAACTACCAGAACCCAGCCACGTGCTTTTCATTTCCCACTTTTGCTTTTAAGGGTACAACTACACGAGCATTTTCAACGCGATTCCGGCGGATCCGACATGGTGCTCCAAACCGAAGGTGTCAAGTAGGATGCAACGGAAAATATGGTAAGAAATACAAATGTCGGATGGTGTCGCAGCGTTCATCCTATGTGACATGATTGTCGGATGCAGGCGCGGCACGCTGCGTCTGCATCTAACGCGTCGCGTCAGATGAACGATGCGACACCATCCGACATTAGCTTACCTTATTTTCCGTTGCATCCGACTTGACGCTTGCGTTTTGGGGCACCGCGTCGGATCTGCCAGAATCGCGTTGAAGACGCTCGTGTAGTTGTACTCTAAGGGTCAAGGCACACAGGCAGATTTGCTGTGCGACAAATCTCATCTTCTTCGGGGCGACTAATCTCCCCGAACTGCCTCCCCTGCCTTCCCACCAGCAAAATGTATATCGCCGGGCGACTAAATCTCCATGAATCTGCCTGAGTGCCTTGATCCTTAAACTTCTGCTTATTGCAATGTTTTCATTTCAATTTACCCTGCTCAGATTGCTTATCAAGGTTTCTTGAAAACAAACCTCATCTGGTCCTGGCAAACAGTCCTATTTCTGGCAATATATTTCCCCTCATTACTTCCCCCATACCTCTCTCCACCTCTCATGTTATAATTCTCAATGGTAAACTGATTGTAATGATACACCAGCATATGCCATACATTTCACCAGAAAGTTGGCTTTTTGCCCTATGTAAGACCCATCCTTTCCCCCATGTTAATAACCAAAAGTGAATTTTTGCTCGTCAGAGGGGGCAAAACCCAGTCCTTCCAGGCTACATTCTGTTTCCAATTTTCTGAGAAGTAATATAAAATGCCATGGAGGGATCATTATCTCACCAATTTATAAAATGCCAAGGACAGATCATTCTCTAATTAGTAACTTGGTGTTGGCAGCCAGTTCAGCACTAATGACTTCCGAGATTTTATCTTCTCTGGATCATTTATTTTTTTACTTCTCTGGCTGTGACTGAAATACAGAGGCAGTTGGTAACTGTGTAATGTCCAAAATACTCAGTGTTTAATCCGCATTATAATAGTGAAGCTGAAGCCTATGCTGTGCTACTTACAGTGAAATAGAAATGCTGATCAATAAGGACATTACATTATTTAGTAGAGAACAACATTACATCACTCAGTTCATCTCAGTTCATCAGAGGGATAAATTCAGTACAAGTATAGGATCTGTTATCCAGATGCTTGGGACGACTGATCTTTCTGTAATTTGGATCTTCATGTGTGAATGGCCCAAAATGTCTCGGGCTGCATCCTGAACTCAGTTTGTTGCATTTTCATAACTGTACGTTAGGTTTATTTTGGCAGTATTTCACACTTTTACTGTATATACCATTGTTCTCTTTTGTTAAATTATACAAGTACTTATACAAGTACTGAATTCTGCAGTTAAAGGAACAATAACACCAAAAAATTAAAGTCTTTTAAAATAATTAAAATATAATGTACTATTGTACTGCACTGGCACAACTGGCGTATTTGCTTCAAAAACGCTGCTATAGTTTATATAAATTATGGGCTTTGTAGCCATGGGGGCAGCCATTCAAAACTGAAAAAGGAGAAAAGGCACAGGATACACAGCAGATCACAGATAAGCTGTATAGCATACAATGGGATTCTTCAGAACTTATCTGTTAAATGCTTTGTATGATTGTATCCTGTGCTTGAATGGCTGCCCCCATGGCTACACTATGGGGCAAATTTACTTATCTCCGAAATTGCGCCAGCGACGGCTTTGCTGACATCGCAACAGATTCGCCAGGACAACACTAATTCACAAAAATCCGAAGTTGCGTCCACGGTTTCCGAACGCTTGCGAAGTTGTGCTAGCGATAATACGATAAGCAGTTTGAAGTTACGCTAGTGATGCCTAATTAGCATACGGCGTGAAGTACAATGGACGTATATGCTGCAGTAACTACATTACACTACACAAGGCCAGGGAACCTTAATAAAATAAAATATAGTTATTATATTGCCCTACACATATGCCCACTGCATAGTTTAGGTGCCATATGTTAGGAAATGTAGGGGGGAAGGAGGGAACCCAAAAAAAAAAATTACAATCTTTTTCAGCCTATCACTCTGTAAAAAGTAAGAGGCCAGTGTTTTTTGGGACTTAGAAAAATGTTCAACTTTTTTTGAGGAAGTCCTATCTACTCTATTGCACTTCTCCTGGTCTGAGGCGGTGAAGGCAAGTCTGGCGCAAGAGGTAACGTTCAGTAAAATCCGCATCTTAGTGAATTTGCGTAGTTACGTCCATTCACCAGATTGAAAATTCGCCTGCCATTAGAGTGCAAAGTAGCTCTAGAGTCTCCTTCACTAGTGAATTTACACCAGCGCCTGTTAGTAAATCGGCGAAGTTCCGAAATGACGTTAGTCACTTCGCCCTTAAAGTAGTAACTTTGCCCCTATAGATTGTTAATATAAACTATAGTAGTCTTTCTGAAACAAACACACCAGTTTTTAGCAGTTCAGGGCAGCACTACATTATATTGTCATTTCTTTAAAAGACTTTCATTTTTGGTGTTACTGTTCGTTTAAGGAGGAAGTTTAAAAAAAATAATAATAATTCAAATACCCTAAGAATGTTTTGCATATTTCAGATTTTTTACAATGTAGACATAGTGGGACATTCACTAAGATTCGTAGTTGCGCCAAGCGTAACTTTGCCGCACTTCGCCAGGCGAAGTTTCGCCAGCGCTTCGCAAATTCACTAAAATTCGAACTTGCGCTTAGGGGTAGTGTAAGATGCGAAGTTGCGCTAGCGTTGATTCGCTAAGCGAAGTTATGCTAGCGATGGTTAATTTGCCAAATTCAAATTTCAATGGAGGAATATGTAGCAGCACTACAAATGCCTGGGAAACCTTCAAAACATCAAATAAAATTTTTATTTTGCCCTACACATTTGCCCACTGTGTAGTTAAGTTGCCATGAGTTAGGAAATGTAGGGGGGAAGGAGGAGAGCCCCAAAAATTTTTTCGATCTTTTTCAGCCTATCACCCATAATATAGAAAAAACGCCAGCGTTTTTTGGGACTTAGAAAAATTTTTAACTTTTTTTGAAGAAATCCTCTACTCTATTGTGCTTCGCCTGGTCTGAGGTGGCGAAGGAAGTCTAGCGTAAAAGGTAGCGTTCAGAACAATGCGCGCGTTAGTGAATTTGCGTAGTTACGTCCGTTGGGCAAACTCGCCAGGCGTAAGGGTGCGAAGTTACACTAGCGAAGTTACGCCAGCGTCCGTTAGTGAATGTACGAAGTAACGAAAATGGCCAATGCTAGCGAATTGACGCTAGCGTTAAGCGCTTCGGCACATAGTGAATTTGCCCCATAGTGTTTTCATGTGACCGGGTGCCGTCTGAGAATCAAAATAGGCCCTGGCATTTTAGATAAAACATTTTTTGGGTGGGCCCCTGGTGTCCCAGTCCGACACTGCACGGTGCATACCTCCCAACTGTCCCATTTTTATAGGGACAGTCCCTCTTTTGACAGCTCAACCCACAGTCCCTCATTTTTACTGGAAAGTCCCGTTTTTCTCTGCACTGAACAGACAGAAAAAGAAACAAAGTTTGTAACTTAATTGACTTTTGGCAGAGAGCCCCAGCTGCAGATGAGATACTTTTGTAACAATTTCAAGATAAGCAAATAAGTAATTGTAGCAATATAAGATAACGGGTCGCTTGGGAAATGTTAGACTCACAGCTTAAAGGGCAATTCAACTTCATTAGCAAAACTGTAATAACTGAAAAAACCTCAGAAATATGTTCAAACTTTCATAACCTGCCAAATTTTGTAAGATGAACATGGTAATTATGGGGTGTGGCCACAAAAATTGGCGAAGTCAAAAAAATGTGCCACGCTACGTGGGGCAACTTTTTGTCCCTATTTTTATTTCCAAAATGTTGGGAGGTATGACTGCACGTAACCTTTATATCGAATCCTTTTATTTGTGCATTTCTCTGTAGTTACAAAGTCTTCACCCTTTGTGGGTTAGTATCAGAATCAATTGAGATCTATAATTATGTATTTATTCTGATATGAGAACATATCACGCCGAGAGGTAGAGCTAAATGAATCAAAGACGACTGCCTTCCCTGCAGAGCTGTATCTGGTTCCTTGGTGGGGGTCCTTTATCCAGTGGATTATTATTCATGTTTATCACAAAAAGACCTATTTACACTTGACGGAGATAATGGCATTAGATAAGCAGCATGATTCTCAATTTGTCACACACGGCCATTTTTCCTGCGCTCCCCTGCGTTGATCTTTCCGTTCAGCCGCAGGGGAGCACAGAAGTAGACACAATTATTTTGAAGGGGGCTGTACTCACACAGTCGCATGTATGCGCTGAACGCAGGTGAAATGCAACATGCTGCGTCCCAACCTGCGTTTGGCGCTTACATGCGTCTGTGTGAGTACAGCCCCCTTCAAAATAATTGAGTGTGTCTACTCCTGCGCTTCTCTGTGGCTGAACGGAAAAAAACAGCCGTGTGTAAGAGCCCTAACACATCTCCAAAGCACCAAAACCTCCCCTCGGGGACTTGCACTGAAATTGCCCGGCAAATGCCTGTGCCAGTGACTGTCAGATGATAGTTGCCTGGAAACACACACAGGGAATAGTTGCTGTAGTTAAATTGCCAATTCTAAATTTGGATCCCTGAAAACAATTATTATAAGAGCTAGTGAGTCTTAATTTAGCCAATTAGCTGCTGCTTAGTGATTTAAAGAACACGTAATAAAGGCTCTATGCCGGTATGAAATAGGTTTTGTGATGTGATGACAGGAGAGAAGGGAAAAAGAAAATGCTGCTTTAATAACTACATTATTAAATAGCAGAATAAATTAGAGTGAATTTGTGATTTAGCCATATTTTATTTATCAGATCAGTGACTGGCTTGGTATTGGTATTGATTTGCTTGTATGGCCTCCTCCATCAAAAGGAAAGAGATGAGAGAAGTTGTATTGATAATTAAAGCTTTTTTTAATTGTATGACCACATCTGGCTATTTCCAACATGGAACGTCAAACACAGGCACTTTTGGATCTCAAAATGAGCATCAAGGCAACCTCTAGTGTCCATTCTGCAGCCTGGTCAGTGAAGATGGAATCATTCAAGAGTCTATAGAAAGTAAGCAGTGCATCAAGCCCACTTGGAGTGATAGCACCACATAAAATGTATTCAAATAGTTCATAAAGAAATGAAAGTCAAAGGGAAATCTCACTGTCCACCCCAGTCTGAGGGGTTGCATACTCACAACTGAAAAAGAAAGAATGGAGTGAGATTCCCCCCCAAAAAAACTAAAAAATAATTAGTTAAAATACAAAGTAATTAATTAGGACATAGGGGCCTAACACGTTTCATGCCTATTGGGTAACTTATAGGCACAGGCAGGAAATGTGTTAGACCCATATGTCCTTATAAATGACTGTATTTTAAATAATTATTTTTTTATTTTGATTTAACGTATCATTCAAGAGTCCCCTTGGAGATTGCTTCTGACCCTACTGCTACCTAATTCAACAGGCAGCCCTGATGACCACCCTCCCACACCAGATACACACTCACTAACATCTTCTCTAATTGAACTTGGGTGAGGGGGTGGCAATATTGCAAGACATCTAATGAGCACCCTTTTTAAAAAAAAAACAAAAAAAAAAACAGGCCCCTTTTAAAGGAGAACTAAACCCTAAAAATGCCATGTTTTAAATACTGTACTTATTGCACCAGCCTAAAGCTTCAGCTTCTTAATAGCAGCAATCATCCAGGACTTCAAAATTGTCATAGGGGGTCGTTCAGTGGGGTCTGAGCAGCTGTTGAGAAGCTAAGCTTAGGGGTCTTTGGAAATTATTAAACACAAAATGAGGTTGGCCTTTAATATAAGCTGATGCTACAGGGCTGGTTATTAAATTCTGATGCTAATTGCACTGGTTTCTGTGCTGCCATGTAGTAATTACCTGTATTAATTACTAATCAGCCTTATATTGTGACATTTCTATTCTATGTGTACTGTATATTGTGAGTGGGTCCCTAAGCTCAGTAAGTGACAGCAGCACAGAGCATGTGCAGTGAATCAGCAGAATAGAAAATGGGGAGCTACTGGGGCATCTTTTGAGACACATATATTTACTGCTAAGGGTGGTGGAAAAGCATTTAGGGGCGATTAGTCACTCGAAGAAGAGGCTGGGCAACTAATCTCCCAGAGTAGCCACGTCTGCCACCACCCTAAAGGGCTGTGGTTACCTTGGGCTAGTAGAGAAACCCAAAACATAATGTATAACATCCCTAACCTACTTCTTTAGTTCTCCTTTAATCTGCTGCTGGAAGCAAGGTGACGTGTTTCACTCTGGTGCTTCCTTTCTGAGCTTTGCAATTAAATGAATGGACGGTGGATAGTATCAGGAGGAAATATAGACTTACCTAAGAATTCACCTATATACAGCCACAAACCTGTAAAGCAGGAACACAGTTATAGGGCCTATAATTACCACCTTATTCACTTAAAATAACTATTCTTCTTTAACACACTAGAGAAATTCCATCTTTAACACATTCTTATGTTGACTTCCTCATAGCAGCATCCTGTCACTAATCTGCGGTTGCCTTTAGTACAAATATTTCTGCTTAAGTTCCTGGATCTGGAGTTAATTCTCAGAAAAATAATGGATTAAGCCCAACCCGTAGATTTTTTTTTCTTTAACCTTTTATCTGAATAATGATCCCTTCATTTAAATGTATACAAAGCCCTATAATTTTTTTGGTCTTACTGATAATTAAATGGATGATCTGGTTAGTTAATTTTGTAGGATTATTCATCTAAAGGGAGCTACATGAAAACTGTATGAAACCTGTATTGTATAAACTCAAAAGCCTGTATAAGATGAACTTGGATGCCTGTACAGATATATCCATTATTTGGAAATCCGTAATACAGAAAGCTCTGAATTATGTCATGTCATCTCCCATAGGGGCAAATTCACTAAAGAGCGAAGTGACTAAAGCTGGCGAAAATTCAACAACGTTGCGTCATTTCGGTACTTCGCTGATTTACTAACGGGAGCTGGTGTAAATTCGCTAGCGAAGATGATGGACTCTAGTGCTACTTCGCACCCTAATGCCAGGCGTAACTACGCAAATTCACTAAGATGCGGATTTTCCTGAACGTTACCTCTTGCGCCAGACTTGCCTTCACCACCTCAGACCAGGCGAGGTGCAATAGAGTAGATAGGAGTTCCTCAAAAAACATTTGAAAATTTCAAAAACTTTTTTAAAAAATTAACGTTTAGGGGGTTATTTACTAAACAACGAATGCAAAAATTACGAAAAAATTAGTGATTTTTTTATGAAATCCAACTTTTAAAAAAATCACAAATTTTTCAATGATTTTCAATGATTTTTTGATGTGCGCTTAGAGTTTTCAAAGTTTTCAGACAAAATTTGGACTTTTTGGGTAAAAAAATCCAAAGAAAATCTTGGAAATCGGATGAAAAATCCAAAAATAAATCTTGAAAATCAGATTTTTCACTATTTCTCCGGATTTTTTCCCACAATCAAAATTCTCGGGAAAGTGTATTAATAAATAAGCCCAAAAAACCTGTGCGGATTTGGTCAGAGTTTTTTTCAGAAAATATTGAAATAAATTCGGACTTTGATGAATAACCCCCTTAATGTCTAACGTTCCTGTCTCTGGTTTGAGTCTGGCAGCTCAGTAATTCAGGTGCAGACTGTTACACCATTTCTCAGCAACATCTCTGTTTATTAGCAACTATTGTATCAATTCTAACAGCTGCCTTTAATGAAACTCAGGGATTCTGCTCTGCAGGGACAAAGATAAGAAATTTATCAACTAAATGTATCAATTTAGAACAGTTTACAGGATCAGCGACCCCCCTTCCCAGAACTGCTTTAGAAGGTGAAAAATTATGCTTCAATATAAGTAAACAAATCACACATAGAAAATAGAAAGTAATTGAAAAAAGTCTTTATTTCTGGTGAACAATCTGAAACCAGCTGAACGGAAAAAAGTGTTGGAAGGTGAACAACCCCTTTAAATGATTTGTTTGGTAGACTTGAGGTATGAAGATCCAAATTAAAGAAAGACCCCTTATCTGGAAAACCTGGGAGTCACGAGCATTCTGGATAACAGGTACCATACCTGTACTATCCGGCCTTGGACTGTCTTTAACCATAGCACCAATAAAATTATATGGAAAGTATGGAGGATCAGTGTCCTAGTGGAGTGCCCGGTGAGACTATCGCTTACCTATGTAAGCACAAACAAAGGAGGAGGCAATTAAAGGACCAGTAGCATCAAAAAAAATAAAGAAAAAAAACACCAAGACAAATTAAACTTTGAAATCACAAAGTCTTTATTAAGTAATAACTTACCAAAACTCTGCTTGCGCTCCTTTTCAGAAAGCGATCAGCGATCCATTGTGTGGCGCTCGATTTCTCCTCCCTGCCTTCCTTATAGGACATAGCCAGGGAGGAAAAATCGAGAGCTGCACTATGGATCATCTCCGTGACGCCTTTTCCGAAGAGGAGCAGAGACGGAGTTTTGGTATGTTATTTCTTAATAAAGGCTTTGGCGATTTTAAAGTTTAATTTGTCTTGGTGGGTTTTTTTCGATGTATACTAACAAATTTTTTTAAAATTTTTTTGATGCTACTGGTCCTTTAATTGCCTCCTCCTTTGTTTGTGCTTACGTAGGTAAGCTCTAGTCTCACCGGGAATTACGACACTGATCCTCCATACTTTCCATATCATTTTATAGGTGCTGTGGTTAAACAATCCAGTTACAGCATGTCCCCATTATCAACAGTGGAACCGTATTTTAGGGAACCCACTCATTCAATAAAATGCATACCTCCCAACTGTCCCTTTTTCAGAGGGACAGTCCCTCTTTTGACAGCTCAACCCGCAGTCCCTCATTTGTACTGGAAAGTCCCTCTTTTCTATGCACTGAACAGCCAGAAAAAGAAACAAAGTTTCTCACTTAATTGGCTTTTAGCAGAGAGCCCAGAACAGCTAACAGCTGCAAATAAGATAGTTTGTAACAATTTTGAGACACAAAAACACAGTTTAAATAAGGAGAAATATTTTCAAACTTTCATAACCTGCCAAATTTTGTAAAACAAACATGGTAATTAGGGGGTGTGGCCACAGAAAGGGGTGTGGTAAAAAAATTGCTGCGCTACGTGCGGGAAAAAAAATTTTGTCCCTCTTTTTTACTTCCAAAATGTTGGGAGGTATGAAAATGGTCACTTTGGCAGATGTAATATGAATCTGTGGTTTCGTTACACCTGAGAACTCATTCTGCGAATAGTTAAAGAAACCTATACTGTCAATTTGCTTAATAGTTGTGCTTTTATTGCAGACTGTGCCTTATTGCAGCAGAACTATACACATTTACTACTGTTACAATAATAATATCTACTGCCAACTAAGTTGCTGCCCCAGTGTAGAGATTAGAATTCGGCAGGGATTGAGTTAATGCAAGATATTTGTTTGTAGCACAGAGGCTCTATATAATCTGAATTAAGTGGTGACTCATGTGTAGAATGGTCTTGTTGTCCCAGCAATCCGCAGTTTATTAGTGACACGTCACAGGCCGAAAGGACTCGGATATGTTCAGACAATGGCGAGTGACGTTGTTATTTTTTCGATAAGAGTTCTCCCATCTCAAGCCTGTCACTTACGCAAGTCCTTCCTAATTAAGTCTGCATGTATTTATTATACCTGGAATGTCGTTTGTTTGAAGGACAGATCTGCCGGGTAATGGGAGAAAGCATTATTATAATTAATAATTGTGTGTTGAGGAACATGTGTTTGGTCTGTGAGTATGTGTGTGTGTGTGTGTGTATATTATTTGTGTGTTCTATAAAACATACATAAACTATTGGTTACAATCATCTGATGCAGCACTAGGTGCAGACACAGAATTATGGACATTATAGTGCAATATACAGTGTGTTTGCATCTACTGTGTGCAATAAATTGCTTGAAGCTGATCCGCATGGCACGGTGCATAATGGGTGGATTTTGTCCTGCAAACACTACAGAGGCATTCACACTGACAGACAGAAGTTGGCCAAATGTGAGTATTTGCCGTGTGTCACAGGGGCCTAAGACAATATCTAATAAAGCTCCAAACGTCCGTTCAACCTGTGAGCTGCTCATTGTTAATTCTGTTCCTAAGGGCTCTTACACATGGCCATTTTTGCCTGCGCTCCCCTACGTTGCACTTTCTTCCGGAAGAGGGCTGTACTCACACAGGTGAATGTATGCGCCAAACGCAGGTGAAATGCAACATGCTGCTTCCCAACCTGCGTATGACGCTTACATGCGTCTATGTGAGTACAGCCCCCTTCAAAATAATTGTGTGAGTCTACTCATGTGCTCACCTGCGGCTGAACGGAAAAAAATGCAACACAGGGAAGCGCAGGCAAAAAGTACTGTGTGTTAGGGCTCTTACTGACGAGCAGTTGAAGCTGCTCTCACCTGCGGTCCGTTTTTTCTGCGTTCAGCCGCAGGGGAGCGCAGGAATAGACGCATTACGTTTTTTTCAATGGGGCTGTACTCACACAGGCGCGTGTAGGCGCCGAACTCAGGTTATGACGCAACATGCTGCATTTTTCCTGCGTTCGTCGCCTACACACGCCTGTGTGAGTACAGCCCCATTGAAAAAAACGTAAGTTATTTCGTTTTTTATTCAGCCACTCTCCAGTTTGCAATTTCACCAGCCTGGTTGCCAGGGTCCAAATTACCTTAGCAACCATGCATTGATTAGAACAAGAGACTGGCATATGAACAGCAGAGGGTCCTGATAGAAAGATGAGCAATAAAAAATATCAATAATAATTCCTTTTTTTTTGCTTTCAGAGCATTTGCCTTTTAGATGGAGTCAGTGACGCCCATTTGAAAGCTGGAAAGAGTCAGAAGAAGGAGGCAAATAATTCAAAAACTATAAACACTAATAATGAAGAACAATTGAAAAGTTGCTTAGAATTAGCCATTCTTAAACATCTTAAAAGTTAACTTAAAGGTGAACAACCCCTTTAACATAACATGTAAAGAAAAATTGTGAGAAGAGCCTGGTTTGTCAGGCAGGAGGGGGGAGGCAGGGCCAGAGGCTACAATGGGACACCTGGGCCACTCTTGGCCCCATCCAGGGAGGAAGAAGCTCCTGCTTATCTCAGTTCAAAGGACCTCTAATGAGAAGTGGAGGAATCAAAGGAAGAAGCTTAAAGGAGAACTAAATCCCTTTGCTAATAAAAAAAAACACCTACCCCCTGCCCGATCACACCCACATTGGCTCAGAAACACTGGGGATGTGCAGGAAATACAATGGTTTTTAAATTTCCCATTTGCAAATTCCCATTGCTCTGGGCCAGATGATGAAAATTTGCGTGAATAAAGGGGAGGGGCGATGAACGGGAGTGGGCCTAAGGGCACCCGCTATGTAAATCCAGGCCTGAGAGAAGTGCGAGTGTGTTAGGATTTTAGTGACTCTAATGAATGGTGTCAATACAAGTGCACTGACTGCGTCATTTTTGTCAAAACTAAGGTGGTAAATGAGATAAACATACCAGTGTTTAACAAATATGTCTTTATACTGTGTAAAATATCAAACTGCTGGGACTCCCTGCTTCAAGTTAGGTTTTTTTTTATCAGCCATATAATTTAAATAAACTCTGGTTGCTCAGAAATAACATGAATTCTTCCTAGAGTATTTGTGTGCCAGTATTACTGTGTTACCAAACTGCAATATTGAATCAATCAATCTGAAGAGCTCAGAGGAATCCAGACACAACAGATGGGCTTTGTTGTCATGAAGACAACTCATTTGCTAAAGTTGTATTTATGTTTATTAAATTACTGTCATTCACTGTGTGATATTACCTGTTTTTCCCTGTCCCTTGTATTTAGGTTTATTCTTATTCTGACATGATGTTTATAGAACGCTGGCTGGATCACTGCCTGAATACGTTGTACAGCACTGCAGAAAGACTTGGCACCTTCCAAATAACACACAAATAGTTTAGATTAGAACATTAGAATCCACGGCAGAAGAAAGTAACTGAACATTTTTCTTCCCTGCCTTGGGTTTAGTTGCTAAAGCACCACGGGGAAAGAAGCAGGAGTAGCAGCTGATGTGTCACTTTATTTACACAACATGTTTCCAGCCAGAAGCTCTTTAAGCAGGCCCATACACAGTACAATGAAAGCTGAACTTAGAAACAAGATCACGATGGTGCAGTTTTCTGGTAACTTAGCAACTTAGGGGGGGGTTATTGTGACTTTAATTCTCTTTTAAGAGAGAATATGAATGGGAGCTTCCATACATCATCATTGCTTATTACGCCTACTGGCAGATAATAGAGCAACAAGGGACTTCTGTCTGTCTTTAGCCACGTTTGTGACTGTGGCCCATGTTCATACCTTCCAACTGTCCCGTTTTTCGTGGGACAGTCCTGATTTTGACAGCTCCTGGTTTCTTACTGAAATGTCACAAGTTTCTCTTTGATCTCCTGCACTGAAAAAAAGGTGCCAAGTTTCTAAAACTTAATTAAACAAGAGTCCAGAATACTCAGCGCCTGCACTTTGATACATTTGTAACTATTTAAAAAAGCAAAGATACAATTGTACCCATTTAAGATAAGCAGGTCTGGTATGAGATTATTGAGGACTGCTCAAACATAAAAGTATTTATATCTTTCATTGGTGGTTGGATTTAATATGAGTAATAATTGCAGTGAAACTGACAGATGGATATTGATTGGCGTAAGAAATAGTTTGAGAAAGTCAATATTGAATGATGGTCTTTTCTTTGAGACTAGGAAGCCCATTATAAGAAAGACACATTTAAGGGTGCGGATCTGCATTATAGTGTCTGTAACTTCCTCTAGCTGGTTTTTATTCAACATTGTTAAATAATGGAGAAATCCATAATTCACCTGTAACAGGTATAAACTATAAAACATATAAGGGGTAATGAAATAAAAGGTGCAATGTCTGCCCAGGAGCAGTAACCAAAGCAACCAGTCAGCAGGTAGAATTTACTGGTCACCTGGTTGCTATGGGTTACTGCTCCTGAACAAACTTAGTGCCTTTTATTGCATATGGGAGATAGTGACAGAAGTGAAATCTACTGAAATCTTCTATAGGAACAACTAGCACCAACATGCCGGCCAGGTCTGTAATTCATATTTTATAGTGATTTTCTCGCACTTGGTGCGCACATAGAAACCAATTACTTAACAATTTCTGGGAACAATAGTTTGATTTTAAAGAGCGGCGCATTTTCAAGTGTTTTGTTAAGAGCTGTTATCACTTTGTCCTTTTCGGGAGGTTTAAGAGTCAGCAGAGTGACGTCTAAAGAGTCATTTAAATGCCTTGAGGATTAGAGGATGACATTGTATTTCTTTGTTTGCGCTCAATCTCAAATTGGTTCTTTATTTATTCATGAGAAAGGCTCTAGTCACATCCACAGAACGTTATATTTAGCAAAACTGGGCAATTCAGCGGAAGATTATAAACCACAATCTCATACAATAGCGGTGCAGGCCCTCAAGCTGCTTCAGTGGGATGAAGATACGATGAGACGAGGAGGAAAATTGGCTCTTTGTTATTTTAAGCTTTACGCGGAGATTGATTTGGCTTGATTTTGTTTTGCTTCATTTTACTGGTTTCTTTCTAAGGCATTTGTGAAATCACTGGGAAAAAAGTGAAAAGTGGCCCTGCCTCATGTAAGGAAATTGCATCTGCTCTTTGCAAGGCCACCCCTAGGTACTGTATACAAGAAAACTGTCAATGACAACAGGCATAAGGTCATGTAGCTGAAGGACATAGATGTTGTTAGGAGAAATTTAACATGGGACTCTCTAATACAGTTATCCCCAACCAGTGGCTTGCGGGCAACATGTTGCTTGCCAAATCCTTGGATGTTGCCCCTTGTGTCCTTTTTTAATTCCAGGAGTGGAGGCAAGTTTTGGTTGCAAAAAAAACAGATGTACTGCCAGAGTCTCCTGTAGGCTGCTAGTCAACATAGGGGCTACCAAATTTACAGCCCTTACGTGGTACCTACCAGGAACTTTTTCAAGTTTGTGTTGTTCATCAACTCTTTTACATTTAAGGGACCCCTGCTCTAACATGTTTACTGGAGTGGACAAGTTACATGATCCAGCACTTTTGTTGTCTGGAATTTAGTAAATCTAGGAAGAACTTTGGGAGGGCATGGACCTGAACTTCCTTGTTTTTCCATATCCTCTGGGCCTGGAGGACAACCATAAGATTCCTCATGAATTGGGTCTTTTAATCTGACTTTTTCATTGTCTCCCAGCTATTCAGGGCCAGCCAATTGGAGCTGGGTGCACCTTATTTAACATTTTCTCATGCATCACTGCGTGGCCTGAGCATTGCTTCCATGGTCCTACTTTGCTACTGTTTTTTTCAGTCTAGTCCTGCTCTGGTTGCCTATGGTTACGAGTGGAAACATACAAAACCCGTTAGGACAAAACAAGTTTGTGTAAATAAAAGCTATTTGGATTTTACCGCTGCCTGGAGTCCCGTAGAGTGCGTGCCTTTCGTCCGGTGTTGATTTAGTCCAGTGTTGATGTCTCCCCTTGCTGAGGGTTCGGGCGCAGCACCCGGACAATGGAAAAGGAGCGGTCAGTGACCCCAGCGTTTGCACTTGTTTGGAAAATTTATCATCTAACGGAGGGTTCAGGGCATGAGCACCCGTACCATATTGTCCATTTGGTGAGCTACTGGGTAATTGCCTTTTAATAATTTAAATGAAAGTTGACGTACTGAATTGCCCCACATGTGCATTTAAATTTTGTTTTTACAAAAATCGGCGTTGGAGTTGGAGCTCTCTAATTTTTGTGTGTAGTCCTGCTCTTCACCTATACTGTCCAGCTTCAGCCTCATTGCCTGGCCATCCCACTCCATTGTGTTATACTTCTTCTCCCAAACAAACCCACTCCATTCTGTCACCATCATATCTTTGTTGAGATCTTCACCCACTCCTCTTTGTCTAGTCCCTTATTATTTCCAACTTATTTCCAAACTGGTTTTCAAACAATATTTCACCATGCATCAATTACGAGGGATTATACATTTTCTATAATGCTTTATCCTTTTAGTTTATTAAACATCTGTTTTGCCCGAACCCTGCTCTTATTAGTGTCCCAGGAATGGATTACACTCGTATCCAAAATGCCTTTACTTTTCACATGTATAATAGTACGGATAAGCTTACCCTTTCGGTAATATGACCCGTTTAAAAACATTACTTCGCTCACACTCGAGCAAAACATCGGCAATGTAGTTTTGCTCGAGTGTGAGCGAAGTAATGCTTTTAAACCGTTAAATATTTAAACACTCATGTATAGGTGATATTAATAAATGAATTAATTGAAGTGTTGCACTATGGGGGGAAGGTCACATGTGTGGGTATAAATAGATGATTTGATGGAAGTTTGTTTAGGTCTCCAATGAAGTATGTTTATACGAAACGCGTCAGACCATAAGCTGATGTAATTCTTTTTAACGATGTACAAATAAAAGTGATTTTACTGAAAAATTAAAGCGACCGATTTGTGGCCCTGGAAGTGCGCTCCCACACTTTTGGATTGGATATTTCCAAACTGGTACTTGCCTGAAGAACTCACCAACCTACTTATTCAAATATTGGGAACTTGCCTGTTAGTAACCCTACAGCCACACACACGTCACCAGTCAGACAGGTCTGCTGTAGAAGATGCAATTACATCAACAATATTGGTTTTGATTGAACTAAACCATTTGGGGGTTACATTGTTTGGGATTGTAAGAAGGGCAGAAGCATTTTTTTTAGGTTTTCATTCCAAACAAAAAATGAATCCTTTTTTGGCAATGTATAGCCACCTTCACTGTGCCTGTGATTAGTTTATGGACACATTTACCAGTATATACACAGGCCTGGACTGGAAATCTGTGGGTTCTGGCAAATGGTTGTGGGGCTGCTGTAAGATGCCATAGACACTGGAATGACTATTTTGATTTCTGCTGCTTCTCACTAAACCCTTATTTGCAAAGTATTTAATTCCTGCTGTTTAAGTTGAATGGCTAATCATTACCCAATATATGTGCATGCTGCAGCCTTGACTGGTTTCTATCAGCTATAAAGCATGTATATATTATGCATAATAGTTTAATAATTAGGCAACCTACAGTATGATAGGAGAACAGAGCATATTACTGAGGATATTTTAAATGCATGAAACAAGAGTTAATAGTATAAACAAAAGCAACAAATTTATAGCTATTTTTTTATAGTTTTTTATAGGTTGACTATTCAGTTTGCCCGGGATATGGTTATAGTAAACGTTGAGATTTCCTCTCTCACCCCTTTAGAACCGAACAACTAGAGAATCACAGAGCTTGGGAGGCAATTACTAAACAGATCAGTTCATACATAGAAACAGAAAAAAATTGTGACATTTAATAGTAAGGCAAACTTATCAGATCAGCTTCACAGGACGTGACTTATATCTTGTAAGGGCCAATAAGCTGCGACTCGGCCTGTCGACAGCTGTTATCGGCCAGTGTATGGGGCCTTAAGTTCTCCCAAGAGACCTCCTTGTCTTAAACTGTTTCATAAGTATTTAAGTATCTATCCTGGGCTCCCTGCCAAAAGTTAATTATGCCAATTGTGCCAATTAAGTTAGAATCGTTGTATCTTTTTGTGGTTGTTGAGTGCAGGAGATCAAAGAGAAAGTCGGGACATTTGAATAGCAAAGCCAGGACAGGGGGCTGAGCTGTGAAAATTAGGACTGTCCCGCGAAAAATGTGACGGGAGGTATGGCAAAGCTATGTAATGATGTCATAAATACTGGCGCCTGTTACTTAATGCATTTAGAGGGACTGATGTTAAATCACCTGCTAGACCCCGTCATTAAAGTCATCAAAAAGTATTAGGAGACATTTACTAAGTGCAGGTGCATGCCTGGAAATTTGAGGTGGAAATGGCTGATTTGTGCTCCCAAATAGATCTGTGTGAAGCATACACAACAAATTTTCAGCGTTTTGTAGGTTTCATTTTTGGCCAAGCTCTTGGATTCAGCCGAATCTTACCGAAAAAGGCTTGAATTTGGTGCATCCCTAATGGAAATTGACTCATATTAACCAAAAATCATCAACTAATAATGGTAAGTTTTTAGCTTATGAGGAAATTTACAATAGTTGGAATAACAATGATAACAGGGATAGTAGATAGATAGTAAGCTTGTCTGAGGAAGGGGCTTCTATAAACGAGAAACATTATTTGTAATTGGGATAAAGAATAATAATAATGCAATGGAAATGCAAAATAGTATTATAGTGATAAAGTATATATCTATATTGTCTATGAAATAGGTTATTTTGGATTATAATCCTTAGGAAAAAACAATAAAATCCCCACAATTGGATAATGGGAATTAAATTACAAACAAGATCTGATGATTGTCTTGGATGATTTGAAATGTCAGTTTCTATTTGCACTGATGTGTTGACACAGGCAGCTGAGGATTCTACATTTCACACCGTCTATTCAACTGGATATTCCTTTTCACACCACACTGAGCAATAACGTTACAGATCCATCAGGTGAGGAGAGGAAATACATTAAGGAGATTATAAAGAAGGTATATTATAGTTACAGCTGTCGGGAGAATCTAAAATGGGAATCATGTGAACCTTCCCTTTTCTACAGTTTATTCTTCCCAATAAAACACCCAGTGGCTCATTTATCAACACTGGGCAAATATACCCATGGGCAGTTACCCATAGCAACCAATCCATGATTTGCTTTTTAAAGCCAGCTGCAAGTAGAGCAATGAATGCAGCAATTTGATCGGTTGCCCATGGGCAAATTTGCCAGGTATTGATAAATTACCCCCACAGTGCCATGGCTGGGAGAGAATGACCCTAATTCAAAACACTCAAAAGAAGCAAACAATGCTACGATCTAGCTCATTAGATTGCTACTAAAATAGGCAGTGTATATATATATATATATATATATATATATATATATATATATATATATATATATATATATATATATATATATATATAGTAAATACTGTGTATACACTAGTACGGTTTCCGGATTTTGCTTGAACCAATTAACTTCTATTCAGTGTGGCATTTCGTAAGCCCTTTCTTGTGGGTCACATACCCCCATAATGTAGACATTGACACCTTTGTCTCAGTTCAAATGGTTAGAGGACAACAAGGTGCTCCAGAATTTATTGTAAGGTTACTCACCAAACAGTGAAAGTGGTCCGGGTGCACCAGCCCCAGACCCCCAGCTTTGGGGAGCGGTACAGCAGAAGATAAAGAAGCAGGGCTGACCGGCACTCAAACGGATCCACAAGACCAAAGATGCTCAGTTAAAAGATACATTTATTGGTAGAAAAATTAAAAATAAAGCTTCATCTCCATGGAGATGAAGCTTTATTTTTAATTTTTCTACCAATAAATTTATATATATTTAACACATAGAAGTCCACGGGCTGAAGAACAATTAAACATTGGGAACAAGAAGACAGTGTATTTGTAGAGTAAGGAAGCCTGTAGACTGCTAGTACCAATCTCTCCGGTGTAGCAGGAAAGCCCTGCCAACAGTGGTCTTCAACAACTTCCTTTTGGGGCCCAGAACTTTCTGCTGTGATGTATACAAGAATTCTACACATGGCCAAATGCGGTACAATAGGGGACAGGCAACAGGTCAGAGTCAGTCAGTGAACATACAACTTCAAAAAGAGTCAAAAAGTCAAATAACCAGCAGGACAACACAGTAAAGGTTTGGAAAACAGAGATCCAGCTTGGTCAACAAAAGAACCAAGAAATACTGTTTATATTTGAAATTTGGCACTGAAATTGACGTCAGAGTGTCTGCCGATGTCACAACGTGGTGCCAAATCACATCAGAAGAAATGCCAGATAACACCGCAGATTCAGAAGACAGACCTGAGGACCAGCGCATATGGAGGTAAGAGCACGTGCCGGTTTCCCGGTGCCTGTAACAGTATTGATTGATGATGGTGATTAAAATGCAGCCCAGATGTGCTCTAGTTTATCCATACTCCATTTAACAATAATAAACATATAGCTAGTGTATCTTCTTAAAGGAGAAAGAAAGGCATAATCACTGGTGGGGGGGGGGGTGCCAAAGTCTTAGCTTACCTGGTGCTCTTGATCACTGAAAATTGCATCGGTCCTCTCTGGGGCCATATTCCAAGTGAAAGGCCGACTTTTTTCTTTTAAATTTGGCTGCACTGGGCTATAGAGAGTATTCAGGAAGAAGAAGAATATAGTAACATGGCTTTCCTATAGTAGTAGCCTGTGTCTGGGCCATTTTCATGAAACAGAAGCAACAGCCTGGAGTTTTAGTAGCATCACTGGGGATGCCTAACATTTTGCAACCCTACCATGGATTATTCTCCTTTAAATGAGCACACAAATATACACTGAGGGTGCTTGGGTTTTTATTAAGATACAAGATACAATAAACCTTGATTGTATTTCTGGTTTCCCTTCCAGTTATTATTTTATTTTGTAGGAGATACAACTGGCAGTACAGATTTACAGAAGAAATGGTGTGACGTGCCCATATGATCATCAATGACTCCACTCAGTAACAAAATGAAATGACAAATGGCAATCTACAACATATCACAGCAAAAGTTCACCAGGAGAAAAGCTCACAGACTCACAGTTTTAGGGTCACACGCTCAGATTTGGGGAGACTAGTTGCCCGGTGACAAATCTCCTCTTCTTCGGGGCGACTAATCCCCCAGAACTGCCTCCCACCGGTTAGAATGTAAATCGCCGGCGGGATGGCACTCGGAGTGCTTCATTTTCCAAAGTCGTCCAAAGTTGCCTCACGAGTAAACTACGGAAAATGAAGCGCTCCAAGTGCTAATCTCCCCGAATCTGAGCGTGTGCCCTGACCCTTAGAGGAGCGAACACATTTCAGCTTCGTGGGGTTGGAAGTGATATAGAAATGGACTAGATTTGATTCCATCAGAAAAATATATCTCCTAATTCAGTTCCAAACATCCCCATAGACTTCCATGAGAAAAACCATGAGATCAGTTTTTTCTAATGAAATCGTGATGTAGCCCAATGTATGTAATATATCCTGTAAAAAGAAAAAATATATAGGTATGGTTAGTGTTTTAGAATACTTTATAATTGCAAATGCAACCAAAACATTCCCTGCATATTGAGAAGTTTTCAGTTTAAAAGTAGAGCAATGCCAAGATAAACATACAGAGGCATTCACTAAAGTTGGCAGCGATCATAAATCGCGTAAGCTTTTGGATAGATTTACCCCAATTCAGGGGTGTAACTACAGAGGAAGCAGAACCTGCGGCTGCAGAAGGGCCCAGGAGATATAGGCCTTAATTCCTATACAATTTCAATAAATATAGGTAAAACAGGTCAAGCTCTAGACATTTTGGCAGCCCGGAAAAATAATTTGCTGTGGGGCCCAGTGATATCTAGTTACTCCACTGTCCCAATTACCTACACTGCAAATGTTAAATTAATTTGTAATACCTGGTTTATATATCCCCATGTAGTGATGGCTGTACTTCTGACCCAGCCCTGCATGGTAATAACTGGACCCTCTTCCATAGACCTGCACTACTTAGGAGCCCGAAATGTGGCAGGCAACATTTTGCACAGCTTCAGGCTCTCGTCTCAGAGTTTGCTGAGAATGTGCAGCTGGAGCTAGGTCCCCATCAACTTCAGCTGCACATGCTCCTGCAAGAAGAGAGAGCCTAGATTGACATGAGATATTGGGCAAATTCACTAACCTCCAAAAATTCGCCAGCGACTGCTTCGCTCACAGAGCAACACTTCGCCAGGTGTAGATTCGCCAGGACCCGCTAATTCACTAAAATCCGAAGTTGCGTCCAGGGCACCGAACGCTGGTGAAGTTGTGTTAGCGTTACTGCGCCAAGCGATGCAAAGTTGCGCTAGTGTTGGCTAATTTGCATACGACGGGAAGTTAAAGTTGAATGGACGTATATGGTGCAGCAAATACATTACACTACACTAGTCCAGGGAACATTAATAAAATAAAATAGAGTTGTTATTTTGCCCTACACATGAGCCCAGTGTATAGTTTATGTGCCATATGTTAGGAAATGTAGGGGGGAAGCCGGTTACCCCAAAAAAATTTACCCTCTTTTTCAGCCTATCACCCTGAAACAGTAAAAAAATTTTGCACTAAAAATTGAGGAAGTCCTATCTATTCTATTGCACTTTGCCTGGTCTGAGGTGGTTAAGGCAAGTCTGGCACAAGAGGTAACGTTCAGTAAAATCCGCATCTTAGTGAATTTGCGTAATTATTTCCTTTTGCCGGAGCGCAAATTTGCCAGGCGTTAGGGAGCGAAGTACTGCTATCGTCTATCTCCTTTGCTAGCAAAGTTACGCCCGTCAGTAAATCGGCGAAGTATTGAAATGACGTTATGCTGGCGAATTTTCGCCCGTGTTAGTCACTTCGCTCTTTAGTAAATTTGTCCCATTGCCTGCCAACCCACTGTGCTGTTCTGCTTTACAAAACAAAGTAAAGGATATGTCTGTGTTTAGGGGGTACAATGTAGGAGGGAGGGATCTGGAGGAGGGCCCAGTTATTATTAAGGGTTTCATTATCCGTTAACCACTCAAAAGCCACACTTTAATGTGGGTGCAGCTTTAAAATTTGATTTGCTCATGGATGCAGATCAGCTGTTTCACCAGTGTTTTCATTTTAGCAGAGAAAACACACTAAGCCTTAAAGCATACTAGGTAAGAGTTATACATTACTTTACGGATGTTTTGTACAAATCTGAAGATTGAACTGAAGCCACTCGGATGAGTGGTGAAATGTTTTCAAGAAAAACACTTAGAGGCACATTTATCAAAGGTCGAATTTTGAATTCATGTGAGTTTTTAAAAACTCGTATATACTCCCATGAACTCGAAACTCGGCCAATTGAAATTTCAATTAGACTCTTGATAAATCTGCCCCTTAATGTCCAGTTGCCTTTGACATAATTCTACTGGATACTGTAAATCTGAAGATAATTTCTGAATTTAATATTGGATACGGAGAATAAAGATGCTATATAATTGGCATTGCAAAGCCAGCACTGAATACGTAGAAAGCAATTTCTGCATTCTGTTTTGTCAGTCCCTAAGGAAACATGATTCACTTGCACTGAAATCCTTTGTAATTACAGTGACTGATCTCATTAAAGAGGAAACTGAAATATTGATCTCAGAACTTAGTCCCTGTATGTGGGTATCAGCGCGTGTGGAATGAAAACACCAAATCACAAATCAGATTGATCACATGATGTTTATACTTCTGTATGGCTCCAGCTGGGACCATAGAACTCATAATGATTCATAGCCATTCAGCCACAGGAGTGCATCTTCCTCAGCTGCCCCAAGACAAACAAGTGCATGACTTTTACATCTGGTGAAGCCACAAGCAGGCCCGGACTTGGAATCTGGGGGTTCTGGCAAATGCCAGAGGGGCTGCTGTAAGATGCCATAAACAGTCACTATTTAGTGGGCTGGTGGGGGGCTGTTTGGGCCTTTGGGGCAAATTCACTAAGATTCATAGTTGCGTCAGCCTCTGCTTCGCCGCACTTCGCCAGGCGTATACGCAAATTCACTAAAATCCGAGGTTGCACTCAGGGGAAGCGTAAGGTTGCGAAGTTGCGCTAGCGTTAATTTGCCAAGCAAAGCAAAGTTACGCTAGCGATGATTAATTTGCATACGGTGCAAAATTGAAGTTACAATGGAGGTATATGTAGCAGAACTACACAAGCCTGGGAAACCTTCAAAACAGCAAATAATTTTTTTTTTTTGCCCTACACATGTGCCCACTGTATAGTTAAGGTGCCATGAGTTAGGAAATGTAGGGGGGAAGCAGGGGAGCCCCAAAAAAATTTTCGATCTTTTTCAGCCTATCACCCATAAAAAAAGAAAAAACGCCAGCGTTTTTTAGGACTTTTTTGGGAATTTTTTAACTTTTTTTGAACCAATCCCTATCTACTCTATTGCACTTCGCCTGGTCAGAGGTGGCGAAGGAAGTCTAGCGTAAAAGGTAGTGTTCAGAAAAATGCGCGCCTCAGTGAATTTGCAGGTTACGTCTGTTGCGCAAATTTGCCAGGTGTAAGGGTGCGAAGTAATACTAGCGAATTTACGCTTGCGTCCGTCTCTCTACATGTAGGCTTTGTGTCAAAGCCATTTTTAAATAAAGACAGTTAGCTGTAATACATGATTTGGACAAAGGTGTTAGGAGCATCCGATGACACTCCCGTCTCCGGCAGCATCATCTCCAAAATGGCGACGCCCGTGACCCACGTGGGCCGATGACGTCACATGCCCAGCTGAACTTTGAAAATAAGAGGACTTCCAGGTCACAGGTTCGATGCCCGATTATAGGAATTGCTGAATCGTGTTCCTGGGTTTCCTAAATTCCTGAATTACTGTTTCCTGGCTTCCTGACCCTTAGCTTGACCCTGATTCTTGCTGCCTGCCTTATTGAACACTTGCCTGAACTTTACTACGGACTTGCCTGACCCTTTTTGGATAACGCAAACTTAGACTTTAACCCCTGGGCTTCCTCCTTGGTCCAGACTTCTCCGCTAGGAGCCGATAGGCCCCTGACAAAAGGGAACACAGACTATTGATTTATTAGCACTAACTGTCCATCAGAAAATGACTTTGACTCCAAGCCTGCATGTAAAAAAATATATTAGTCATTTTTGGACACATTTTGCCATACTGCCCTTGGTTTAGGACAAAGACTGCTTTGGCACCTTTTTATAGTCAATAATCAACTTTAAAGGGATACTGTCATGGAAAAACATGTTTTTTCCAAATCAGTTAATAGTGCTACTCCAGCAGAATTCTGTACTGAAATCCATTTCTCAAAAGAGCAAACAGAATTTTTTATATTCAGTTTTGAAATCTGATATGGGGCTAGACATTTTGTCAGTTTCCCAGCTGCTCCAGTCATGTGACTTGTGACTGCACTTTAGGATGGAACTATTTTCTGGCAGGCTGTTATTTCTCCTATTTAATGTAACTGAATCAGTCTCAGTGGGACTTGGCTTTTACTATTAAGTCCTGTTCTTAGATCTACCAAGGAGCTGTCTTGTGTTAGGGAGCTGCTATCTCATTACCTTCCCGTTGTTCTGTTGTTAGGCTGCATGGGGGGGGGGGTGATATCACTCTAACTTGCAGTACAGCTGTAAATAGTGACTGAAGTTTATCAGAGCACAAGTCACATGACTGGGGGCAGCTGGGAAATTAACAATATGTCTAGCCCCATGTCAGATATCAGTGCAGAATTCTGCTGGAGTAGCACTATTAACTGATGTGTTTTGAAAAAAACATGTTTTCCCATGACAGTATCCCTTTAAGACACTGGAGAACAGCAATAAAGCACATTATGAAGACTTCACATATCAGCAACTAAATTAATAATGGGAAGCAGAACAAGTTTTGTATGGGGTTGCTGGTCCTTGTTCGGCTTCATGGACTGGTTTCATATTGCTGTTTTAAAATAATAATAAGTTTGCTTCCTCTTCTGCTGCACAGTGTAGCCAGCTCAGTTTGTTTCACTTCCATCTGTATCAACTACATTCTGAGTAGCAGTTATTTCAGCTAGCAATGGTACTTGGTGAACAAGAGTCTTTTTTCATGTTCAGTTAGGGGCCTGTTTATTAAGCATTAATTTTTTCTGGCAGAGAATTTGAGGGTAAAAATCTAAATTTATAGAGAAAAAAAAAGCACAATTTCTTTTAACATTTATTATGCTCCAAAGCTGCTAAAATCCAAATCCAAAAATACTCCAGCTAAAAGCTGTCAAAGACATGTGAAAGTCAATGTCACTTGTCCCTTTTGCAATTGGAAGATTTTTTTTTTTTTTAAAAAAAACACTGTAGCCAAGTTGCCAACATGTTCAATTATAAATCAGCTGTATTTGAGGCAAATGATTGGCAATTTAGTCAAAACTCGCCACTTTGGTCAACTTTCTACCCATCTTTATAAAACAAATTACTTGTACAAGATGCCATCATTGCTTTCCTCTATGTATTGCTCTGTATTCATCATTGGCACAAGGGAATTGTACAAGATTAACTATGGGGCACATTTACTAAGCTCGAATGAAGGATTCGAATGAAAAAAACCTTCGAATTTCTAAGTATTTTTTTGGGTACTTCGACCATCGAATTGGCTACTACGACCTTCAACTTTGATTTGAACTAAAAATCGTTAGACTATTCAACCATTCGATAGTCGAAGTACTGTCTCTTTAAAAAAAACTTTGACTACCTACTTCGGTACTTTAAACTTACCGAGGTACAATGTTAGCCTATGGGGACCTTCCCCATCACTTTTCTAAGCTTTTTTTGATCGAAGAAAAATCCTTCGATCGATCGATTAAAATTGTTTGAATCGTTCGATTATAAGGATTTTATCGTTCGATCGAACGGTTTTTACTTTGATCGATCGTAGGATTTGCGCTAATCCTTCAAATTCGATATTCAAATTCGATATTCGAATTCAAAGGATTTAAATTCGAGGGTTTATTAACCCTTGATATTCGACCCTTAGTAAATGTGCCCCTAAGTGTCTGGTTTGGGGAGGGCACTATTCTCTAATTTTGGTCCACCACCATAGAAAGCCTAAAGAAAACAGTTGAGATTTTCATGGAAAACACTGCTCCAGACTTCAGACATAGAGGAAAATAACCAAGTTAATCACAGGAACCGGTCTACGGTGAATTATTCTTCCTATACTGGGATTGACAGATAAAATGAATCCTTCACTCTTGAAAGACCAGAAGGATATAGGAATCCTTCAATGTTCCGCCAAGCAATGAGGAGTGTAATAGACTGATGGGCGGATAGGAGATGCATGAATCCCACTGCAGGAGTCACAGGCACATCTAGAGCCAGCAGTAATGATATTAGGGAAAACTGGGAGAATAATTAGATCAGTTCTGCATAATTAAACTTAGGGTTAGGAGAACATTCTCAAAATCTCAAAGACGGCAAACTGCTGGTAACTTTCAAGATGTTTTAAGAGAATATTGAAGGGCAGGATCTCTTAGTCCTTCATAAATTTGAACCTATAATTGCTGAATTGAAAATACAAATCTGTGCTCCCCTATGTTAATATAACAAGGTACCACTTGAACGGACTACAGTTAGTAAAGCTGGCCACGTTCAATCATTCCGTAGATACCAGGAAGGTCATCGCCTAATCAGATTTTATAAAATAATGAAGATACAGAAGAAAAACATCTGGTGAATTGTTTACATTTTTAATTAGTCGTTTTATAAATGTAGCTGCCCACCAATCCGACCAGTGTGGCACTAAATAGCAAACGTATCTCGTACATTCCGTTCCTGATAATGAAAAGGTGTTGATTAGAGGACCAGTGCTTGTATGAAGCAGGACATCTGTGAAGCTTCCATGGATCCTTCCATTCTGGTTGAGCATCAGGAGAAGCTTAAAGAGAACAGCAGAGCTCAACAATTATTATAATCGGGGAAATGACCTTCTTGGCTGCGAGGAGCTTTGTCGGCTAGTCCTAAAAAGGTATGTACTGTACACAAAAATCAATACATGGATTGGAAGTATTCACATGAGGATCAGTAAGTACTAATGTACTGAGCACAGCTTAGCTTGATGATGAACAAAGGATCAATATCTGTTACCATGGAGGCAAGGGCCTATTTTTTTCATATTTTTATAGCTGAACGATAAAATGCACAGACTATTTCCTTCTTTTGTAATTGAGGCACTTTCTGTGAAATTATATGAGTTTGGCTGCTGTGCGTGTGATTGATTTGCTCCTTTGTGCACCTGTACTTATTTTCGGAATTCATTACCTTGTTACAGTCGTCTAAACAAAAGATGGCAGAGACATGACTGAAGGTCCTTTGTAATAGCTCAGCAAGGAGCAAGCGAGGACAAGCTACAGTGTGTCAGCACAAAGCAAGATGCAAACGAGAAAATAACTTTATATACAAGGATGAAAGGGAAATTGTTTCTATGGTGCTTCTTCCCATGGGACTCATTCACTATACAGTAATCATGGCTGCTATGCTAGGTGCGCTTAGTATGCTGAGACACCATGACATTAAGTGACTTGTCCAGGGTCACAAAAGAAGTTGCAACAGGTAATTAAACCATGGTCTTTAGCTGATCCCTTACTTTAAGGGGCAGATTTATCAAAGGTTGAAGTGAAAATTCAAGCTAATTTTTGTGTATAGGGAATAGTCCAAATTCGATTTGAATTTGAAAAGAATTAGAAAATTTGAATTCTGAAATTTATCATAGGCTGGGCACATTTACTGTTGGTCGAATATCGAGGGTTAATTAACCCTTCTAAGTTAAATCCTTCGACTTGAATATCGAAGTCGAAGGATTTAGCGCAATTCGTTCCAAACGAACTATTCGAAGGATTTTAATCCATCGATCGAACATTTTTCCTTCGATCTGAAATTGGTTAGAAAGCCTATGGGGACCTGCTCGGTAGGTTTTAGTTGGCAAAGTAGGTGGTCAAAGTTTTTTTTAAAGAGACTTCGACTATCGAATGGTCGAATAGTCAAACGATTTTTAGTTCCAATCGTTCGATTCGAAGTCGTAGTCGAAGTAGCCAATTGGAAATTCAAGTATTTTTTATTCTAATCCTTCACTCGAGCTAAGTTAATGTGCCCTGTAATTTCTCTTTAAAGATAGAAATATTTATAATATAAAAAGCAAAAGTTCTTAATTCTGTGTAGAACATGCTGATACTGTTCAATGTTGATCAGGTCTGGACTGAGAATTAAAATAGGCCCTGGCATTTCAGCTACACTATTTGAACTATATTCTGGATGTTAAGTGTATCAACCAAACTACTAAACAAATCTGCAAGTAAATATTCTGCTCAAAGCTCTGTAATAGTAACCCATTGCATTCATGGCATATGTTTTTTTTTATCTTTGATGTTTTATAAAACAATAAAATTTTACCTATAGAAAAAAAAGATTCTACTTTGGCCATTCGCCATCTAAAACCTGCCGAATTCCTGTTTTAGCCTATGGCGGACCTCCTAGAACTTATTTGGAGTCAATTGGTGGACTTTGAAAAATCAAAGTTTTTTGGGGGGGAAAACTTTGAATCGTACAATTCGAATGCGCTAATATTTAAATTCGTACAATTCAAATTAGATTGAAAACTGACCTTTTCAATCGAAAACTGACCTATTCGGCCAACAAAAAAAAACAATTTTATTTAGAATTACGAAGTTTTTCAAATTCAAACTTCGACCCTTGATACATCTTCCCCCAATACTTTAAGGCCTTGTGTGCTTTGTATTAAAATTTGCTGAAAGTTAGTACAGATATGGGATCCGTTATCCGGAAACCCGTTATCCAGAAACCCGTTATCCAGAAGATTCTGAATTATGGAAAGGCTGTCTCCCATAAACTCCATTATAATCAAATAATCCAATTTTTTTTATATGATTTTCTTTTTCTCTATAATAATAAAACAGTATTTTGCACTTGATCCAAACTAAGATATAATTAATCCTTATTGGAAGCACAACCAGCCTATTGGTTTTTTTTTAATCTTTACAAGATTTACTAGTAGTCTTAAGGTATGAAGATCCAAATTACGGGAAGCCCCATTATCTGGAAAGCAGTAATGTAACTAGAGGGGGGCGGGCCCTGGTGTGTGACGCGCAGCCGGGCCCCCGCCACCCTCCGAATGGCCGCATTTCAGTGGCGCACGGGCCCTGGCCCTCTCGCACCCCCTGCTCCCCCGGTAGTTCCGCCATTGCCGGAAAGCCCCAGGTCCCAAACCTGTAGAAGGATTTTTTCTTTTACATTTTGCTTAAAACAGTGGGGGAGTGGATTTTTTCTAAAGCTGGCCAAAGGCTGGTAGATTTATGCTGCCTATTCAGACCAAGTTGAGTTGGAGGCTTATCCGCCTGAGTTTGGGCCTTGTCAGAAAGATTTTCTGTCTAAAGTCAGGCAGATATCTATAACTCAACTTCGGGCGACTATAGAAAACGCATCGCTGCGTGTGCATTAGCGCAGGCGACTTTGCATTGTATCCTATGGGGAAAAACGATGAGGCAGTTAGGGGAGATAGTCGCGCAAAAGACGAGGCGATTAGTCGACAGGCGACAAAATCTCCCCGAATCTCCTCATGTGGCCTTACCCTTAGGAGAATATTGTGGAGGGGAGGAGAAATAAGGTTGTTTAGCCAGGCTATGGGGCCTACTTAAGGGGAGAAGAGCTTTGGAGAAGCCGCACACCACACAAACCCAAAGATTGTTATCCTGGTGCCCAACGATAGAGGAATCGGCCACCTCACAGTACGGGTAAGAAGAATTTCATTGGCACACAGGAGTTGCGGTAGCAGGGCAAGCCCTTGCAATTTTATTATGCAGTTGTGCAACGTTTCAGGGACACGAAAGGGGCGTGTTCCCGAAACATTGCACAACTGCATAATAAAATTGCAAGGGCTTGCCCTGCTACCGCAACTCCTGTGTGCCAGTGAAATTTTTCTTACGCGCTTAAGGGGCCCAAAATGAATTTACTTGGGAGGTTTATCACTGACTAATACAGGTGTACTATAAAGTGTTTGCTATTTTCCAACCTATTATAGATAGCGCTGAACTGGGGCTGTCTGGTCTAGGTTACCCAAAAGGAACAGTGTCATTATGAATGCACAACACTGGCAACATATTTAGAATAAAATATCACCCTGTGCCTGTAACTGAAAGGCCACTTTGAGTTGTTTTTTATGAAGGAAGTTTTAAGCCAGGTATGGGGGTCTAATTTATATTATTAGTTGCTATTAAGGATCTAAGGGGCAGATTTATCGATGGTCGAGGTGAATTTTTGAATGAAAAAAAAATCTAATTTTGAGTTATTTTTAGAGTTCTTCGACAAGGGAATAGTCCAAATTCGATTCGAAAAAAGTTAGACTTAATTTCAGTTGGTCTTTTTGAATTTGAATTTCGAAAAAATTTTGAATTTGAAATTCTACCCTCTATAAATATGCCCCTAAGTGTTCTGTTCATCCATTTACTTTCATCCTACGTATAGGGGCATATTTATCAAGGGTCAAATTTTCGAATTGAAAAAACTTTCGAAATTCGATTTTCACTAAGACCAACCGAAATTAAGTCTAAGGTTTTTTTTTTTGGTCAAATAGGTCAATTTTCAATCGAAAAGGTCCATATTCGGTTGAATTCAAATCGTACGAATCAAAGGAATAGCGCATTCGATCGAATTCGATTCAAAGTTTTTCCCAAAATAAACTTCAAAAGTCCAACAATTGACTCCCCCATAGGCTTCGGCAGGTTTTAGATGGCGAATGGTCGAAGTTTAATTTCTAAAGAGACAGTACATGATAATTTTTTTTTTTCAAATTTGAAGCGAATTTGGACTATTCCCTAGTTAAAATACACAAAAATAGCTTGAAATTTGAATTTTCTTCATACAAAAATTCACCTAGCTTATGTAACATAGGTGCAGTTGCCAGTAGCAAATTATCAGGTATTTAGTTTTTCGAACCTGAGGGCCATCCCCCCTCTAAAGAAAATACAACCCTGCCTTTGGTACTCTGACCAGCCAGTCTGATCCTGCACATGATATATTATTATATGATTAAAATACAATACATCATCTTGGGTAAATAAACTGTCTGTATAAATGATACTTGACTTGCTTTTGTGTCCAACTACAAGTAAAATAGTACAAATGATTAAACGGGTGCACTGCATAATTTTGCCCTGTGTAGCCCCCCTTCCACTCTCGTGGTCTGTGGATTCATGTCACGTTTACTGGTGGAGCTTTAGTAAAAGGAGACACAGTTCAGGACAAGCCAAGATGAGAGAGTTCAATACTAACATGGTCACAGACAGGCTGAGGTCAGGGGCAGGCTGAGTTCAATCAAGGTCAGAAAAAGTCCCGAGGTCAGAGACTCACAGGCAGAAGTTGTAAGGGAGGCAGTGATCAAGGGGGTTATTTACTAAAATCCAAATTTATCTCATACTTTAAATAAAAAAAGCTCAAACAAACTCCCATCCCTTATTTATTAAATAAAAGGGAACTAATATAAGCTTCAGCATACTGAAATAAAAAACTTTCTAAATAGAATCAATTAAAAATTCTGTACCGTTTCTAAAATAATCAAGTTCATATTCACTAATCCTCTCTCAGCATCTGTTTCTCTTCATTCTGTCTTCTTGCAGCAGTTGTGTCAGATATTCATTGACAGTTAGATCCAATATATCTTATAGGGGGGCTCCCTTTCCTAGCAGATGTATTAGAGCTCACTCAAATAACTGATTCCAGTACAAATAATAAAATCTAACAAAATAACTGCCTTTTGCACAAATTCTGCATGTAGAGAGACAGGATGTCTGGTGATTTTAATAGAGTGAGCATTAATACATCTTCTAGGCAAAAGGAGCCCCCCTATAAGATATATTGGATCTAACTGTCAATGAATATCTGACACCTGTAATGGAATCTACCCCAAGTCTCCAAGATGGCGTCCAAGATGGCGACCGCCTGCCTCTCCACATGGCTCCTGCCGGGCACAGGTCAATGACCTCATCTCCTTCCCAGTCCAGGATTGGTCGTCGGCGACGGAACGGACGTCGGCGTCATAATCGGGCGCCGGCGTCAAGACGTCAACGTGAGGACGCTGGCGTCTGCGTCTGACGCAAGCGCGTCAAAATTTGGCGCCAACTCTGGGACTATTTAAACCCACTTCCCCTTCCAGTCCTTGCCCAACTATAGGTTCCTGTTCGTCAGTTCCTGGGTGTGATATATTGCTTTGATTCCTGTGTACCGACTCTTGCCTGTTATTTCGATTCCTGTTGTCTGCTGCCTGGTCTGATCCATTTGCCTGTACCCTGACGATTCTTTTGATAAACCCTCTTGTACCTCGAACTTGGTTTGGTCTCCTCTTTGGTCTACACTATTACTGCGCCTTCGGGCCCGTTACAGTATAGTTGGGCCATGGACCCTTCGGAGGAGACTCCAGCTCCACCTGATGTCGGTGGCGCTATCCGCGGTTTGGCTTCCCGCATGCAGTCATATGAAGCCCAGCAGTCACACTTCGGCCAGGCTCTTGAAGCTATTCTGGACAAGTTGTCGGCATTGTCTCCTGTGGTCCCGGTCCCTGTGGCCGTTCCTGCAAGCCCACGTCAGCCTTCTGAACCTCGAATTCCTGCGCCTCCCCTCTACAGCGGCGATCCGGATGCGTGCAGAGGTTTCATCAACCAATGCGAGATCCAGTTCGCCCTGCTGCCAGGTCAGTTTGTATCCGAACAAGCTAAAGTGGGGTACATGATTACTCGCCTGCAGGGGAAGGCTTTGGAGTGGGCATCACCTTTGTGGGAAAAGAGGGATCCTTTGATTGATGACGCCAGTGCCTTCATTCGTGAACTTCGGGTCGTTTTTGATGCCCCTGGCCGAGCTACTGCATCCTCTGCTCGCTTGTTCCAGATCCAGCAAGGCACTCGCTCTGTTGCGGAGTATGCTATTGAGTTCCGCACCCTAGTAGCGGAGACCTCCTGGAACAATGATGGGTACCATGCCGCCTTTTACAACGGCCTAGCCATACGGATCAAGAACGACTTGGTCTCCCGGGAAATTCCTTCTCGGTGGGAGGATCTGGTGGCGTTGGCTATAAAGGTTGACACCCGACAGAGGGAATTTCAACTCGAGCTCGACAGAGAGCGTTCAAAGAAGTATCCCCGGTTCCAATCCACCCTGGCTCCTCGCTTCCAGAGACCCCTACTCTTCAATCCGGCTTCTACTCTCCCCTCTCCTACTCCTGCGGCTTCTGCTTCCTCTACTCCATCTTCTGAGGAACCCATGCAGATCGGACGGGCTCGTCTTTCTGAACAAGAGAAGCTACGGAGAAGGGCTGCCGGCCTATGCCTATATTGTGGGGGCAAGTCGCACTTCGCCTATGAGTGTCCTGTGAAGCCGGGAAACGCCAGCACCTAGGTAGGTTTGGGGAGACCTATCTGGGTGGTGTTTGTCATTCTCCCCAACCCTCTACTCAACGTTTCCTTCTTCCGGCACAGATCCAATTTGGTTCCCAGAAGGTTCCAGTGCAAGCTTTCCTGGACTCTGGTGCTGCCGGAAATTTCATGGACAGAGTTTTTGCTGCTCGTCATGCGGTTCCTCTACAACCCTTGGCCACTCCTCTGCGGGTCTTGGCTATTGATGACCGCCCTCTGTCTTCAGCCATCATTTCCCAAACCACCGCTGAACTTTCTCTTAGAGTGGGCTCCATGCATCTGGAGAGATTGGCGTTTCATCGACTGCCCTTCAACTCCACTCGTTTTGGGACTCCCCTGGTTATGCGCCCATAATCCAATCATTGACTGGTCCTCTACTCAAGTCTCCCGCTGGAGCCCCTATTGCCAACAGAACTGTTTGCCTGCTATACCTCTTGTCAAAGCTTCTTCTGTTTCTTCCAAGTTGCCCCTTCCACTCATCTATCAAGATTTTGCTGATGTCTTCAATAAGGGCTCTGCAGAGACCCTTCCCCCTCATCGACCCTACGACTGCCCGGTCGAACTTCTTCCTGGTTCCATGCCTCCCCGGGGTCGCACCTATCCTCTTTCCCCCTCTGAGACAGCTGCCATGAAGACCTACATCCAAGAGAATCTCCAAAGAGGCTTCATCCGCCCTTCTTCCTCCCCTGCCGGTGCTGGATTCTTCTTTGTAGAAAAGAAGGACGGAGGGTTGCGACCATGCATCGACTATAGGGGATTAAACAAAATCACCATTAAAAACCGCTACCCTCTCCCCCTCATCTCCGAACTCTTTGATCAATTAAGAGGGGCCAAGATTTTCACCAAGCTGGATCTTCGGGGTGCCTATAACCTCATTAGAGTTCGTGAAGGGGACGAATGGAAGACCGCCTTCAATACCCGAGATGGGCATTACGAATACCTAGTCATGCCTTTTGGACTTTGTAACGCTCCCGCGGTCTTCCAAGAGTTCGTGAATGATATTTTCAGAGACCTGTTGGGGCAAAGTGTTGTTGTCTATCTGGATGACATACTTATCTTTTCCAAAAATCTCCTCGAACATCGCTCCCAAGTGAAAGAAGTTCTTCTTCGCCTCAGGAAGAATAATCTTTTCGCCAAATTAGAAAAGTGTTCATTTGAAGTGTCCTCCATTCCTTTTCTTGGGTACATCATCTCCCAGCAGGGTTTTAAGATGGATCCAGCCAAAGTTTCAGCGATCCTTGATTGGCCCCTCCCCACAAGTGTCAAGGCTATCCAAAGATTTATTGGCTTTGCCAATTATTACAGACAATTCATTAAAGGTTTCTCTTCCAAGATCTCTCCCATCCTGGCCCTTATCCGCAAAGGGGGTAAACCACAGCACTGGCCTCCTCTAGCCTTAGAAGCCTTCGAATCCTTGAAAACTGCCTTTTCCTCTGCACCTATTCTCAGACACCCCGAAATTCTTCTTCCTTTCTTCCTCGAAGTCGACGCCTCAGATGTGGGAGCTGGAGCTGTCTTATCTCAAAGATCATCCTTGGATGGGAAGTTACATCCCTGTGCTTTTTTCTCTAAGAAATTTTCCTCTTCTGAACAAAACTACGATGTGGGGAATCGTGAGTTACTGGCAGTGAAACTCGCCCTGGAAGAGTGGAGACATTTATTGGAAGGATCCTCCATTCCCGTGACCATCTTTACTGACCATAAGAACCTTGAATTTATCCAATCCCTCAAACGTTTAAATCCTCGTCAAGCCAGATGGTCACTGTTCTTTTCCCGTTTTAATTTCATCATCACCTTTCGTCCTGGCTCTAGAAATAGAAAGGCGGATGCTTTGTCTAGAAGTTTTGTTCCTGAAGTTCCCTGCTCCGAAGATCCTGAACCCATTGTACCTTCTTCCAAGATTGTCGCTGCCTTATTTCCCTCCTTGGCTTCACAAATCCTTTCCGCTCAGGCCTCTGCTCCGGACAATATTCCTCTGGGGGTTGCCTTTGTTCCACCTGATTGTCGCCAGTCTATTTTATCCCAGGCTCACAGTTCTAAACAGGCCGGTCATCCCGGAGTGGAGAAGACTACCGAACTCCTTTCTCGCCTGGTGTGGTGGCCTTCCATGAGAAAGGATGTCAGAGACTTTGTTTCTTCCTGTACCATCTGTGCCATTTCCAAGTCTGGACATTCTCCTCCCAAAGGACTCCTTCTTCCATTACCCATTCCATCTCGTCCCTGGACTCATCTTGCCATGGATTTTATTGTAGATCTGCCTGTCTCCTCCAGTCACACTGTTATCTGGGTTGTCGTTGATAGGTTCAGCAAAATGGCTCATTTCATTCCCCTCCATAAGCTTCCCTCGGCTCCTGAACTTTCCAAGCTTTTCATCCAACATATTTTTCGTCTCCATGGGTTTCCTGCCGAGATCGTCTCTGACCGTGGCTCACAATTCGTGTCTAGATTCTGGAGATCTTTGTGCAAAGCCCTCAACATTTCTTTACAGTTTTCTTCTGCCTATCATCCACAATCCAATGGAGCCGCTGAGAGAGTGAACCAGGCCTTGGAACAGTTTCTTCGCTGCCATGTTTCCCTGTGCCAAGACGACTGGTCAGATCTCCTTCCCTGGGCGGAGTTCGCCCATAACAACGCTTTGCATTCTTCCTCACATCAGTCCCCCTTTTTCTGTGTCTACGGTCAAAATCCATTGGCGTTCCCTCAGGATCTTCTTCTCACCAATGTTCCTGCCGCCAATGATCAGGCTGCCCACATGATGGCTATTTGGGCTGCCGTGGCCTCTAATTTGCAGAAGAGCTCCCTGATCCAGAAAAGGTTCGCCGACAAGAAGAGGATTCCCGCTCCACCCTACGCTCCTGGTGACAAGGTTTGGCTTTCCACCCGCAACATCCGCCTGAAGTTTCCTACCCCAAAGCTTGGTCCCAGATTCATTGGTCCCTTTCCTGTCATCGAAATCATCAATCCGGTGGCGGTTCGTCTCCAACTTCCTCCAGAGATGCGGATCCCGAACGCCTTCCATGTCTCTCTCCTTAAGCCTGCTGTGTCTTGTTCTTCTTCTTCTTCTCCCCCAGCTCCAGTCCTGGTTGATGATCATCAGGAATTCGAGGTGAAAAGGATCTTGGATTCTCGTCTTTCCAGGGGCACTCTCCAATATCTTATCGAGTGGAAAGGGTTCGGTCCCGAAGAGTGCTCCTGGGTCAAGAGCTCGGACGTCCATGCACCCATCTTGGTTCGTAGGTTCCATAAATTATTTCCTCTCTCCCCTAGACTCGGTGGTCCTGAGGCCCCCCCTAAGGAGGGGGGTACTGTAATGGAATCTACCCCAAGTCTCCAAGATGGCGTCCAAGATGGCGACCGCCTGCCTCTCCACATGGCTCCTGCCGGGCACAGGTCAATGACCTCATCTCCTTCCCAGTCCAGGATTGGTCGTCGGCGACGGAACGGACGTCGGCGTCATAATCGGGCGCCGGCGTCAAGACGTCAACGTGAGGACGCTGGCGTCTGCGTCTGACGCAAGCGCGTCAAAATTTGGCGCCAACTCTGGGACTATTTAAACCCACTTCCCCTTCCAGTCCTTGCCCAACTATAGGTTCCTGTTCGTCAGTTCCTGGGTGTGATATATTGCTTTGATTCCTGTGTACCGACTCTTGCCTGTTATTTCGATTCCTGTTGTCTGCTGCCTGGTCTGATCCATTTGCCTGTACCCTGACGATTCTTTTGATAAACCCTCTTGTACCTCGAACTTGGTTTGGTCTCCTCTTTGGTCTACACTATTACTGCGCCTTCGGGCCCGTTACAACACCCAACTGCTGCATGAAGCATGAAATAAATGCCGAGAGATGGATAGTGAAGATAAACTTAATTATTTCAGAAATAGTACAGAATTTCCAATTGATTATATTTTACAAATTTCTTATTTCAGTATGATGAATCTTGTATTAAATTTTCATTTTCGCGATCATCCCCCTTTAGATAACTTGAATAAATCAGATCAGTAAAAAACCTGATAAAATCAAACAAAAACCCAAATTGGATGTTTTTTTTCATAAGCTGAACTTTTTCAGGGTTTTTGCCTGAAAACCTCGGATTTATGGGACTAAACCCAGCTCAGACCAATATACTGTATCTTCCATTGGGCTAGGTGCCTCTCCCATTAACTTATGCATGAACTCGTCTGAGACGGTGGATTTTCAGATCTGGCTTTTTGCAGCATCGGGGTATAATAAATCTTAAAACATTTATTTTTTTCCCCCACAAAAAATTTTAGTTTTTGCCCCAAAAAGCCCAACCACATAAATTTGAGGTTTAGTAAAAAAACCCAAGTGCACAGAGACCTGTGTCTGCCCCATAAATAAAGCTCTACCTGCGTTCAGGGGGCACATAACCCTCCAGCCCTCTAACTTGTGCCTCATTCAGAGAGGAAGAGGAGTATGGCAGGCAGTAAGGACAGGGATCACCTGTGTGCAGCAATAAAGCATTTTACAGCATAAATCCATAAGAATGAGTAAACAGAACCTGGATAGAAATGGTCCCTGAATGAGGAAGCACTTCTCTGCGGCTTCCTTGTAAATAACCCCTTTAGCCTTACACATTTGTGACTAGAAGGAAGGAAATCATGCAGTATCAAGATGCCGCTCAACAGCAAACGGTAGCAGGGAAATATAAATTGCAGTCACGATTTCCACATCTTGCTCCTTCTCTACCCTGCAACTTTGATCCGGTTCCGCACTTGCTCAGGTAAAGGCTGGACATATATAGATATAGAAACAGTGAATCCAGGGGGAATGTCATGAATATTATTCCCTTGATAGTTCTGCATTTGAGTTATACTTTAATATGGGGTGTCCAAACTTTTGGCTTCCCTGGGCCACATTGGAAGAAAAAAAATGTTCTGGGGGTCACACGTGAAATACACAAACACTAACGCTGGCTTTTGATTTATTTTATTGTAAAAATAAAGAGGGTATCATAAACCTAGTGAGATTTTTGACATTGTGTTTGAGAAACGAATGTATCAATATCTGGTTGAATGGAAGTAGTTGAATTCTCAAGGTGCTCAGCAGATAATTTGGTTCTAATTTTACTCTTAGGGGCACATTTACTTAGCTCGAGTGAAGGAATAGAAAAAAAAAAACTTTGAATTTTGAATGATTTTTTTGGCTACTTCGACCATCGAATTGGCTACTTCGACCTTCGACTACGACTTCGAATCGAACGATTCGAACTAAAACTCGTTCGACTATTCGACCATTCGATAGTCAAAGTACTGTCTCTTTAAAAAAAACTTCGACCCCCTACTTCGGGGGGAAGGTCCCCATGGGCTTTCTAACAATTTTCTGGTCGAAGAAAAATCGTTTGATCGATGGATTAAAATCCTTTGAATCGTTCGATTGGAAGGATTTAATCGTTCGTTCGAATGATTTTTCGTTCGATCGAATGAATTACGGTAAATCCTTTGACTTCGATATTCAAAGTCGAAGGATTTAACTTCAACAGTCGAATATCGAGGGTTAATTAACATTCATTTCCATCCTGGGCTGCAGGCCGCGGGTTGGACACCCCTGCTTTAATAGATATGGAATAATATATGAGTTTGAATTAGGCATCATATTTCATCAGAAATTTACTTTTTTTTCAATATTGACCACTTAGTAGAGAGCTTTGGTTTTATTAACCAAAAGGTTTTATTACCAGTGTAATGCTTGCTAATCAGAACATTTTCCTGCTTGATATGTAATATTTTTATATTCCTGTGCAAAAAAAAAACCCTATACACAGGAGCTACACCTGAACACAGATTAAACATGATCAAATTGCCATTATTAAGGGGCAGATTTATCAATGGTTGAGGTGAATTTTCGAATGAAAAAAATTTGAATTCAAAGCTATTTTTTGTGTACTTCGACTAGGGAATAGTCCCAAATTTAAAAAAAATTCAAAAATTAGAATATCGAAATTTATCATGTACTGTCTCTTTAAAAATTCAACGTCAACCATTAGCCATCTAAAACCTGCCGAATTGCTGTTTTAGCCTATGGGGGAGTCAATTGTTGGACTTTTGAAGTTTATTTTGGAAAATTGAATTCGTTCAAATCCGCTATTCCTTTGATTCGTACGATTTGAATTCGGCCGAATATGGACCTTTTCGATCGAAAACGGACCGATTCGACCTAAATAAACTTTGACTTAATTTCGGTTGGTCTTTTTAAATTCGAATTTCGCCCAATTCGAAATTCGACCCTTGATAAATATGCCCCTAAGTCATTATTAAAATTATTAAAAACATACACTCAATTAAAATATGTTGCACCCCAGGACATAAAATGGATGCAATAATGAATTAAATATCTATGTATGATTGAATATCTTAACTTCTAGTACTTCTAAGATGTGACCAATAAAGCACACGTAATTGATGAGCCGGCTATAATAATACATGTGCAATGAAAGGCACATCTGATTATGCTTAAATGTAACCAAAATGCATAGAAACGATAAACTAAATGTACCAAAGTACAGTAACAATGTAACACTGTGAATAGACAGAATAATTGTCAGTCCTCTACCCCAAACCCCAATTGCAATAGATCAGGCTGGACATCCACAGATAGAGCAACTCTCATCAAATGTCATGATAAAAGGTGCACTAGTCCATAAGTCCTGGGTCCAAAGCCCAATGCACATTTGGCTTCCTTAGTGGCGCTGATAGTGTGCCCATGGGCGAAATGCGCCAGTTGGTGGCATTTAGGTGGTAGCCCTAATCCATTATACAGAAAGCTCCGAAACTACGGGTAGGTCATCTCCCATAGGGGCAGATTCACTAAAGGGCGAAGTGACTAACGCTGGTGCAAATTGGCCAGCGTGACGTCATTTCGTAACTTCGCCAATTCACTAACGGGCGCTGGCGTAAATTTGCCAGCGAAGTAGACCTACTCTAGCGCTTCTTCGCACCCTTACACCAGGCGAAGTTGCGCTATGGCGAATGGGACGTAACTCCGCTAATTCACTAACTTGAGCATTTTACTGAACGTTACCTCTTGCGCCAGACTTCCCTTCGCCACCTCAGACCAGGCGAAATTCAATAGAGTAGATAGGGATTGCTTCAAAAATAGTTGAAATTTTTTCTAAGTCCCAAAAAAACGCTGGCGTCTTTTCCTTTTTAAAGGGTGATAGGCTGAAAAAGATTGTACATTTTTTTGGGGGTACCCTCCTTCCCCCCTACATTTCCTAACATATGGCACCTAAACTATACAGTGGGCACATGTGTAGGGCAAAATAACAACTCTATTTTATTTTATGAAGGTTTCCCAGGCTTGTGTAGTGTAATGTATTTGCTCCTACATATACATCCATTGTACTTTAACTTGGCGCTGTATGCAAATTAGACATCACTAGCATAACTTCGTTTTGCTTGACGAATTAATGCTTGCGCAATTTCGCTACCGTTCGCCTCCCTGAGCGCAACTTCGGATTTTAGTGAATTAGCAGCACCCTGGTGAAAATTTGCTCTGGCGCATTTTCACTGCTTAGTGAATTTGCCCCAATGGTGAGAATAATTCAAAATGTTTAAACATATTTCCTTTTTCTCTGGAATAACAAAGTAGCGCCTTGTACTTGATACCAACCAAGATATAATTAATCTTTATAGGTAGAAAAACAATCCTATTGGGTTTAGTAAATGTTTAAATGATTTTTTAGCAGACTTAAGGTATGGTGTGTTCCAAATTGAGGACAGACCCCTTATTCAGAAAATCCCAGGTCCAGAGCATTTTGGATAACAGGTTCTATACATATATATACAGGGCCGGGCCACGCCGGACAGACGCCCAAGACAAGCCGGCAGATGCGGCGCTGGTTTAGCGCGAGTACACATGCTCAAGAAAGACTGGTCTTTACCTCTTTTTGCGCACAGAAAGAAGTAAAACCAGTGTCGGACACAGAGGGGACCGGACTGGGGGTAGGCGACAGAGGAGGTATGTGCCTGGCAGCCCCCCAACTTTGTGCCCTAGGCACGTGCCTACTCTGCCTACCCCTTGGCCCGGCCCTGTATATATATATATATATATATATATATATATATATATATATATATATATCCTAAAAATGATTCCCTTTCTCTCTGTAATAATAAAATAGTACCTTGTACTTGATCCCAACTAAAATATAATAAATCCTTATTGGAAGCAAAACCAGCCTATTGGGTTTATTCAATATTTAAATAATTTTCTGGTAGACGTAAGGTATGAATATCCAAATTACGGAGAGATTCAGGAGCCCCTTTCTAGATAAATATGTTCTGAACAGACATCATAGATGTATAGGGCTTACATGGTCAGGTAAGAGCATTATAATGGGCATAATTAAAAGGTCAGAGGGGGAAAGCAGCCACGGGATCTGGAAGGGTGCCCTATAAAATGTATACCAGTGACAGGTCTGAAAGCTCCATGTCATCAAGTTGCACTTTATAATATAAAGTAACAAAATGCAGGCTCATTTCATGGGCAGTAAAACTATTGTATTTGATGTGATTTTTCTATTTCCAGTCAGCGTCCAGCAGATGCTCAATCAAGCTGAACAGTCTCTAATGGAAATTGCAAATCTCCTTGCTACCGTCAAATGAATTTCATGTTGTTTCTGCTCTGGCAAAATGACATTTGAAGAATTAGTGTGCCATACTATGGCAGCTATTGGCTTATTTCGTTATATATGGGTTATTTCGGGTCTGTCGTTGGTAATTATATTTTTTTGGGGTCACACTCTGCAGCACATTGTCGGATTACAAGAAAGACCAATGAAGTGGTAGGTTTATTATTAAGGAAGCAAGGAGCTGTTGTATGGCTTATGCCTAACCTCCGCTCATGCATCTTGCATTGCTATTTAATCTTCTTGCCCAGGGTGTAGGCAGGCAGTGAAGATATTAGCAGGTGTTTTGATGATTTAGCTGAGTAAAGCTGGCCACACACGTGCCGATTTAAGCTGCCGATTCAGCCCCAAGCCGGCAGCTTATCTGTCTATGGATGGGTGCTCCTCAAGGGCCTCCCCAATCGATATTTTGCTGATGGGGCAGGTTTGAAAATTCCATCAGGAGGGGTTTGCATTTCCCAACAGGCCTGCATAGGTGCCAATTATTATCTAATTGTTGGCCCGCAAAAGGTGCCAATGTACCTCCCATTGATGTTGTTTGATTCCTATTTATTCTAATGATGCAGGCAGGGGTTCTTTTTTGTGTGCCGCACCACCATGTTGTCCCATTGCCCCAGATATCCCCTGCACCCTCCCGGGCAAGTGCATGCTCAGTAAAGAATTTACTGTATTTGCAGAGCTGTGCACTCCCCCAGCTTTTATAGGTGCAGGGAACAAAATAGCAGCAAGGTACTCACAAGAAAAGTCCAGTGGGCTGGTGCACTGGCCTGGGCATTCTCCAATGATTCTACCTTTCCTTCTCCTTTAAACTTGTCCAATGTTTCCTCTGACCTATGCACATTACAATACAACAGAAAAATTTGGTGCAAACACAGATTATTTTGCATTTCGTCCCACCCTCCTCTGTTTGACACTGTTTTACTAAATGTGCACACTGCAACATTGTCTGTAGACATCACTGATGTTACAAGTATTAGAAATTAGTATTAGAAATCCACATTCCAGCAAAATTGTCTGCAACATGCTGTTGTTTGAGAATACACTTTTTTGTACATGGTGTGCAAGTTAAATGCTTCCTTTCCATTGCATAGTGTTAAAACAATGTTAGTGTGTTATTCCCACAATTCTGGTAATGCCATGTTCAGGGTGATGGTAACTCTGGGTCTCTGTGTGTCAAAAGCCACATATGCACAATTCTCAGAAGAGACAAGACCCTGTTGTCTTCTATAGCAGTGATCCCCAACCAGTGGCTCAAGAGCAACATGTTGTTCACCAACCCCTTTGATGTTGCTCCCCAGTGGCCTCAATGCAAGTGTTCAATTTTGGATTTCTGTCTTGGAGGCAAATTTTGGTTGCATAAAGACCATGTGTACTGCCAAAAAGACCCACCTGTAGGCTGCCAGTCCACATAGGGGCTATCAAATAATCAATTACAGCCCTTATTGTGCACCCCTAGAATCTCTTTTCATGCTTGTGTTGATCCCCAACTTTTTTTTATATTTAAATGTGGCTCACGGGTAAAATAGACTGGGGACCCCTGCTCTATGTGCATATAATCAGGAAATATCTGTTTCTGCCCATGTGTTCAGTGTCACTGTGTATTTATTATATGTATATTTGTGCATACCCAGAAACTTGCATGGCCAGTGGTACTTTGGAATATGATTAACATGGAGAGTGTATCATGGATGTGAATTGGGAATTAAAGAGCAGGGAATGGATAAGCCTATGGTGTACTCTTTGGCACATTTCATAAGAGTATTTGCTCTAAAGGCCCAGTGGATGTGCCTGAAAGTCCAAGATTTGTGCATGTGTGTATTTTTTGTGTGTATGTGTGTTGGTAAATTGATTTATGTTACCACATCTCACTGTGAGATCTGATGTAATAATTTATATGAAACAGGCACTGTAAATCATGCTATGATTATATTGATGCAAGAAAATTACATTACATATACATGTAGTGTTCTGTGAATCTTGCCGTGCCCTTCCATTTACTGATGCAGAAAATCTTGGCTGTAATCCTCAAAACATTCATTTGACTCTTGGCATTGACTGGGCTCTTAGAGTAATGAGTGCTAAAGGCTCCATCTGTAATAATTATTATGGTTAATGTAGTTTTCTTTACCAGCATGCTTTGCGATAGTGGGAGCATGTAAGTGGCTGATATACAGGGTTTCCTAAGGGGCAGAGCCCTTGTGATTGGTGCAGCATGGCTGATCCCAAAGGCAGCCACAAGGTGTCGCTGTGCAACAATATAAAAGGAGAATGCCATGTGCTCACAGCCATTAAAGGATTACAGTTTTACAGTTTGCTGTTGTCTTGCTGCTGAACCTTGTTTCACTGAGGAGATAGTGAATCCTATCTGGCAAAATGTAGGCTAAAAGGGAGTTCGATAGGCCTGCCAAGGCTGGGCAGGATCCTCCAGTGCCTGAAAGCTCAACCAAGAAGGTTTAGAGTTTGGATTGCCGGATTTTCATGTTCACACTATGGAGTTCAGCAATGGATGGCGGTAGAGCTCACGCTATAGACAGCGTTGGGAGCAAATACCTGAAGGATTCAAGCCTTGTTATGTGCTCAACTGGGAGAGTCTGGAGCCTATAAAGAATCTTCATCGCTGCGGATGCCTGTCAGCTCTGTGTGAGACTACCCGTCTGTGTGACTCCTTTGGGGTGAGTGTTACCTGAGGGAAAGGGTAGGAAAGGATAAGGATCCAGCAATCTCCTGTTTGGAGAAACAGGCTGTTTGTGTGCCTGCCACGTGGGAGCAAGCACTTTCCATCGGGAAAGTATTGCGGGAAAGTTATTTGTTACACCGTACAAGTATGTAAGTGAAAGTTTTCCTAATGGGCCAACCGCAGGTTTATTCCCGGATCCCATTAGGTGGAGGCACTGCCAGAGAGGAGTTTCCCAGTACCTTTCACTTAGCAAAGGGGACTCAGGACCTACATCAGTAAGAATTATGTGATGTACAACTTTGGCACCAGGGGGGTGGCCAAAAATGGGTTACATAAGTGAAGTATGCAAGGTGCATGGGAGATGAGGTATTGGTGTTCCATTGGGCCTAGTACAGGTATGAGACCTGTTATCCAGAATGCTCGAGACCTGGGGCTTTCCAGATAATGGATCTTTCCATAATTTGGATCTACATACCTCATGTCTACTAGAAAATCATGTAAACATTAAATAAACCCAATAGGCTGGTTTTGCTTCCAATAAGGATTAATTATATCTTAGCTGGGATCAAGTACAAGCTATTGTTTTATGATAACAGAGAAAAAGGAAATCAGTTTTAAAAATTTTTATTATTTTGATAAAATGGAGTCTATGGGAGAAATCCATTCCATAATTCGGAGCTTTCCAGATAACGGGTTTCCGGGTAACGGATCCCATACCTGTATTAATATTGACTTGTCCCATGCACAGGATAGAATGGTTAGTAGATCTGTTTCCTATATCAGGGGCATATTTAATGAAAGATATCTTTTAAGGTTCCTACCATCCCTTTTAGTATCTGGAGAGGGTCAGGGGCAATTTATTTTTTCATTCTGGCCCATATACTTGTTGGCAGGGCCCATAGCCCAGGGGGTTGACGACTGGTTCGCTAATAATTGGGCCCCCTGGGGGGAAGGCCCTGCTAGTATGAGGCCTCGTGACTTGCCCTTGAATGGTGACAATGCATGAACAAATCAATGCTATATATATATATATATATATATATATATATATATATATATATATATATATATATATATATATATATATATATTACAAATAAATAATTCAAATTCTGTCTGGTTGCTTGAAAGTGAAACCCCTTCACAGCTGCTTGTATCATTTCAGTACATGATATTTACCTGCTGAACCTGGAGGCTGATGCACATCGGACTGGACTATTACATTGGGGAAGGGGCAGAGACGGTGGGATAGAGGGTACCATAAGGTTCAATGGTGACAAAGACATGGAACAGCTACTGCACAGGGTGACTACAATGAGGAACCGTCTGGCACAGAACAGCACGTTGATTTACTGCAGAACCTTCATTTGTCCTGCAGCCAAGAGCACGGCTATATACTACACTATTGTGTGTGTTTCTTTCAATATATACTTTCTGCCTTGTCAAATGGCTTAGCTTTATTTATCGATGCACACAACAAACTAACAGCTATTCCCCAATTGTTCTCTCTCCCTCCCCCAGCATAAATTAACCCTCCCCGGCCCCCTGTATTAAAAAGAGCTGCAGCTCCTTGCCTCTATTGTTCCATTGTCAGCTGACTTTGCCTGATCTGATGGGAGGGGGCTGTGACTCTGAATGAAAGGGGGACACATCAGACATCTTTCTCTCTACCTACAGCTAAAAAAAACCCACATTGTGTAATGAATTAAACATTGCATAGGTATGTACACAAGCCCTCAGATAGGTATGTCTGGAGACCTAAATAAACACACTACTTACAGTGAAAAATTACCTTGCGGAACCATTGGAATAAAAATATTAGCAAAAATTACACTGGTGTGTGTTTGGGGCTGGGGTACCATCCACAAATTCTGTAGCAGACATTTAAGTTACCAGGCACAACAGCATCATTTATTTTATTGGAGTCAGGTCTTAAACAGATGGTCAGGTACCCAATGTGCAACAATGAATCCGTTTCCAGGGTGCTGTCCATATGTACACAGAAAATACTGTCTACAAAATGAAGTAATCATACGTGAGAGAACATGCAGAGATCAAGGGCATGCAGCAAGAAGCATCTATACTATAGTCTATTTTTAGTTAAAATTAAAGCAAATATGTGATTGGTTGCCATAGGTCATTGTTCTGGAGATAAACACATAAGCAAATGATGGACAACAACATTGGTCTCTGATATCAGCCTGGACCCAGCTTAAGATCTGCTAAAAAAGACACATATAAAATCTGACATTTTAAAGCTGTAGAACGGGAATAATCTCTGTCTCCCAAACCAAGCCTGAAGCTTCATGTGATTCTGGATTTTACTATCTCCCTGGCACAACTGCACATGCTTTGTTCGTTTGGAAATCTGGTGGTGCCGGCTGGGTCGATTTAAATGGCTACTGGCAAATTCTGTGCATATCTAATTACCAGTAGGTGTAGGATTAAAACTCCATTAAGATATGAGGCACTAGGCAACTCATTCGGAAGCAAGGCTCTTGCTCATGTTTTAATTCAGAAAACATTGGTCTTTTTTAATATCAGATATATATTTTTTAACTCAGTATTGGCAGTATATCACAAATAGAAATGTCTCTTACATGATATTGTTTAAAATTAAATGAGATTTACCAATAAATGTAAATATACTTACAGCACTACTGCCTTTAGCCAACATTTTTATGACTAATTATTTTTCATGATTGTTTCTAGGTACAAGGGATGCTGGAGAAAGAAGGAAAGGCATGTGACACCGAAAAGGATCAGATTAGGCTGGTGGAACACTGGGAGAAATCCCAATGGACCCAGTCTGATACTGCCATCATGGAGACTTAGGGGGTATTTATTAAAACTAAGACTCACATTTATCTCATTTTTTTTAAACTTGTTTTTATTTAAAGGGATACTGTCATGGGAAAAAAAATTTTTTTCAAAATGAATCAGTTAATAGTGCTGCTGCAGCAGAATTCTGCACTGAAATCCATTTCTCAAAAGAGCAAACAGATTTTTTTATATTCATGTTTGAAATCTGACATGGGGCTAGACATTTTGTCAATTTCCCAGCTGCCCCTGGTCATGTGACGTGTGCCTGCACTTTAGGAGAGAAATGCTTTCTGGCAGGCTGCTGTTTTTCCTTCTCAATGTAACTGAATGTGTCTCAGTGGGACATGGGTTTTTACTATTGAGTGCTGTTCTTAGATCTACCAGGCAGCTGTTATCTTATGTTAGGGAGCTGTTATCTGGTTACCTTCCCATTGTTCTTTTGTTTGGCTGCTGGGGGGGGGAAGGGAGGGGGGTGATATCACTCCAACTTGCAGTACAGCAGTAAAGAGTGTTTATCAGAGCACAAGTCACATGACCTGGGGCAGCTGGGAAATTGACAATATGTCTAGCCCCATGTCAGATTTCAAAATTGAATATAAAAAAATCTGTTTGCTCTTTTGAGAAATGGATTTCAGCTGCTGGAGCAGCTCTATTAACTGATTCATTTTGAAAAAAAAATGTTTTTCCCATGACAGTATCCCTTTAAAGATCTTTTACATAATAGTTAAACAATCACAATTATACAGTTGACTTCTGTTCCGTTCTGTTAACATTATGTAACTACAGTCTGATGTCATAATTATAACAGTAGTAAAAATGTAAACTTGCAGCTCAAGTAGCAAATGGCAGAAAGACCCTATAGAGGGTTCTGTGGGTAGGAGGTTAATAACCTGTTAGTTAGGTGAGTCCTGGGGGGTGCGTGGCTTGTCATTGGTCTTGTAGCTGGTCTCTAAAATATTGGGACGACTCCATGACCAACGAGTGTTCCATCAGAAGTGCTGTATCACACCATGTTGTGCATCTAAAAGTGTGTACTGTGACGTGTCTGATTTGTTGTGGTAAAGATTCTATTAATGTTGTCCATGTCTTAAAAACATTGGTGGTGTTTTGTTCTTTTCTGATTGTGGCTTCCAGCCAGTCCATATGAAAGAGGGAGTGTAATTTTTGTTTTACTGTCGTAATGGTGGGAGGATCTTTGTTCAGCCAAAATTGTAGTGTTGTTTTCCGGGCAGCTGCTGCCAGCCTTCCAATCAGATTCTTGTCTGTTTTTGTTAATTGTGTAAATGTGATATCATTGCTAAACATTGGCCACTCTAGGGGGCAGATTTACATAGGGTCGAATATAATTAACCCTCGATATTCGACTGCCGAATGTAAATCCTTCGACTTCGAATATCAAAGTCGAAGGACTTACCACAATTAGTTCGATCAAACTAACGATTTTAATCCATCGATCGAACGATTTTTCTGCGATCAAAAAATTGCTAGGAAGCCTATGGGGACCTTCCCCATATGCTAACATTGCACCTCGGTAGGTTTTAGGTGGCGAAGTAGGGGGTCGAAGTTTTTTTTAAAGAGACAGTACTTCAACTATTGAATGGTCGAATATTCGAACGATTTTTAGAACTCGATTCGAAGTCGTAGGTCGAAGTAGCCAATTCGATGGTCGAAGTAGCCAAAAAAAATCATTCGAAATTCAAAGTTTTTTTTTCTTCTATTCCTTCACCTGAGCTGAGTAAATGGGCCCCTACTTGTACCTGAAGAGGTTTTCCAGTCATCTGAGCACCGTATTCTTCAACGTACCTCATTTTTTATTAAAACAAAATCGACCTAACCCCATCCACAAATTTAACTCATTTATCAACCTCGAAATAGTTAGTCCGAAAAAACTTTGCAGCAAAATTGTGCATCGATTTAAATCTTGCAACTTGACTAGAATTGTTGCCGCAACAATTGGAATTTAACGGATTATCGGACTAAAAACAGCACGGATCACGATCTCGACAGGTTTTAGCTGGAGTATTGTTGGATTCGGATTTTTAGCAACTTCCCTCTAAAATTTTGAGTTTTTTCCTTTAAAAACTTGAGCATAAAAATTTGAGGTTTAATAAATAGACCCCTTAGTGAGATGCATTAAATGCAATCCGTGTATTTATTTTGTGTTCTCTTTTTGCACACTTTGGATATAATACAGATTGCCGCAGCCAACCTGACCTAGATTTCCAAGAAACAGAATTCTCTCCTTATCTTCACTTTGGTTTCTAAACTCACATTTGCAATCATAACTTTAACAGTCAATCCTATTTTAATCTGTTGTTTACTATACCCACCATAAAATTACTTTTTATTTTACAGTAAAATAAAAAATGTATATTTGATTCACCTTTTTGTTAAAATAATCGTTGTTCATTACATTTTTGTCAATTTTTCATTTTAATTACATGTGCATTTCCCGATTTTCAGGTGACAGTCATTCATATACACGGCATCCTTTTTAGAACTCTTGTACAACATGTTGGTTGTATTTTTGTATATAAATCTGTATATTTAGTGTATACAGTCAGAATATGTTGTCTCTTTCTAAATATATGTTAAAAATAATAATATGTCACTGATTAAAAAGTAATTAAAAGCTGAGGGCTGCAAATTTTGAGTGGGGTTTTTAGCAAGTAGATTTCTCCTTGTTGTTTGCAGTTCTAATCTTGGTTAAAGGAGAAGGAAAGTCACAATCACTGGGGGGATGGCAAAAGTTTGGCACTTGCCCCTAGTGATTGTATTCACTTACCTGATACCCAGGCTAAGTACACCGATTAGCAGAAAACTGAATTGGCCTGTGGTACTTTTTAGCAAGCACCAGGGAACGATCCTCTTATAACAGTTCTCTTTTCTTCGAAATCCTGTGGTTGACACATGTGCAGTAGAGTGCAAGAGCCAGCTTTTTTGTTAAAGTTTGCCTTTTCACTCTACTGCGTACCAACACAAAGTGGGACATTCAATAATATTCGTTATTGCACCAGCGTCCGCTTCGCCGCACTTCACCAGGCGTATTTTTGCCAGCGCTAAGCAAATTCACTGAAATCCGAAGTTGCGCTCAGGGGAAGCGTAAGGTTGCGAAGTTGCGCTAGCGTTAATTCGCCAAGCAAAGCAAAGTTATGCTAAATTTATGTTTTTAAAGTTATGCTTAATTTGCATACGGCGCCAAATTCAAATTACAATGGAGGTATATGAAGCATCACTACACAAGCCTGGGAAACCTTCAAAAGAGCAAATAAAATTTTTATTTTGCCCTACACATGTGCCCACTGTATAGTTAAGGTGCCATGAGTTAGGAAATGTAGGGGGGAAGGAGGGGAGCCCCAAAAAAATGTACAATCTTTTTCAGCCTATCCCCATAAAAAGTACTCTATTGCACTTCGCCTGGTCTGAGGTGGCGAAGGAAGTCTGGCGTAAAAGGTAGCGTTCAGAATAATTAGCGTGTTAATGAATTTGCGTAGTTACGTCCGTTGCGCAAATTCGCCAGGCGTAAGGGTGCGAAGTAACACTAGCAAATTTACGCCAGCATCCGTTAGTGAATCGGCGAATTAATGAAAATGCGCTACGCTGGCGTATTCATGCTAGCGTTAGGCGATTCGTTGTTTAGTGAATTTACCTCCATGAAGGAGGAAGAGGATCACTCCGTGTTGCTCTGTTGATTGGAGCACTGGCTGTGAGTTATCAGGTAAGTGAATACAATTATTGGGGGGTGCCAAACTTGTGGCACCCCTCAGTAATTGTGACTTTCCTTCTCCTTTAAGCTGCTGGTTCCCTGGTTATCTATCTGCAACCATATGACCCCTCATGTATGTCCTATTATGAAATCATCCCCTTAAATGAAGTCAAAATTAAAATGGCCTAGGAGTCCAGAGGTTGTGATGTGATGTTAGTGGGTGGCAAGTTTAATGGGCAAGTGTGTCAGCATGGCTTTTCCCCAGTACTAAGCACAGTTCTGCAGGAAAATTGTCCCTTTTACAAGTTTGCACTAGGGAATGGACATGTATTGTACTGTACTGACGACACTCCATGACTAGTACAAATTTCCCTGCAGTCAGTTGCACGAGAAATCTCATTTGTTAAAGGTTTTTGGGTCAAAAGAAGGCTGTTTGGTTCTTCCTGACTTGTATTCTGAATAGAGTGCATTTGTGCCTATTGATTCAGGGGAAACCTAGAGCTACCACCACCCCCAGATGAAGTGCTAGCTCTACAGTATCCACAGCAGCCTGTGGCAATCTTTGCACTGTTGCAATTTTAACACAACACAATTGAGTCTTTCTGTTTTTGATCGATTTCATGCTGGTAAAATAAATGCTATGTTTTATTATTAATTTACTATTTTGGTGTGCGACTCTGCTGGACTTTGTATTATGAGATGGATTGACTCACCATAATAGAGTTAACTCACCTGCCCAGTACTAAAATCAATTTACTTATGTGAGTGTGCATTACGTAAGTTTGATGTATTGTGGGAAGCTTTTTAAATGGTAGGCAAGTGGATTTCTTATGCAGAGAAGAGACAAGGACACTTCAAAATGCAGAAAAATAAGACTTTGGGGTAAATTTATCAAAGAGTGAAGTTCCGCCACTAGAGTGAATTTCCACAGCTCTCCATTAATTTCTATGGGAATTTGAAAGGCGTATTTATCAATGGGTGAAAGTGATAAATACGCCTTTAAAAACCCCATCGAAATGAATGCGAAGTGGCGGAATTTCACTCTAGTGGTGGAACTTCACTATTAACTTCACTCTTTGATGCCTTTGTTCAATAACAAAAACACATCAACAGCATATTTGTTTTTATATGGTATCAAAAATAGAAGTCTCTTACATATATGAGATTGTCGTCTTCCTGACTACCCCCATAACTCCTCTCTATCAGCCTGGCCACCCAGTCTACTTCCAAGACAACTCCACTGCTAAACAATTACAGTCACAGGCCCAATGTGGGGCCAGGTCGGCCAGACACCCTAGGCAATCTGACTGGCTGTAACACTGGCCAGGCCTGTAAAATACCAGCCAGGTGGCAACGCTAAGTGGAACACCACATCAGTGAGGGGACATGGGCCTGGTCTAGGGGTAGGAGACAGACAAGGTTCATGTGCCTCATGTTCCCCCAGCTTTGCACCCTAGGCACATGCCTCTTTTTTTCCCTACCCCTAGTTCTGGCCCTGTACAGGTCCCTTGGCACTCACTTTTTCTCTCAAGCTCAGGCCCCTTGGTTCTCTGTCTTTCAAACTCAGGTAGGATTGCCACCTGTCTGGTTTTGACCTTGAGATCCTGTTTTTTTGAAGGGTTAAAACTGCCTGCCCAGTTTTCCAAATTAGGAAAACCCGCCAGGATTCCCTAAGAACAGCTAATCACTGATTGCCACATCATAACACTGCCCCTGACATCACATCCTACCCCTGTTACATCATGGCCCGCCTCTCGCTACATCACGGTCCTGCCTCCCCACCCGGAGTTATCTCTTTCTGTCAGATCTGTCTCTCTGTGTCTCAGGCTCCGTGGGCCCCTTGGTCCTCTCTTAGGCTTTCTCTCATACACACTAGGAAGAATCAGGACCATGTCTCTCCTCCAGACAAGGAAGACTTATCTCCTCCAGACATCCAAGGAAGAGCCCATGGGTTTGGGAGCACAACCCTTTCACATGCAGTCACAATTCAGCTCTCAACTGCCAGCTAATTACCTGACTGGGAGGGAATATTAACGCTATCTGCATTATGTATCCCCCTTCAGCCCATATCATGCATGTTAAACGCACACTTAACTGTACATTTTTAGACCACAATATACAATATTCAGTGTAAAGCTGCAAGTATCAGTTGCTCGGAGCAGAGTAATTATTAATGTTGATACGAAAAAAGCACTTAGGTGTTTGATTTATGGCTTTAGCCAGTGCAATAAGCCACAGCAGCTACATTATATATAGCTGTGAGCAGTTTACTGCAAGGTAGAAACTGATAGCAAGTATGTGATTGGTTGCTATGGGTTACTGTACTGTTACACAAATGGCTGATTTTGGTAAATGAGCCCCATAAAATAGAAAGTGCACTATAAAAAATCAGTTACCAAAGAGAGATGAAAAACTGTACATACAACATAGTTCTGCATTTACAAGGTGCCGTGGGGGTTGTGGAGCAGAAAAAAGATTTAGGTTATGGGGAGAGATGGAAATAAAGAGGGAGAAATAGAAAGAAAGGGGAATAGTAATGTAATTGGAAAAGGGGGGAGGGAATGGAACAAGATGAAGAAAATCAGGAAGGCAGAGCTGGGGGGTGGGGATAGGAAAACAGAGGTGGACATGGAAGAAAAGCAGAAGGTCTATGAATCAGTAGCTATTCTATCACTAATGATGTTTAGACTCCAGTAACCTCTGTTATATGAAACCTGGACAAGGTCAGGCATTTCTGAGTCATTTTAGTTACAGACTACAGTCTGCACAATCTCACATTCTATAACAGAAGCAAAGCGGCCCTGTATAATTCTGTTGCACAAATAATTACTGCCTTTATGTTTCTTGCAATTGTTTTTGTCTTTATAATATGATTGCCCTTTATTGGACATACAAGATTCCTTGACTGTTAAGCTGGCCATAGATATTCAGATCTTATTCGTCCTACAGCGAATGTTCGGATATCAATCGTTTTAATGCAATGATCTAAAACTAATATTCAGATTTAATTTGAAGGATTAAAGTTAAATTGACAGCCAACAAGTGTACAAAAGTTATGTCCCAGAAATAGAAGTGATTGCCATGGTATGAAATTTGTTGGGATTATTATTCGGAGCCCACACAGTGTCCGCAAATTCTTTTCAGACAGTTATATAAGTGTGAGGCCAGCTTGGACTTCTGGATCTTAAACTATTCAGATATGACCCCAATCTTAGGGCTCTTACAGAATGTGTAGACCACTCTTATGCTTGATACTTGGTTACATCTGGCCCCAATTTCCCTTAAGGCAGTGATCCTCAACCAGTAGCTTGTGAGCAACATTTTGTTCATCAACCCCTTGGATGTTGCTCCCAGTGATCTCAAAGCAGATGATTATTTTTGAATTCCAGGCTTGAAGGCAAGTTCTGGTTGCATAAAAACCAGGTGTACTGCCAAACAGAGACTCAACATAGGCTGTCAATCCACATAGGGGCTACCAAATGGCCAATCACAGACCTTATTTGGCACCCAAGAACATTTGTCATGCTAGTGTTGCTCCCAAACTCCTTTTACTTCTGAATGTTGCTCACGGGTTCAAAAGGTTGGGGATCCCTGCCTTAAGGTAAGGGTACATGTAGTTAGTCCCAGCATTTGCCACTTTGGCAGTTAGTTACCAACATAGTGGATGGGTGGCAAAACACTGGGATTTGCTTTATATGGTAATTGGCTTGAATGGTAATTATTATCTTACACCCACCCACAACTATTGAAATGTGTCCCTTACTCATTGTTGTCCCCTTGGCTGTAAACTCCATTGCCAATGCCAGATCAACTCAAGTATGAGTATTACTTTCTGCCTCCAGGGCAGACCATACTGCATGCAATATGTTAGCCTAATATACGTGGGATGAAATAAAACTATCAAAACAGCTCAGCCATACATACATGTTCTGATACATGTTCTTATTTTAATGGCTGTTGTATGTAAGGTTCCCTCCAGGACAGTACAAATGATGCTTGATGACAATGGTATTGATAGAGAAATAGCAGAAAAATATAAGTAAATATAGTATCTTTTTTACAGAAAAGGTGACAATACTATTTGTGCGGAGACAAACAGTGGATTAATCACATATCTATTGGAGAGAAAGGACCATTAAGATTACTGAAACAATCACACTCATTCCATGTCTGACCACTGGTGTGGTTTATTACAGATAAACATTTCAGAATTTGAAAGGCACATAGTACAGTTGTGATGTTGCTTATGTAAATACTACTTGCCCTGGCCCTTTCATGCTCTCCTCTCCACTTGGTCTGCAGAGCGCCCCATCACCCAACTCCTTAACGATCCCTCTTGTGTCAATCACACCCCTTACAACTGAGAACCCCTCACCCCCAGCTGTGCCTGAGGCATGTTCCTCCTGAGAGAATACAATTCTGTATATGCAGATTCCCCAGGAGCCTGTTTGACTTGGATGGATTCTGTTCTCTGGCCTTGGTCACTAGTACCTTGGCCTTAAGGGCAGAGCCACCCTTTTGGCTGTAAGAGCAGTTTTTTGTTTTTCTATGCTGTGAAGAGACATCTCTACTCTCTCCCACTGGTAACTCCCTTGTACTGTCTTACATTTTCATGTCATACATTCCCAAATCTATAAAACTCTGTGATTCCTTTGTTTGGGGTTCTGATTCTTTGTGAGCTCAGAAACCATGGAGGCTGTGTCAAATAAGCTTTTCCCTCAAGTGATGTCCAGTTCCTGAATTTCCACCACGTTCTTTTGTCTGCCCCTAGTTCTGGCCCTGCTTGTTAGGACAGAGACACGATCAGACGCCTAACGACAAATCTCCTCTTCTTCGAGGCTAATAATCTCCCCAAACTGCTTTCCCCTGCCTTCTCCTGCTATAATGAAAATCGCCGGCGAGATGGCAATCAGAGCTCTTCGTTTTCCGAAGTCGCCCGAAGTTTCCTCGTGACGCAGATTTACACTAGTCGCCCCGACGAAAAGGAGAATTGACGTCGGGGCGACTAATCTCCCTGAATCTGACCGTGTGTCTCTGCCTTTAAAGTGAAAATAATTTAAAATTAGCACTTTTTACTGGTTCTTTATTTTACAGGTCTCTAAAATCTTTGTGCTATGCGGACTACTGGACCCTGCGCTCATGATTCTAAACAACGAGGCGGAAGATAACGTTCAATGATTCTTCAATATATGTTATGTCACCTACTGCTCGTCATTACCCAGTTTCCATTAAAGGCACATACATGCTGAGGTGCCCCTGCAACCCTACATTAAGGGGCTCATTAAAGGAGAACTAAAGTTTAAAAATGAATAGGGCTTAAAATGCCATATTTTACATACTGAACTTATTGCACCAGCCTAAAGTTCAGCTTCTCAATAGCAGCAATGATCCAGGACTTTAAACTTGTCACAGGGGGTCACCATCTTGGAAAGTGTCTGTGACACTCACATGCTCAGTGGGCTCTGAGCAGCTGTTGAGAAGCTAAGCTTAGGGGTTGTCACAAATTATCAAACAGAAAATGAGGTTGGTCTGTAATATAAGCTGATGCTACAGGGCTGATTATTAAATTCTGATGCTAATTGCACTGGTTTCTGTGCTGCCATGTAGTAATTATCTGTATTAATTACTAATCAGCCTTATATTGTGACATTTCTATTCTATGTGTACTGTATATTGAGTCGATCCCTAAGCTCAGTAAGTGACAGCAGCACAGAGCATGTTCAGTGAATCAGCAGAAAAGAAGATGGGGAGCTACTGGGGCATCTTTGGAGACACAGATCTTTACTGCTAAAGGGCTGTGGTTGCCTTGGGCTGGTATGGAAGCCCAAAACATAATGTACAACATTTCTAACTACTTCTTTAGTTAAGCTTTAGTTCTACTTTAAGGCCCATTAGAATTAATGGACAGTTTTCCACCAGGCAAGGCGACCCACCATCAGGCATTGATTCCACCATAAATGTAAAACCCCTCAACTTCGAGAGCTGTACAAAATAATGTTTCATTTATTTTCTTATGTTTACTTAAACGTCCCTAAGGAATCCTTGTAATAAAAAAAAAAGCTGCTGTGGAGACTTTTACATTTTTCTGGCGCTCCATGGTGAGAGAGGCTGTGGGGGTTCTACTTGTTTGTTTGTTTTCCCTCAATGAGCCCTAAATGAGAAGATATGTGGGATCGTTTTTCCCTCAGGCTGAGGTTTGCAGCAGCAGCGCTGGAGAAGCTCGGCGTCCTGTAGGTGGCAGCACTGCGCGTATATAAATAACTGCTTTTTGCGCCCCACTAGTGACGTACGCGTTGCCAGGACAACCGATGACGATCCTCCAGTTGCTGCACTTGCGCAATAGATCACATTCAGTCCAAGCGCGTGAACGTGCGCATGCGCAAATCCAAATCGATAAAAGACCGCGTTATATACACATTTCTAACATTCACATGTTTTCACTGTGCGTATGCGGACTGGTATATCTTAAATGATGTAGCGTATCCCAATGTATGACAAAAGCGTTCGTTGCCATAGTACTGTCTCTTGCGTTCTCTCTGTTGCCATGGTTTCTCGGCTCAGCCACCTACCGCCCATTATTATTAGTTTTTTTTACTGTGACCTCCATTGGCAACGCCTTCTACTCTCCCGCCCGTTTCCACAGTAACCCACTGGGACCCGCCCCCTCCTGAAGTGTCGCTAGCTGTCCGCCAGAGGGCGCCGGCTCCCCGGAGAAGCTGCGGCGCCATTCCGGTGTGTGAGATACCGCCAGATGGCGGCTTAGGATTGCTGCTCCCTGCCAGGCGCGGCCCGGGGTTAGCCACATTATTTTTTATTATTATTTTATATTTTTTGCACCCCTGTGCTAATCCGGAGTTTATAATAATAAGACAAGTGTAAATAGGAAGGAGCCTGTCTGTGGGGCTGATTGGCGGCCCGGGGCCTGGCTATTAACCCTCTGTCGCCGGATCCTTTGTGCAGCTCACTGCTCTCCGCTTCATTCTCTTGTGACCCCTCAGGACGGAGCTGGACACGAGGAGGAGGCTGGGCCGGGATGTCCACGGGAGGTGAGGAGATTTCATTAAGATGGAGGCCGGAGAGCGCGGGAATAAGGGGACGGGGGAGGGGACTGGGGCTTCCCGCCACCGGGTGTCACCGGGCGGAGTGTACGGAGGGGGTGCGGCCTAAGCCCGGGGGGAGACATGAGACAGTGCCGGTCTGGAGAGCTCAAGTGCCCTGACCTTATTGCTGCCAATTGGGGCTTCTTGCTGTGTGACCCTTCCGTTATTATTGTGCTGCTAATAGACTGTCAGCTCTGTGGGTTTGTGCTGAAGTTACTGGAGCTGGACTTACCCCTGCCCTATCACTTTTATCTACCTGCCTCACTTTATGCCTCTATTATTTGTCACTATCCCTCAGCCTGTGATAATAGAGTGTCAGCTCTGTGGGTTTGTGCTGAAGTTACTGGTGCTTGATCACAACACCCCCCAGCCTTTCACTTTTATCTACCTGCCTTACTTTATTCCTGTTATCTGTACTTATCCCGAAGCGTGTGCACATGGAGTGTCAGCTCTGTGGGTTTGTGCTTAGGTTACTGGCGCTGGACTCCCTGTTACCCCTGCCCTATCACTTTTATGTACCTGCCTCACTTTATTCCTCTACTACCTGTCTCTATTAATCAGTCTGTACTAATAGAGCGTCAGCTCTGTGGGTTTGTGTTGAATTTACTGGACTCCCTGTTACCCCCTGCCCTATCACTGTTATGTGCCTGCCTCACTTTATCCCTCTGTTATCTGTCCTTATCTCTCAGCGTGTGCACATAGAGTGTCAGCTCTGTGGGTTGTGCTGTGGGACTGTGCATCCTATCTGACAGGGCAGTTATGTATGACGCAGGTGTTCTATACCCGAGTCATTGTATTACTGCATTATTACATGTACATGCTTAACTGTTCCCTCTGCAAATAGATTGTCAGCTGTGTGTTTGTGGTCAGGCTCCTGCCCCCTCGTTACCTATATCAGTGCCATGTATTATGTGCTACTTTATACCTACATCTTTGCCTTTCTATGTTCTTATCTTTCTCTTTGTGCAAATGGATTGTCAGTTCTATGGGTTTTTTGCTGAAGTTACTTGTGCTAAGGATGCTGCACTTCCTTCTTTGTTAATTTTAGTCCGACATTCATTGGTCAATAAACTGACTGTATAATCACTTCTAATACAATCTCAGATGTGTGGACTTGTACTGAACGTAATGCTCCCTTACACTTCCAGTGTTACATGTTACTTTATTCCTCTGTGCTCTCTCTCTATGTGGCCAAGCCATTATTCATATTGGTTTATATTGTCAACCCTTTGTCGTGTTCATATACTAGAATCATTTTCCTCATCCTTTTGTACCAACCCGATTGATACTATGATGCTGAAAGATAAGGATTCAGTGTGAATGTTCAGCTGTATAACTCTTAGGGTTAGGTCACACCTGGAGATTCGGGAAGATTGTCGTCCGGCGACCAATCTCCTCTTCTTTGGGGACTACTTATCCCCCCCCCAAAACTGCTTCCCCGTGTCTTCCGTCTGCTTCAATGAAAAAACGCCTGCGACAATTTCCAAAGTTTCCTCACGAGTAAACTTCGGGCGACTTCGGAGATCTAAGAGCCTCAAGTGCACTGGTGCAGGTGTTTTTTTCTCATTGAAGCAGACGGAAGACACGGGGAAACAGCTTTCCAAAGTAGCCCAAAGTCTCCTCGTGAGGTGACTTCAGAAAACGAAGCGCTCCAAGTGCCATCGTTCATTCTAGCCAGTGGGAAGGTAGTTCAGGGAGATTAGTTGCCCTGAAGAAGAGGGGATTTGTCACGAGCAACTAATCTCTCCGAATCTGCCTTTGTGTCTCTGCCCTTAAGGGGGATTTGTCGCCTGTAGTTAAAATGCTCCAAATCTGTCGAAAATGCCATCCTCTTCTCTAACATTCCAATCACTGCAAGTAAATTACATTACTTGAAACAATTCGTATTCTTTTTCGGAACATGTGAATGGAGGCACATTATGATGGAAATCTTTTAAGGCTGATGGCCCACACAGTGTATTGCTCCTTCTCTCCAACTGCGATTTGTAAGCAAACAGAGACAAGTGCGTGGGCTCCCGTGTGTATCCCGTGTGCATCTGTGTGTAGTGCAGCTACATGGAGAGAAGATTGGCCTTCATGCTTTTGCATTTTTTGGAACAATCTTCAATCCATGTAGCATAATCCAAGTTACTCATTGATGTTTTTTTTTTCTCTACATAAAGTTAGCAAATAAGGCCTTTGAACTGTTTGCTTGAGCTAGTTCATCAAACTGCATCAGCGGTTGCAGCTCATACCAAGAAGGTTAATCTAGCCATTGACTAATTCATTATATGGTTCATGTTGCCAATTGTATGTGATTGATAATACTGGATTTGCTTTGCATCTAGAAATCTGTACATAGTCTAATTTCATGCACAACATAACAAGGACTTATTTGCACTTTTGAATATGCTTCTGTGAACTTGTTATAGCAAAAGTGGTATGAAATATTATTATATAGGCAAGAACTCCCTATGATGCCGGAGTTGTTCAAACACACTTTAATTTGCCAATGCCCTTGGGTAAGGTTCCAACCATTGTCCAAAACTTACCAGTCTGAAAAGAGGATGACATAGGTAGTAGGGATGAGAAAAATCTTTCACCGTTTCGTTGCAGAAATGACTTAGTGGACCTCAACGGGAGAAAAAAAATGTTGCGCCTAAAAAAAAAAAAAAAAAGTCGCCCTTAAACTTTAATGCATTTCGGCCAATTTTGGTCGAATTGAAGTTGGTTAATTTCGCCCATCCCTAGGGAGGTGACATACGAGGGTAGTTATAAAAGGAGCAGGGGGGATTTGGTTGGCATGGAGAGGGCTAGTGGGAGTAGAGTAGATTGGAGCTGATCAGTGTTGAGCCAGAGGAGCTAAAAGGGATTATTAATTTACAAGCAAATACATATTTGGTAAATTTTTTATACAAATACAACCCCATTTATAGGTGCAAGGTGCCTCAGCAGATGAGAAAGTCAAAGAAGCCACATATGTGCTCTCTGGTCTTTCTACCCAAATGAACAGAAAATTTAGGAATGACAATATAGTGCAGGATCCATCTGTTCAGCCCACCAGCTGGTTAATTGGAAACCTTGATGGCTGGCCTTTAGTATATGTGCAATTATCCACAGGATCATGAAACCTGATTATCTTTACTGCTATAATAATATTTCCTGTGAGATCATGCCAAAGATGGCACCTTTTCTTGGATAAAGTAAGAAATAATTACACGTGGGATTCTTCAGCTGTCTAACCATGCTGTCGAATTTAGCAAACGTCCACTGCATCTTGAGTCTCTGTCCCAACAGACATGTTGCCTGGGAAGTTTCTGGCAGGTTCATGTTTGTATACTGAGCATCCCTCAGCCCATTGTTTCCACACCATCTTTCTTTGGGTATTTTCCAGTATCTTGCTGCCTCAGTACCTGAAGCTATTAAAGGGGACCTGTCACCTTAAGAAATAATTTCAAATTATTTTCTATCATGTTAGTTGAGCAAAATAAACTTTGCTTACACTGTATTTATTATTTAAATGTTGTTTCCTTCTGTTTTGGAATTATACAATCACAGCAAGCAGGAAGCTGCCATTGTGTGGACACGGTTATTAAGGGAAATTGTGTATCACCCCAAAATCTTGTGTATGAACCAGAATGGGGGACCTAATGTCCATGTGCAGTGCCCTACACAATTATAGAGCCTGAAGGGGGAATGTGGGGAGAGCAGTGACATGTAGGAAGTGCTGAATGAAAATGAAAGTAATTGACTGGCCCTCCTCTATGCCACGGCCATAGAGGCGGGGCAGGTAATATTTGATTGACAGTTTAGATATTTAAACACCTTTATAACAGGTATGGATTTTTAAAATGAAAAAATGTTTTGGGGTTCCATATTTAATTTGGAAAGGACTTTCATTATGCAGTTTTTTATGTGTAGGTGACAGGTCCACTTTAGTGGCTAATATTCTGAAACCTTCTGTCGGTATGGAAATGCAGCCAGAAAAAAAGTTTGTGATTGGGGTCCTCCACCAAAAAAAAGAGAGATTTAGCATAATGAAAGAAAATGCAATAAGCAATTCTGTATCTAAGTAACTTTGCAAAAGCATTTTAAAATATTTGCTCTGGTCATAAATATATAATATATATAAATATATAATATGTAATTGCTCTGTCGTTATCCATTACATATGCTATACCTATTGTTATATTCTAGTTAATATCTTTACTTTTATTTATTAAAAACGCAGTCATCATCTTTAACTTTCATTATAGTAAACTAAAATAGCAGTTTAAGTGCCAAACCTAGCTATACTTGTAGCTCCCTGATTTAATATTTTGATAATTATACGGGCTTAATTGGAAATTTTATACAGGTACTTTGAGCTTAAGTAAGTGCTTTATTTAATCTAATTTGTATCTAGAGGAGGCATTATCATACAGGGTGTAATCCAGAAATGGGATGGGCCTCCATTAACCTTCTGGTCACATTTATAAAGTTTAAAGTTGACATTTAGGGGGTTATTTATCAAAGGTTGAGTTTGAGGTTTTTTATACTTTGAATAAACTCACAACTCAAATGTTTTCTTATGTATGAAAAACTTCAATGTAAAAAAACTCAAATCCGTGCATTCCGGGGTAAAAACATGAATACTTAAATTTATGGAGTTTTCAGCAAAAAAAAAAAAAACAGAATCGCTCTAATTTATTGTGTTTTCAAGCGCAAACCACTTGAAAAAACCCAAACATCATGAAGGCTACAAACATATTTAAATGGTTGAAGAGACATCTGCCATAAATACATGGCAGATTTTTTTTTTTTATTTCATTTTGAAACCTGACATGGGGATAGACATGTCAGTTTCAATCCGCATTCAGTCATGTGACATGTGCTCTGATAAACTTCAGTCACTCTTTACTGCTGTACTACAAGTTGGAGTGACACCCCCGCCCACAGAAGACCATCAGAAGAATAACGGGAAGGTAACCAAATAACAGATCCCTGGTAGATATGAGAAAAGCAGTCAATATTAAAAATCTGAGTCCCATTGCAACTCCTCCAGTTACATTGAATAGGAGAAACAAAAGCTTATCTGAAACCAGTACCATCAGGAAGTGCTGGCTTTTTATTGAAGCACAGGATCAGGCACAATGACCTGAGATGGCTACCTACACACCAATATTACAACTAAAAAATATATACTTTTTGCTACAAGAATAATATTTTACATAGTAGCTTGCATTATTTGTAATGTGAACCGTGTAATTTAGAAATAAAAACGAAACCATAACAATCATGAGAATCCTAAAATGCCACGTGTTGTTCACCTCCACACCTCTGTTAATGTGCCCTCTCTCTAAATTGGTCACAATTAGTGAAAAGGGATCAATGTGATTGAAACATTTCGTGACAGAATAAAAGTTTTTTGCAGCAGAGCCTGCTTTTGGAGTGCTTCATCGTTGCTTAATCATGAGAATGCCTTTAAAATATGTTCTAAATGCAATGGATGGGAGTCCATTACAGATACATGTTTGGGTAGTTAGAGGAGCATAGGTTTTAGTTCAGTGCCAGAATGTGACTGGTGATTAAAGGTATTTCAATAGCAGTGGTTTTGAACACCATGGTGGAAAAACTGCACTTCATAACTCTTAGGATATGTGTGTTGGTCAGATTTTCTTTAAAAAAAAAATTTGCACAGCCCTTTTGTATGTCTGTGAGGTGGATGAAACAGTAGAAATCTCCATCACCTTTTTTTTTATTTCTAAAATGTCCCCCATTAAACTTTAGTGTTAACAATTCTTATTTGTATGCCTTTCTCTGCCAATGTAAACGTGAAGCAAAACAATTACTCATTGACCTCTTGTCTGCACACAACAGACATGTTCTAAATGTTGCTAGAACGATAGATAGATAGAATGGATCAACTGCTGTCTGACTGCCAGGACCCTAGTGACACATTATTATAAGCAACTGTCATCAGATGATTATGAAACCTGTAACCTGTCATTCTAAAAGGATACAGATCTTTAAAGGGGCAGTTTACTTTTCAAATGTACTTGATGGAAATGTTTAAAGGATGCAGATATTTTGAATTGTTTGCAATGTTCTTATGTTGTTTAGATTTGAGTTTTTAACTGTTTAATACTTTAGACTAAAATTGAAAATGCTGCATGTTTGCTGGGATCACCGACTCCATCAAACAAATGGAAGATTAGTCATTAGGCTAGACTTTTATTAATTATCCTTTTTATTTTTATTGAGGCACAACCTACTATTCATCTTCTAGCCAGCCCTTTAAAGTGGACCTGTCACCCAGACACACAAAGCTGTATAATCAAAGTCCTTTTCTAATTAAACATGAAATCCAATTTCTATTTTTTTTATTAAAGCCTTCATAGCTGTTGTAAGCTCATTTAAACATCTCAGCTGTCAATCAAATATTGTCTGCCCCTCCGCTATGCCCTGGGCATAGAGGTGGGGCAGACAATTGCTTTCACTTTCCATTCAGCTCTTCCTACATGTCACTGCTCTCCTCACTTTTCCCCATTCTCTTCACAGTTTAATTGTGTAACCAGGGCATGGGGATGGACATCAGGTCCCTCATTCTGGTGCACAAACAAGATTCTGAGATGATACAAGGCTTGCCTTAATAAGTGTCCACAAAATGGCTCCTGCCTGTTTGTTATAATTATGAATTCTCAGACTGGAGCAAACCAGATTCAAACAATTTATATAGTGTAATTTAAGTTCAATTTGCTTGACTGGTGTGATAAAATAGGACTATGAATAATTTTTTGGGATGACAGGTCCCCTTTAATGTACTGTTTAATTGCTAGGTAAGTGTTATCCTAGCAACCAGGCATACACCTGACCCATATTTTTTTATTTAGCTAATTGACGAATCCTCATAATTGGCCAAACACTAAACTTAAGTCTGCTTTCAAATTTCAGCAAAATTCCTCCAAAATGTCATCATCTGAAAATCATTTGCCATCTTTAGCTTAAGTTAACATTAAAGCACTGGCTTTAATGCCACAAAACATAGGTACTAGCTATGAAAAAAATAAAAAATAGATACAAATGGATATTACTCCTAAATAATTAGCCACATCAAAAATGTGCTTGTCATGGCCTTAGGTCATATAAATGGACGCTTCATACATAAAATGAATTAATGTAAACAGGACCCATGACCATGTATGACTATATCGCCTTTAGATTATGCAAGTTATCACAAATCAGCAGTATAAATCAATCTGGAGCTGTCCAAATTTTCTCTTACTTGTGACATCTGTTCAGTGGCCTGCTAAAGAATATTCTCTCTGGTTACTAATTATTAACAATTTCTTATTGAAACAAGATCGCTTTCCCAAACTGTCAATCACCATGAATTTTTCTCCCGTAGTGCTTTATAGAGTTTACATATAGAGGCAAGCATTTCACCACTAGATGACAGGTAAAAATGCATGTTACAGTAGGGTGAAGTTGACATGCCGATTTGGCCACTTTCGTGGTGAACCAAATCTGATTATTGGCCAGGAGCCAAAGATTGAATCATAAAGCAGTAGTACAGTTAATATTTGTCGCCCATCAGCCTCAAATCTGTTGGGCAGGTAGACTCCAGTACCTCGATAACTTGCCCAGTCAGAAGCCCATGTAAAGCCAGGGTACACCTTCTAACAAACCCAAATCTGTAAATGTATTTTATTCAAAACTATGAAACTGTAAACACTACCTCAAGGTTTAGGGTAAGTTCACACAAAGAGATTTTTGTCGCCTGGCGACTAATCGCCTTGTCTTCTAGGCGACAATCTCCCAGAACTGCCTCAGCGTGTCTTCCCATAGGCTAAAGCACACGCGGCAGTGCATTTTCCAAAGTTGCCTCACGGAGGAAACTTCGGTCGACTTCGGAAAACGCGCCAGTTGTGCTTTAGCGCAGGCAAATGTTTATTATAGCCTATGGGAAGACACGCTGAGGCAGTTTGGGGAGATTGTCGCCTAGAAGATGAGGCGATTAGTCACCAGGTGACAAAATCTCCCCGAATCTCCTTGTTTGAACTAACCCTTAAAGTCTGCAGCATCTTATTTCCAACATGTCACTATGTACCAAAATAAAACCTTATAAATATCAATGTCAAAGGTCGTCTGAACAGTTTTGATGCCCTGTATTACTAAAGTATGTGGCATCTAGACACACCAAGATGAATACACATGAATACTCTCAATGCGAATTGCCAAAATGGTCAATTCATCCACTACAAAACAAATATATTTGCTGCATTTTATGCAGAGTAAAGGCGCAAATAAGATAATCCCAGACACCATATATTCAGTATGGATAGGTTTACAATTATTTCATGTCTAAAGCTGGTGCAGATATATCCTTGTGTCCGGCGCACGATCGGTGCTGTGCAATCTCCCGACCTACAACTAACTATGCAGATTAAATAAAGTTGTAAAAAACAAAAACAAATCAGTTGATGTTCTGGCCATTAATTCACAGACCGCAATCATACAGAAATGATGTCTGGCAAACAGTAGTGACAGTCACCCAATGATATTGTCAATACATGCAGAGATATCATTAGCTGACCTTCTAACCTGTCCGACTAACCTTATTGATGGCCATGGTATGATGAAATGTCGGGAAAATCCACACACAGTCCCAAACAACTTTATCCTTGCTTCTATGGCCAGCTTAAAATTAAAACAGCACACACACAATTTTCAAGAGCAATGCAGAATGCAATAAAATCCAACTATTCAAAGACCGACATTGTTTTTACCTACTGCAATTTTCTTTGTCCGAATTGCAGTTTCAGTTGTTTAGCTGCGCTATGAAAGTTTCTGCACCCAAACAGGCAACAGCAATGTAGAACTGAAAAGTTGCTGCAAATGTGCGAAATCCACTCCAGTAGATGTTTGTGTGTATGTGGTTGACACTTAACCCTGTAACGTCAACATCCCTTTTTGAGGACTTAACGTTTATTGCGTAAAATGCATGTTGTTGTCATTTGTCAATGAATGTTTAAAGTCTAGTTGCTTTAAAGCCTCCATAGCCATTTTTATATAGTGATTTTTTTTTTGCAATTAAAATATTTGGGCTTATATTGGTGGGTTTTGCTGACATCGTTATATATTGTTTTATCTGCTGTATTCACAATTTGAGCATCTGCTCACAGTTCTTTGCATTATTCTCATTATATGCTGAGATGTTTTACAGCGGTGCGGTCCTGCTGATACCAAATACCAATTTGTTGTGCAATCTTGTATCAATTTGTTGTATTTTGCAGATTGATGTTCACTCGTTCTACTTTGTAGTTCACATGAGTGATTGGTCAAGTTTTTGTAAAGTTGGCCATAGATGCACCGATAATATCATAGGAAACAAATTTTCATACGATATTTGCTGTGTGTATGGTGGGAGACAAGCCTACTGATATCAGCAGAAGACTTGGAAATCGGTCGGCTCGTCGATCTGGCTGGCTGGAAAATTTTGATCGGGCACCTTTGAAGGCATCCAAAAATCGGCCATTGTTAGTGCTGAATCGACAAATACAGGTAGAATTCTATTGTTTCTACCTGTATATCTGACGGTTCAGCTCTACATGTGTGTATTGAAACTAACGTTCTTTCCTGAAAAGATCTTCTCCAGGAAAGATTGTAATTCTAACGTCTATGGCCACCTGAAGGTTGGCCATACACCCCTTATTTCTGTCATGTGATTAGGCCTAATTACACCATACTGTGTGCTATCTTAAGCTGGCCGTACATGGAGAGATTAAAGCTGCAACATCGCCAAACGAGCAGATCTCTCCCCAATATGCCCACATTGAGGTGGGTGATATCATGCTCTAGGGCCCAATGATTGGATCATAATGTGCCAATATGGGTGGTCGGATCGCAGGTCCGCATCTACGAACTGATGCGGCCATGATCCGACGGGATTTTTAACCCTGCCCAATCGTCAGATATCGATCGGGGAAGCCCATCGGAGGGCCCCACGCACGGGCCCATAAGCTGCCGACTCGGTCTGTCAAATACTAATACTTGTTTTCCCTTCCTTAAGATGGCCATACACGGGCAGATTAAAGCTGCCGATATTGGTCCTTTAGACTGATTTGGCAGCTTATTTGCCTGTGTGTGGGGGCTTCCAAAGGTTCCCCCTGATCGATATCAGGCCAAAAAATTGTCCAGATATCAACTGGACAGGTTTGATTTTTCCTTTGATCGAGGACCACATCGGCTAGTTGATGAGCTCCTATGACCTGTCGGCACCCATTTGCTTTGTTGTAATGCGATTGTTTGGATTAACCCAATATCGCCCTGCCTTTAGTGGGCAGACCGGGTTAAGATCCCCTCGTTAGACTGACAAAATGATTACCAGAAAAGAGAGAACTCCTGAAATAGACTTTTATTTACCAAAGCTTTTAAAATTGCTTTTGACTTTATATGTTTTTGCATTTTGAAAGCTAAATAATCAAATACCTTGCTAGGGCAACTGAGTGTTAAATGTTCATATAAAGATTAATCAGTTCTGCTTGTGATTTGTGAGTAGGTTGCTGTGGTCCTGACTCCTGCGTGTATATGTAGAATCGCTACCATAAAGCAAAGCAGGACTGCTGTGTTTGTAATGCATACCAGGAAATGCACTTGATTATGCAAGCACAAGAAGTGTGTTTTTGAAAATGCCTTTATTTTACATTTTGTTTTCAGTAAACACTTCCTTTCCACGTCCTTTCTGTAGCATATTTTTAAGGCTGATGGGGAAACTTTTACAAAGTGCATTCTTTATGCTGATGGGGGAACCTTTTAACGTTGCCAATTTCTTGAATGGGAAATACCCAAATATGTCAGCACAATTGCTGTTAAGGCACTTCCGAAAGAAATTGTCCTGCAACTCCCAGAAGATTTCATGAGAAGGGAAAACTACTGATGCAGTTTCATCCCAATAGATTGCACAACAGTGTCAGCTGGGTAGTGGTCACAGTGAAAGAATTTCAGCTCAAAATACAACCGGTGTGAAGACTGACAGGCTGATGCCGTGCCTGTATGTGCTTATTGACCAGGGGTGGATCAGACAAAACTCTTCAATAGCATTTTGGTACTGGAGGAGAAAATACTATGTGAAACATTGCCCTAATACGTAGCTACTAGTGTTGAAATTGCATTATACAGCTGTGTGATCCCAAAAACAAATAATGTTCAAAAATATACAGATGTTAAGAAGGACCATCAATATCCATGTAAAATGGACAATAATCACCTGCTTTTAGGTCTTAACAGTTTTTTTGGGCTTCTATACCAGCCCAAGGCAACCACAGCCCTTTAGCAGTAAAAATCTGTGCCTCTGAAGATGCCCCAGTAGATCCCCATCTTCTTTTCTGCTGATTCACTGCACATGCTCTGTGCTGCTGCCACTTTCTGAGTTTAGGGACCCACTCACAATATACAGTACACATAGAATATTAATGTCACAATATAAGGCTGATTAGTAATTAATACAGTTCTACATGGCAGCACAGAAACCAGTGCAACTACCGTCAGAATTTAATAATCAGCCCTGTAGCATCAGCTAATATTACAGACAAATCTCATTTTCTGTATGAGGTTAGCTTCTCAACAGCTGCTCAACAGCTGCTCAGAGCCCACTGAACATGTGAGTGCCACAAACACTTTTCAAGATGGTGACCCCCTGTGACAAGTTTGAAGTCCTGGATCATTGCTGCTATTGACAAGCTGAAACTTTAGCCTGGTGCAATAAGTTCACTATATAAAATATTGCATGTTAGCCATATTAATTTTTAGGGTTTACTTGACCTTAAAATGATGCTGACTAAAAAAACGATTCTTCAGTATATTAGTGTGCATTCAAAGTTATTTATAGGTCGTATTGATTATAGATAATTGTTACTTGAACTTTCCCAACCTGACTGTCCCTTCTTAAAGAGATACTGACACCTGAAATTAAACTTTTTTTACATCTATTATAATATTGGCTTTGCAAGCTACTTCTAACTTTGCCATAAAGTATTTGCATGATGCTTTTTACATTACCTGTCTGATCCCCCATGTTACTGTATGAGGGGGCTGCCATATTTGTGCAGCAGGAGTCCGTTCGCATTAGAAACTGTAACTAACAGGCTGAGATGGGACTGTCTGGTTGGCAAAGTCAGAGAGTCAGGCTTAGGAACTTCAACTAACAATTATATACAAAAACAAACCTCTCAGCAAAAAATATCAACATGACCTAAAGGTAACATTTAATATACATTCATATGCTAAAATTAATTTTTTAGTGTCAGTATCAGTTATTCGGCTGGAAGTGTGGCATTTATGCTGCAAGCCAAGTTTCCATGTGGTTGTAGCACCCCCACCCCCGTTTTAACCTGATGATTAATTTAAAAATGCCTGTGTTTCAAATCTGGAAGTTTTTTTGAAAGCTCATTAAAATAAAAGCTCATTATAATAAAACATGCTTGGGGTAGCAGTTATTGGTTTTCTTTTTTTTGTTAAACTTTGTGTTTATTGAACTCTTTATGCAAAAAAAAGTTATTGTTTCTTAATTGAACAGCCTGTGTCATTAAAAGCTTTTTTTTTTTTTCAAATTGATATTGTTTGTAATTTAACATGTGCTGTTGATATTCAGAGATTTGTCCGAAGGTAAAAATCCTAGCTTCTGTTTATTTGTCTGCTTGCTTAACCCTTCAACCGCCAAGCACGTACGGCGTACGTGCTGGCGGTTCAGGGCTCAGGCTGCCAAGAATGTACATTCCCCTGCAGCTAAGCCCTTCTCTCTGCCAGGAGTCCTCCTTCAGTTCCAGTGATCCTCCTGCTACAAAAACGGTAAGTGCACATTTTTTTACACACTTACCTGCACTTACACATACCTACAGTACATTTATACACTTACACAAACATTTTAGTAAAGATTGGAATTTTTTATTTATTTATTTTTTTACTTTAGCACACTGGGTCCCTTTTGTACACTTATTTACACTTAATTACATGTATTTGCACACTCAGACAACTTTTATTAGTGCACAAATATGTATACACAAAAACTCACAAACTGGTGGGTTTTTTTTTTTTTACTTATTCATTGTACTTTTTGTTTTGCCTAAAAACATGTTATTTTGACAGCGTGACTATTGGATAATCGATTTCGGCCACTAATTATGCTGTGGGATCAATTATGTCGTTATTTCATTGATTTACGCTACTTTTGTGGTTTTATTGCAATTTTATCCCTGCATTATTGTTCCTTGTGTATCTTTAGTATTGTTTTGCTGTTTGGTGCTTTGGTATAGAAAGATTTTGCTTAGTTTCATTCGCCAGAATATATGCTTTCCAAAAATATATGGTTTTCTGGGGTCTTTTTACAGTTTTGGGGTCTTACGGCACAACGCCAGTTGGGGCTCTCTTTTCTGCAGCTTAGTTGGCTAGCGTGAAAATTCATATGCATGTTTTTCATTTGGGGTTCGTACACGCCAAATACTTTAGTAAATCTTTGCATATTGGGCATCAAACTATTCAGTAGACCTCTGACGTCCATATTTAGGGTGATTTTTCTTTATACGTAAAACACTGTGTGCGATAAATGCGGCAAACTGCAACAATTTTAGGAAATGTTGTAAAAACCTCTAAGTTTAGAAAAAGCTTTGCAGTCTGGTACTTTGGTGTAGAAAGATGTCTTTATCTTTTTTGCATTCATCAGAACGTGTACTTTCCAAAAATATATGGTTTTTGCTGTTAGGAGGGTCTTGAGGCACATAATATGAAGTCAAGGGTCTATGTTCACAGAAGGCGAATCGGCAGCGGAGAAAAATCATATGCACTATTTTCATTTGGGGTCCGCACATGCCAGCTGCCTTGGTATATCAATGCATATTGGGCATCAAACTGTTCAGTAGACCCTTGGCATCAATACTTATGGTGTTTTACAATTGTATGCAAGAAATTGGGTGAGATAAATGCGGCTAATTGCAATATTTTTAGGCAATTTCAAAAATGTAAAAACTGTTGCTTTTATCGCCAAATTTTGCGACTTGGTACTTTGGAGTACAAAGACATGCATACCCAATTTGGATTCGCGGAATGTGCACTTTCCGAAAATATATGGTTTTCTGGGGTAATGTACTTTTTTCTACCTTTGCTCCCCCCAAAACTATGTATATGTGTTGATTTTGCAATACCTGAAATGACAGACCATATGGGGGTCTTCCTTTTGGTGCCCCTATAAGCCACGTGCTTGGGTACACCTATACATATTGGGCATCAAACTGTTCAGAGGACCCTAGGTTTTCATATTTGGGGTGATTTCTCTTGATACCTAAAAGTATGTGGGAAATATGATGCTGCAGGGTAGACATTTTTAAGTGATTTTTGGAAATGTCACCAAAATCACCAAATTTAGGAATGGTTTGCGGCTTGGTACTTTGGAGTACAAAGACATGCATACCCAATTTAGATTCGTGGCAATGTGTACTTTCCGAAAACATATGGTTTTCTTGGGTGAACTTACTTTTTTCTACATTTTCCCCCCTCAAAACGATGTAAATGTGTTGATTTTGAAGTATCTGAAATGACAGACCATATGGGGGTCTTCCTTTTCAGGCCCCTATATGCCACGTGCTTGGGTACACCTATACATATTGGGCATCAAACTGTTCAGAGGACCCTAGGCTTTCATATTCTGGGTGATTTCTCTTGATACCTAAAAGTATGTGGGTAATACGATGCTGCAGAGTAGAAATTTTTTAGGTGATTTTTGGAAATGTCGCCAAAATCACCAAATTTAGGAATGGTTTGCCGCTTGGTACTTTGGTGTAGAAAGACATGCATACCCAATTTGGGTTCAGGGGAATGTGTACTTTCTGAAAATATATGGTTTTCTGGGGTGAATGTACTTTTTTCTACCTTTGCCGCCCCCCAAAACTATGTAAATGTGTTGATTTTGCAGTATCTGAAATGACAGACCATATTGGGGGTCTTCCTTTTGGGGCCCCCTATGCCACGTGCTTGGGTATACATATTGGGCATCAAACTGTTCAGTGCACCCCAGGATTTCATATTTGGGGTGTTTTACATTGATACCTAATGATGTGGTGGAAATATGTTGCTGTAGAGTGGAAGCTTTGAGGTCATTTTTCAAAAAGTTCACCAATTTCTATAAAACATTATAACTTTAGGAAACAATTGCAACTTGGTAGTTTGGAGTACAAAGATATTTTTACCCATTTTTGGTTCACCAGAATCTGTTCTTTCTGGTAATGGGTAGTTTTCTAGGGTAAACCTACTGTTAGCGGAATGTTTGGCCTTGAAATCAAAAGTATGCCGTTTGGGGAGCGTTGCTTTGGAAATTTGGTTGTGTACTGCTTGTAGATTTTGAGCTATACAAGTGAGAAATCTCCATAAAACTATATATATTTGGTATTGCCGCGTTCAGGAGACATAGACCTTGCTAAATCGGCTGTGTTCTCGTACATAAAATAAATGATGTTTCTGATATGTGATTGTTCTTCGTGAAACATGATTTTTTTCATTTTATTAGACACTTAGAAGCCTATATTTTTTTACAGAAGTAGAATTGCACCAAAATATTGCATATTGTGAAAGTTCAGGTTGTCCTGAAAAAAACAATATATTGTTTTCCTGGGTAAACTAAAAGACCACTCCAGGAAAGGCCCTTAAAGTGAAAGAGTGCAAAATATCTAAAAACTGCTTGGCAGTAGATGTTCGCATCTAGGACAAAACGGCTGGCAGGGAAAGGGTTAAAAGCTGGCCATAGATGTAAAGATCTTTTCTTTATCGTGAGACCACGATTATCTCAAAACGACCTTTTAAATGTACGATGTGTCCATCAACTAAAAAGACCATTTCAGGTGATATTGGCAGCAAAACTGAAGGGTAGCGGCCTACTTGGCCCTGCAAACATAGATTGCACTGGGACCAATAATGATTTATTAACCTGGCCGATCAATTTTCTGACAGCTGTCGGACGAAAAATCTTAAAATGTACGATCGTTCGAATCCAACTAACGTCACGATAACTTGACGAATTGGTCAGATTTCGCTAAAATCGAAAAATCTTTGCGTCAATGGGGACCTTTAGACTGTTTTCAAATTTTCTTAACATAATCCTTATTGCTACCAATTGTAGCCCTTCTGCATTAAAAATACCCCTGTGAGCTATGGTGGCCTTAGATATATTACGTGATGTCATATGTGTTAACAAAACATACTCATGGCACAAAATAAAATCTATGAAGTGGAGAAACTTTTAGGGGCTGATTTATCAATGTTAACTTTGGAAGTTTGGCCGGGAATCTATTTTATTTCCTCTAAAACCCCTGAATTCTAATAATGCTTTCAGAAACTCATATGTATGAAATTTATAAAGCACAAAAAAATTGTAACACTAGATTGGCTGCCGTGTTTATGTCAATGGGAGCAGTCTTTAGCAAATGTTTTTTTTTATTTTTTGAATGCAAGTTTTTTGACCCTGTGAAAACAATAGAGTACAAATTCAAGGTATTTTACTTTTTTATTGATTTTATCCAAACACATTATTTTTATATTTGGATTTTTTTTTGGATTTTTTTAAATCAAGCAGACATTTAAGTTTGATAAAACACTGTGTTGTTATTCAAAGTAGATAAACCCTCTAACATTACACTGATTTGAATTGTGATAACAGAAAAAATAGAGTAATGAATAATCGAGATGGATATTTGCATGGCCTCAGTGGGTTATAGATCATTGTAGAATGAATTGATTTAAATATACACAGAAATAAGGTCTTTGGTCTCCTCAAAACAAGATATAGTAGTTGTGTACAGTTCTGTGGTGTACTGGTGTTACTGCATTTCTTCTGTGTGCGTGTAGGGGGTGTTCGACCAATAAAACTGCAATCCTGGTAAAATTGAGTATTGGTCATGATGGACAATTTCCATTGGTCAAAAAGCAGTGAAGAGAGGCCACGACTCTGCAGTTGTGGCTACTTCCTGCTGTTCCTTTCCATATTTTGGGCAGTTAATTATACAAAGTCAGGAAAAACAGCTTTTTTTAGGGTAAGAACGCTGCATTTTTTTCACCGTCGCTAAATCGTCTCCAGCATGGGTGACAAAGCTTCTGAAAATAACGTTTGTATTGGAACAAATCTGAATCGCTTTTTGTAAAACTGTTTTACTCTTGTAATCACAAGAAATTGCCTCCTCACTCTTTCAAGCAATTACATAAGGAAACTGTACGAGAGTAAACAAAGGTAGTGGGATGCTTTGTCAGAGCAACAGAATGTCTTGTGTATTCTACAGCCTGTTCAGAAAAATACAGTTTCCAGTTCTAGGCTTGATTCCTTTCTTCCAAACCAGCATTGAGAGACTAGACTTTGCCAATGGTGTCTGTTCTTAATGCAGTTTGCACATCAGGGTCTATGCCAAGTTTTACCCTACGTTCATTACATTAAACTAAAAATAAAATATTTATTTCAAATCTCAATAATGGAAATACCCAGTGCTTGTCTGCAGTGATATACTATTCACTACTTCAAAATGTACTGGTAGAATACACTCTTCTTTATGGGCACCTCTGTAGGCTACAAGTGTTCAGTACATACTTTAACATTTGGGGAGCATGTTCACATTAAGGGGCAGATTTATTAAGGTTCAAATCGAGTTGGATTTTTGGTCAAAACTCAAATTCGAATTCAAGATTGATCATACCTGGACCCTGAGAATAATTCAAATTCAACTATTCGCCACCTAAAACCTGCCGAGTTCATGTTGAAGTAAATAGGAGCATTCCAGTGACCCATTTGAAGATGTTAATAGCTTTCCTGGATTCGAGTTTTTTTTTCTGAGAGAAAACTATTCATTTTAGTCAAATTTGGTTTGAGTTTTCGGGTCGGTAATATCTGTAAGGGCTCTTACAGACGAGCGTTTTTACCTGCGCTCCCCTGCGTTCCGTTTTTCTGAGTTCAGCCGCAGGGGAGCGCAGGAATAGACGCATTACATTTTTTCCAATGGGGCTGTACTCACACAGGAGTGTGTAGGCGCTGAACGCAGGAAAAATGCAGCATGTTGTGTCTTAACCCGCGTTCGGCGCCTACACGTGCCTCTGTGAGTATAGCCCCATTGAAAAAAATGTAATGCATCTATTCCTGCGCTCCCCTGCGGCTAAACGCAGAAAAACAGAACGCAGGGGAGCGCAGGTAAAAACGCTTGTCTGTAAGAGCCCTTAGAGTTTTAGATACGAGTTTTTTTCCTAAATACTTGGTAAAGATGCCTGAAATCAGACATGGCATATGTGATGACAAACACACTTGTGCAACGCTAAGGGGGTTGTTTAATTTTAGAGCTATGTTAGCTTTTTTATAACTTGTTGGTTTCTAATTTAAGACAAAACTCTAATGGGAAAAACTCGAATTGTTGAGTTCGGGGTTAACAACCCCAATACTCGAGTTGATAGAGCGTTTGTCAGAAAACGGCTTGAATCACTTGAGTTTTCAAGCGAAACCTGAAAAAACTCAAGCATCATGAAGGCTGTTTGCATCTTTAAATAGTTCAAGGGACCTCTGCCATTGACTTCTACATGAAGTTTTTAGGTGGCGAATAGTCGAATTCGAATTGTTCTCAGTGTCCAGGTATGATAAATCCTGAATTCAAATTTGGATTATTCCCAATTCGAATTTGAGTTTTTACCAAAAATCCAACTCGAAAATTAAAATTCGAATTTCCAATTCGAACCTTAATAAATCTGCCCCTTAATGTGAACATGCTCCCCAAATGTTGATGTATGTACTGAACACAGCCTACAACAGAGGTGCCTAGATTCAAGCTATTTCCAGGGCCAGGGTATAATAGATATCAAATTTTTTTTTTTTTAACCCGAAAAATCCATTTATGACCATAAAATAACCTCACAAATGCAAATTTTTCATGAAAACACAGCTCGACCTTTGATAAATAACCCCCCCAATGTGTGCATGGCTCCAAAATTAAATGTAATAAAATGTAGAAGCATTTAGAATACAAAGTAGTTAATATTCAAGTCACATCTTTTCTATCTTTTTCAGTGGCTTAAAGATAATTGTTCAATCAATATTTTTCATGATTTACAGGTTGCTGTTGTTTTCAATGTCATTTAACCTCATTAATTGTTAACTGTTAAGGTAACTGCCTCACAAAGCCACCACCAGTAACCAAAATTAACATGAAAATGAATGGAAAGCATATTTGTGTTTAATGAACAATACATGTTATATTAATCTCTGACACCAAAGCTTGTATTTCATTTTTTTAATCTATAATAAGTGGCCCTGATTTAAATATGCAGTGCAAGGTTGAGAGAGCACAAAGTAAAGGGAAGGGTGTCTTGACTCCTACTTAGAGGATGCAGCAGTCAAAATATTCCTTGTAGCATGAATCTTAGGGGGTTATTTACTAAACTCCGAATGCAAAAATCACGAAAAATGTATGATTTTTTTTTTATAATATATAAAATCGGACTTTATTAAACCCCGAGGATGGAAAAGTCAGAATCAGAAAATCATGCATCTCAGACCTGTCGAGGTTGCATATAAATCATTGGGAGAAGTCCCAATTTTTTGATGTGCGCTGGGTTTTTGGCAATACCCCGAATTTTTCGGGTGAAAAATCTTTAAAAAAAAAAAAATCATGAAAATCATATGAAACATCCGAAAAGAATCTTGAAAATCGGTTTTCACATTTTTTTCTGATTTTTTCCCCCGCAAACAAAATTCTCGGGAAAGTGTATTAATAAATAAGCCCAAAAAAACAGTATTTGGTCGGAGCTTTTTCAGAAAATATTAAGATAAATTCGGACTTTGATAACCTGGCCTCATATATTGGCAAGTTGTGAGGTACAGCAGCCGAAGGATACAGTTTATGCAACTAGATCGGTGGGTATCAAGTAGTGGGAATGATCATTTTCTTTCTTATGCCTTATTCTTTGCTTTTAGACTTGATGAAGCATTAAAGGAGAATTCAACCTGTAACATAAAAAAACCCCTACCCTACGTAGACCCCCCCGGCCTACCTGGTACCCGGGGCAAATGCCCCTAACTTTTTACTTACCCCTTGGTGCAGATTCTGTCCTCAGGAGTTCACGGCGGCCATCTACTTTTCTTCGTTAAACTTCGGAAGCAGACCGTCGTTTTCGGTGCATGTGCAGATAGAGTAACAACTGCGCATTAGTCGAAAGTTGCGTAAATTTCAGAAAGTCGCGAAAAATGTCACTTTCGGCACATACGCAGTTATTTGGGACAGGAATATTACTCCAACTGCATATTTGCTGAAAACGACGGTCTGCTTCCGAAGTTCAACGAAGAAAAGAAGATGGCGACCGTGAACTCCAGAGGACAGAATCTGCACCGAGGGGTAAGTAAAAAGTTATGGGCATTTACCCCGGGTATTATATATATGTATGTATGTATATATGTATGTATGTGTGTGTGTATGTATGTATGTGTGTGTGTATGTATGTGTGTGTGTATATATATATATATATATATATATATATATATATATATATGTATATATGTGTATGTGTATATATATATATATATATATATGTATATATGTGTATGTGTATATATATATATATATATATATGTATATATGTGTATGTGTATATATATATATATATATATATATATATATATATATATATGTATATATATGTATGTATATGTATATATATATATATATATATATATATATATATATATATATGTGTATGTATATGTGTATGTATATATGTATGTATATGTATATATGTATGTATGTATGTGTGTGTGTATATATATATATATATATTTAGAGATTATCGGCACTCGGTGCTAACCAAAAGTAATTGTAGCAGTCCACGAACGCACTCACAGCAGTCGCCATCAAGTGTGTATCAAAAAGTCATTTATTAGTGCATGGTATATCAACGCGTTTCAGCTCACAGAGAGTTGTCGTCCGCCGGCTAAAATTAAAATTGCCTGGGGGCAGGCACTCTGTCCCCTTTGTTTTCCGAAGTCCCCCGAGGTTTCCTCGTGAGGCAATTACGGGCGACTTCGGAAAACGAAGCGCTTAGAGTGCCTGCCCCCAGGCGATTTTAATTTTAGCCGGCGGAAGGCAGATCGGGGATATTAGTCGCCGCGAAGAAGAGGAGATTTGTCGCCTGGTGACTAATCTCCCCGAACCTGTTTGTGTGGCCAGACCCTAAAAGAAACTCTGGCCTTTGTACTTAGCTGTTTTCATTATTATTGGCTTCTTAGGATGCAATTTAGATTTTCTCATTATGTCCTTGTTTTCCACCAGTCCCGGCGATGAGTAAATCTTCCCTAGTTAACTAATACTCCCAGTGTACCATGAGATTTGAGGCTGTTTGCCAGTAACTTTTGAGGGACACATTAAACGGCTACAATCAGGTCCGGACTGAGAATTAAAATAGGCCCTGGCATTTCAGGTACACAGAGGCCCAATCAGCCCACATAGAGGCCCAAACAGCCCAAACCAGCCCACTAAATACTGACTTTCTATGGGACTTTATAGCAGCCCCTCTGGCATTTGCCCGAACCCACAGATTGCCAGTCCGGGCCTGGCTACAATGGTAGTATGATTTCCGGTGAATGTAAGTATTCACAATAAAAGTGACCTGTGTTTCATCATACAAAATTATTTATGTTGTGTAGATTTAATCATCTGTTTTGCATACAGTATGAAGGTACACAAATCATTTCAAGGCCCACTGAAAAAGCTCAGTCACTTGGTGAGAAATGTTATTACAAGAAGTAGTGCTGTTAGTTCCTTTACTGGCTTTCAACTGCCAGCATCTTCATGAAATTGTAGACACCTTGTTCTTTGCAGCTAGAAGGGTCTTACAGCTTTCCCTTTTTTAGGCCAAAGATTTATAACCCAATAATGCTACTTTTCTCAAATAATGCCTTGCGGGTGCCCATGTTTTGTGTATTAGACTCGCATGCATGTAGCGTCATATGCATAAATGAACGAGCTGGGACTCTGATGCTTAGTGCTTGCTGCAAGTAATTTTTTGGTCAAAATAGTATTATTTCCCCCTATCACAGTTCAGGCTTATGGTGTCCTTTAAAGGGGTTGTTCACCTTTAAATTAAATTTTAGTATGATGTAGAGAGTGATATTCTGAGACAGTTGGTTTTAATGTTTTATTATAAGTGGCTTATTATTATTATTAATTATTTAGCTTTTTATCCAGCAGCTCTCCAGTTTGCAAGTTCAGCAATCTGGTTGCTATGTTTCAAATTAACCTAGCAACCATGCAATGATTTGAATAAGAGACTGTAATATGAATAGGAGTGGCCTGAATAGAAAAATGATTAATAAAGAGTAGCAATAACAATACAATTGTAGCCTTAAAGGGCATTTGTTTTTAGATGGGGTCAGTGACCCCCATTTAAAAGCTGGAAATAGTCAGAAGAAAGGGGCAAATTATTCAAAAACTCTAAATAAATAAATCATGAAGACCAATTCAAAAGTTGCTTAGAATTGGCCATTCTATAACATACTAAAAGTTTACTTTAAGGTGAACCACCCCTTTAACCTATTCCCTTTTAATACATTCAATTTTTCTGCTGCAGTAGAAAACCATAACTAAAATAAAGCACTTAATAAAAAAGTCAGTGTTAAAGTTCTGGGTAAACGTGTCGGCGCTATATAAATAAAGGTGAAAAAAGTCAGGGTCCCTGTTAATATGAAACCTCCATATATTACACACATGTGAAACCTGATTTATAGGTGTAGATTTGTGGTAAAAAAAAATGTAATTTAGTAAGTGATACATATTATGTGGCTCTAGTAAATGGTACTCTTGTATAGTGATGTTTCTCCCTTACCTTATTTTAGTCTGAAGTGAAGGATTCTGGGACTTTGAAGTCCCTCTGTTTTACAGAGAATCTGTGCACCCCCCACAATGAAAAGCAGAATGCATATGCAAATTAGGGACAGGGAGGGAAATTGCCTGATTTTTTGTCACAAAACAAGAAAGTAAAACATTTTTCCCCTTCCCACCCCTAATTTGCTCTAACTGTAACAGGAAGAAGTGTTGAAGCAAAAGACAGAACTATGCCTGTTCATTGGCTCATGTGACCTAGCAAGTATGTTTTGTTTGTGTACACCGTGATCATACAATCCCAGGGGGTGGTCCTTATTTTTTAAAATAGCAATTTTCTATTTATGATTACCTAATGGCACATACTACTAGAAAAGTATATTATTATGATAATGCTTTATTTACATGACACAAGGTTTTACATATGAGCTGTTTTATGCAATATCTTTTTATAGAGACCTACATTGTTTGAGGGGTATAGTTTTCCTTTAAATGCTAAATACATTGAACAGTGCTTTAAGGTGAAAGCACACAAGACACTCTCAAAGCGTTGTTGCCTCCTGTTTTTAGTATAAACTGCCTGAAAGTGCAAATCCTGAAGGAGGTGGAAAAGCGACAAAAACAGTCCCTGCGACTTCTTCTATAAGTGAGAGGTGGCAGTTTAAGGTGCCCTTCTACTGACTATTTGCTGGTGGGGAGTCTGCACCGTGAGCCTTCAGCCTTAGAGTGCACCTGGGAAAACATAGGCTGAAAAAAGAATGTAAAGCATCTAATTAAGTTCTGAAAGAAAAGCTTCTCCGTGGTTCCTGTGATTTCACAAAATTTTATTTTTCAAAGCATTCTATTCAATTGCCAGCTGAGATCTTAAATTGGTTCCTGTGGGCATAATGTAATATGAGCACAAGAGAAGAAACTGCCTGTACGTGGTTACTGTAATTTACTGTGCGAAACACTTTGTAGTTTAGGCCTCCTGAATGCTGGCAAGCAGTGGGCTGCCTTTTAGATAAGCATGTCCTTTTTTTTTCTACTGCTTTTGGATTTCCATTTTACTGTTTTTGAAGTGGTTCTATTTTGTATATTTTCCATATTGTCTTTGCTATGCAAGGCAAGAAAGAGATCTAGGTACTTTCCATCTTTCTAGTTGTCAGACTGATGGCCCTTTAGCTGTTGAACTACTGCTAATATAATTCCCTGACATCCTTCAGCTTAGCTGCCAAATGTTTAACTCTTGACGTATGTACTAAATATTTAAAAGTTACATAAATATGTGCTTTGTAGTTTTTTTTCCACCTTCCCCTCTGGAGCTTCCATCTGATGCTGAGGGCTATGAGCAAATACCCCATATTTCCTTACTTTAAAGGCATTGTTCAGTACAAAAATAAAAACTGGGTAAATAGATAGTATGTGCAGAATAAAAAATGTTTCTAATATAGTTAGTTAGCCAAAAATGTATTGTATAAAGGCTGGAGTGACTGGGTGAGTAACATAATAACCAGAACACTATTTGCTAGAGTCCTTCGCAGGTCCATTTTTTGGAACCCATATCCCCAATCCCCAACCCGCATTCTTACCCGCTTGGGCCGGCTACCCGACCCACAAGTACCCTATCCGCAAGCTGGACCCGTGACCCGCTGACCATCAAGAATCAGGAAGTGCTTTCATTATAAACCGGAAGTGACATCATTGGAAGTAGGCGTGATCAGAAAAAGGAGTAAAAATCGTTATTGAGAAGACCCACGGGCCGGACCTGCAGAACTGCCGACCCACTTCTAAACCCGCACCCGGAACTTCTACTCGCAATCCGCAGGGTACTGCAGGTTTTTGCGAGTACCCGACCTGCGGCAGGACGCTACTACTTGCTGCTTTGCAGCTCTCTTGGTTTCCACTGATTGGTTACCAGGCAGTAACCAGTCAGTGACTTCAGAGGGAGGACACATGGATCATAACTGTTGCTTTTGAATCTGAGCTGAATGCTGAGGATCAATTGCAAACTTGCTGAACCATTATGTCCCACGTGGCCCCCTTCAAGTCACTGACTAACTCAGAGTTAGAGAGCCGAGAAGCAGGTAGTTGTGTTCTGTTAGACATCCAGTCACTTCAGCCTTTATACATTACATTTTTGGCTAACTAACTATATTAGAAACATTTGTTTTTATTTTGCACAAATTAATCTATTTGCCCTTTTATTTTTACACTGAAGTGTTCCTTTAAACCAGCTCTTGAGCATTTAGATAGATTGTTATACAGTAAAGAACAAGGTGTATAGTATGCCAGGTCTGCAAGCACAATTTGTTACCGGCCTTGTATATAAATCCAAGCTAAGCAAGTTGTACAGTATAAATGCATTATTAATATCATGATAAATTGCCAAAAATATCTCACAAGGTAGATGGAAGTTCTTTGAGCTAAAACCAGTAATTTTATGACAAACCGCAAAAGGCACTGATCACACAGTACTGTTAGTGCAGTATCGCATTGGTGAATTTTAGTATCTTGCGATGCTAGGGCACCAAACCACCTCCCCCTTTATACCTGGTATAGCAGTCGCCTGATTGGGCAGGTATAGCAGTCGCCTGATTGGGCAGGTAGTTGTCCCGAGGGGATCACAATTGTGAGCAGCACTTGCACTAGAAATTTCCGCAGCCATAGCAGGCAGTGGGCTGAAGATTAGTGCCCACTTTCCATGCTACAACAAACTCACCTATAGTTTCCCTATTTGACATTACCATTAAAGCAGTTTCTCCACACCATGGTTGCCAGTGTCATGTTTGGTTAAGTTCCACTTTTCTCTTGTCCAGAAAATACGCAGTAAAGAGATACTGACGTCAGAAAATAACCTTTTTTATTATCCATCATAACATTGTCTCTGAATGCTGTCTATAATTTAGCCATAAAAGTATTTGCCTGATGCTTTTACATTACCTTTCTTACTACCCTGTTCCTCTATGAGGGGGCTGCCATATTTGTGCAGCAGTAGTCTGTTACCCTTAGAAACTCTTAACTGACTGGTTAAAGGACCAGTAACATCAAAGTGTTGTTTAAAACATTAGTTGGTATACCACGAAAAAAACCCCCACCAAGACTAATTAAACTTTAAAATTGCACAGCCTTTATTAAGAAATAACTTACGGAACCTCCACTTGCACTCCTCTTCAGAAAAGGCGGCACGTCAACAATCCATCGTGTGGCGCTCAATTTCTCCTCCCCTGGTTATCTCCTATAAGGAAGGAAGGGAGGAGCAATTGAGTGCCACACAATGGATCGACGGATTGCCTTTTCTGAAGAGGAGCGCAAGCGGAGTTTCAGTAAGTTATTTCTTAACAAAAGCTGTGCGATTTTAAAGTTTAATTAGTCTTGTTGTTTTTTTTTCCGTGGTATACTACTGAAGTTTTTAAAAAAATGTTTTGATGTTACTGCTCCTTTAAGAAGAGACAGGTTTAAGAACTTCAAGTGACGGTTACTTACAAAAGCAGAACAATCAGCGAAAAATGATCAACATATGTAACTTTTATTGTAGATTCATATTTTGAAAAGAAAATGTTGTCGGTATCACTTCAATAGTATCAAGATCACAGTTAGCCTCTACAATCAGCTTGCTAGATCAATACTTATGTTTGGTTGCAAACTGAACTAAGTCTTTAGCATACCTCCCAAAATTTTGGAAATAGAAAGAGGAAAAAAAAAAAAGTTTTGACCGTTTTGTGGCTACACCCCTAAATGACCATGTTCATTTTACAAAATTTGGCAGGTTTTGAAAGTTTGAACATATTAATGTGGTTTTTATGTGTTATTACAGTTTTGCTTATGTGAATTGCCCTTTAAGTTGCAAATCAGTTTCCTGTTTATCTTAAATTGTTACAATTGTTTCTTTGCTTATCTTAAATAGTTACAAAAGCATCCAGGTGCACCTGCCACGTATTCTGGGCTCTCTGCCAAAAGCCAGTTACGTTTTAGAAACTTTGTATCTTTTTCTGACTGTTCAGTGCAGGAGATCAAAGAGAAAGTCAGGACATATCCGTAACAATCTGGGGCTGCGGATTGAGCTGTCAAAATCGGGACTGCCCCGCAAAAAATGACAGTTGGTGAGGTATACTATAAATCCAGAATTCAGATTATTGCATTGATTTTAATTACATTTTGTGCAGTGTGCTATTTACGGAAATCGGCAATACTACCAGGTATATCCACACTCATGGTGTGTGTTATCAACTGTCGCATTTCACTCAGCAGCAGTGGTTTTAGCGGCTCCTCTGCAGTCAATACAGATATGGGATCCCTTATGCGGAAACCTGTTTCCAGAATGCTCCAAATTACAGGAAGGCTAGCTCCCATTGACTCCCATTTTAATTGAATATTTAAAAATTTAATATCTTAAATTTTTTTTTAAAAAAAAAATCCTTTTCCTCTGTAATAACTAAACAATAGCTTGTCCAGACTGGTGGCAAAACAATCCAGTTGGGTTTATTTTTTAGTAGACAAAGTATAGTGATCCAAGTTACGGGAAGATCCCTTTTCCATGAAAATGCAGGTCTTGAGCATTCTAGATAATAGATTCCATACCTTTTCATAAAATTGCATTCTTGTCTTAGTCACCCACAGGCAACTCATCTCCAAATGCTTTCCCACTGGCCAAAATGTAAATAGGAATCACTTGTGGGAGAACATATGTGGTGCTTTGTTTTTCCAAAGTCTCCTGAGGTTTCCTTGCAACGACTTGGGAAAAATCGAACACTGCATATTTTTTCCACCTGCAATTTACATTATTGTCAGTGGGATATCACTTGGAGGAGATTTATTGCATGTGACTAATCTCCTCATCTTCCATTGCCCTAACCGTTTAGAACCCTATAAAATAATCACATTTCTCAATGAAACAATTCATTTTTTTATAATCCAAAACACTTTGCCTTCTGTGTTTTTCCTTTCCATCGCAGCAGATTCAGACTTTTATTTACACACGCACACTGTCTTTATTCAAGGATGTCTATCTCTGGCCCCCATCCAGAGTTCACATATTCGAGAGCAAGCAATTAATACACAAATGCTGTATCCACGGCACAGAAAGGGGACTTGAACAAATATTGACTGATGTAGCGCTAGAAGACTGGAGGAGAGTTTTTCTGTGGTGATTACATGAAGGGGCCCATTTACTAAGGGTTGAAGTGAGTTCGAAGTGAATTTTCAAATTCAAAAACATCGAATTTCAAAGTCATTTTTGTGTACTTCGACCATCGATTAGGCCAAAATTCGATTCCAAAAAACTTTGACCATTCGAAAATCGAAGTACTGTCTTTGAATTCGCCACCTTAAACCCGCCGAATTGCCATGTTAGCTTATGGGGACCTCCTAGAACCTATAGCCAATATTTGGCTACGTTTTTAGAAGTCGAAGTTTTTTTTTTTAAACGATTTATACAATCGATCGAACGATTTTAATTCGATCGAAAACAGCTAAATTCAAACAAAAAAAAACTTAGACTATCGAATTTTTTCAATTCGATGGTCGAATTTCGAAGTTTTAGCACTTCGAAATTAGACCCTTAGTAAATGTGCTCCCAATAGTGTTTAGAAAACTTGTAGCACACAGTACTACTAAGGCAATATAAACAACTCACCTAATAACTGTAGTGACCTTCCATACAAATCTCTCTGTGGTGCTCCCAGTCCAGCAGTATCCGGAATTACTATAGACAGGATTTCAACTAACACCAACAATAGGAACATGGGATAACACATAAGGAATTGACACATTTATTGTAGAAAAAGTGCACAATGTTTTGGGGTGGAAGATTTTTGCACATGAGGAAGGGTTACCACCTTCAAAACGTTGCACCCTTTCCTTTTTCTACAATAAATGTGTCAATTCCTTATCTGTGTAGCCCCATGTTCCTATTGTTGGTGTTAGAGTGCTAAGACATGTCTAGATGGTGTTCATGCATGTACAATATACACAGCTTTGTAGAAAAGGGGACCCTATGGTTTAAGCAGTGTCCAGAATAGTAAGTGCAATAACCAGCAGGATTTTTTGTTGCCTGCAATGAATCTTGGCTACAGCAGGTGACAAAGCGTCCCTTGTTTCCTCTTCACTGAATTACGGCTAGAGAAACCTATGTAGCGCGCCTACTTTCCAAAGTGGCCCGAAGTTTCCTTGGGTAATTTTGTGCTGAGTATATTTCCCCAGGGATGATTTGCATGTGAACTGGTGAAGAGCAAAAAAGGGATGTTTTGTAGCAGAGATTAATCGTGGGTGACCAAATGTTGCCTGTATCGTTGCCTTGAGTAATCTGCACAAATCTTACCTTTATTGTCTTTTTAGGCTGCTGACACACTGCATGTGCCCCTTGTTGTTGTCATTGCTTTGGCCCACCCTTGCAGTTTATTATGTTCTATGTCATGCTCAAATGCCAAATCATGTCATCATACTTGAGCAGTTTGTGGAGCCCTTGAGCAATTTTGGGATTAAAAAATCTCTTAGGGGGCAGATATACCTCCAGTTGAAGGCCCAGGTAGGCCCGATCTTCATAAAGGTCCCAGATGAGGACAGAAATGGTGATTTAACAATAAAAGGTTTTTTTGTGAAAATTCCTGTTGTGTATCGGCATATTACTACAATGTGTATTTTTCTCTGCGTTGCACCCTGTTGGAAATATTTATATCTATATAGATCTCTCTCTCTCTCTCTCTCTCTCCCCCTCTCCCTCTCCCTCTCCCTCTCCCTCTCCCTCTCCCTCTCCCTCTCCCTCTCCCTCTCCCTCTCCCTCTCTCTCTCTCTCTCTCTCTCTCTCTCTCTCTCTCTCTCTCTCTCTCTGAATTTTACACATGGTTAGCACCTGCTGTTTACCTTTCACGCTAATCGTCTTCTTTCAGAGGTGTGAGTTCATCATAAGTTAACTGTAACGGATGATGAAATTACAGCAAATACATACAACTGGGACTTCATATAAAGGAAAATAATACACTAAGTTTTTAGGTTATAAAAATAATACTTCTAACACTGCTGAGAACTGTGTGCTAAAGATAAATATATTGTGGAAACAGGCATTTCTAAGAATCACTGTTTGTAACCGCATGTATGTACTAAACATACACAGCATTCTCCCACCTCAGCCCAGTCTGTCCAACCTGTGTCAGTCAATGGCAGAGCTTAAACATTGATATCTTAGTGGGGCACTGGGCTTGGGGGGGGGGGGGGGGGCAGAGCAAAGTCCCAATAGGCTGGTAAATAATTGTTAACTGGCTTTACTTGCTTACAAGTTCCAACTTCAAGATCACTCCCATAACAGCTCTGTTTAAAACTAACACAGCTTGGTAATGGGTGGGTCGGGAGGGATGTAGGGGATACCTTTTTAAATGGAAGATTAGTGCCAGGAAGTTTCTAAATGCATTGCTAAAAAGGGACAGTTCACTTTTGTAAAACTTAGAATTCAATTCAAATGCTGTTATGGGACCTGTTATCCTGAATGCTTGGGACCTGGGGGTTTCCGGATAACAAATCTTTCTGTAGTTTCGATCTTCATACATTGTTTATCAGAAAATCATGTAAACATTAAATAAACCCAATAGGCTGGTTCTGCTTCGTATAAGGATCAGTTATGTCTGTTTGGACCAACTGCAAGTTACTGTTTCATTATTACAGAGAAAAAAGGAATCTGTTGGATTATTTGGATAAAATGGAGTCTATTGGAGATAGCCTTTTCGTAATTCGGTGCCTACTCCTATATATACTGCAAAAGATTACTTTTTACCACACCAAAATGTAAGTTTTAAAGGTGAATTGGTTACAATATCATACCTCTTATAAACTTCAGAAGCCAGTCTGGGGTGACTAATCTCCCCGAACTGCCTTCCCGTCGGCTAAAATGTAAATTGCCGGCAGGATGGCACTCGGAGTGATTCGTTTTCCGAAGTTACCTCAGGAAACTTCAGGAAAACAAATTGAACTACTTAATTGATCCAGTTCAAATCTGGAGCAAGTCACTGTGCCTTTAATAATGATTTTTTTTATTTTTGATCTGGGACCACCATTTGCACGTTGGCCTGATCACCAATATTGACAAGAGTTCGCCAGACTTTTGTACATTGTTATATTTGGATCTATGCAAGCAAGGTGGGACGTTACCCGAGTTATGTTTTATATTTTATGTTTGTTTGACTCCCCCACCCCCTGCCAAACTTGCGTGTTTCCTGCAATGTCCCCAGCAACAGATACTTCAAATACGGATGCACCAAATCCACTATTTGGAATTCCCCGAATTCTTCATGAAAAGATTCAGCCAGATATGCAAAGTAGGGATGGGGAGGGAAAAAGTGGAAAACGTTTTTTTTTTTTTTTTACTTCCTTGTTGTAATAAAAAGTTACGTGATTTCCCTTCCTGCCCCTAATTAAAATTTAGATTGGCCAGGCACAAAGATTCGGTGCATCCCTAACTTCAAGTATAAACACTGCTGGGATGCTGTTAAACCTATACCGCAAAGCAGTGTCAAGACATTTTTTGTTCATTAGCTAATGTTTGGCAAACACAGCTTTAGGCAGGCTGAGAGTATTGTAAATAATATGAATGACAAAATCTTTTTAATGTAATCCGCCTTGTAAACATGTATATGGGTAACTGGTTCATTACCTGGAAGGAGTTGGCTAGAAATAGTTTATAGGCAGGAGAGTATTAGAAATAAAGTAGTTTTTTTTTTTTTTTTTTTTTAAATCTGGAACTTAAATGAGGATAATCAGTTGTGATTAAATATTCCTGAAGGCAAGAAGATACTGCAGTTAGAACAGATCGCTGCCTCATTCACTCTAAGGGTAACACATCTAGGAACTGCCATTTCTTTTCTTCCTAGGAAATCTGTATGTGGAAACCGTTGTTACTACTGGTATGGGACCCATTATCCAGAAAACAGTTATCCAGAAAGCTCCAAATTATGGAAAGTCCGTCTCCCATAGACTCCATTTTATCCAAATAATCCAAAGTTTTAAGCATGATTTCCTTTTTCTCTGCAATAATAAAACCGTGCCTTGTATTTGATCCAATCTAAGATCTAATTAATCCTTATTGGAGGCATAACCAGCCTATTGGCTTTATTTAATGTTTGATTTTCTAGTAGACTTATGGTATGAACATCCAAATTACGGAAAGATCTGTTATCCGGAAAATCCAAGCATTCTGGATAACAGGTCCCATACCTGTACTATAAAAATTTTAAAACAAAGATTATAGAAATTTGCTGCTAAAATTAGAATGGGGGAGAAAAATCAGAGACCGATTTGCAGTACCGTCTCTGTAAATAATTTGCCAAATGTGAGCGCAATAAGTAAACAGAGACAGTAACCCTAACTAAAGATCTTCTGCTTTGATCCTCCTCTGATTTTGATTATTGCCTGAAATGGAGGAAACTTCTTTGTACTGTTCTGCGCTATGTAGCATACCATATAAAAATAGGGAGGTCTATATTGCCCAATTCAGTGATGTTAGAGCCAGAAAGAATATTTTTTGTAGCAAAGAAACTATTGTAACAATTTAAGATAAGCAGACTCTTTGGGACACTGACTTGCAGCTTATGGGCAAGGCCAGACATGGCCTTTTTATGTTGTGTTTTTAAAAAAGCTCCGTCAGGCGTAAATATGATAAACTGCACTACCACTAATGGAAAACATACTATGGCAATTCTCACAGGGCGCTTACAAGCCAAAATCCCGTCACGGGACGCCAGTATTGGCATTTTTCAGCAGAAACGGCTGTAAGTCAAGAAACTACCAGATCAATAGACTCTATAGGATCTGCACGTTTGAAACTTTTCGAATACGTGGCGTATTTTAAATATGGTGTCCAAATATGGCGTATTGATTAACGATCATTCCTGCTCCATTTTGCATGTAAATAGCTTTTCTATTTTCTGTTTCTAGCCAGCGGAATTATGGGGAACGAGAACAATGAGAAGTGCCGTACGCGCTGAAAAATGTTGACTGTCGCATGTGGTTTCAGTGGCGTATTTACGCCTGACTGAGCTTTTTTAATAATGCAATTTAAAAACACTATGTCTGGCCTTGTCCTAAAGGGCAATTCACTTTCATTAGCAAAACTCATAAAAAACACAGGTGTACCAACACATGAAAACCACAGAAATGTGTTAACTTTAACAACCTGAAAAATTTTGTAAAATGAACATGGTAATTAGGGGTGTGGCCACAAAATGGGCATGGTCAAATAAATTTGATGTGTTCCGTGCTCCAGATAGTTTTTTCCCTCTTTCTGTTTTCAAAATGTTGGGAGGTATGGAATTGGTGTAATCTGATTCAGAGGGGCCCTTTTCTGCAATTTACATCCATTATGAAGTGGTTTCTGAGATTTTAGTGTAGCCTTACATAGTTTTATACTGCTAGGCAGGCTTCATTCAGCTTTTGAAGACCCAGAGTGTCCGCACCACTAAGGTGCCTATTTTATTGTGTAAAAGCAAATAACACCAGAAATTGGTAGAAAAAACGGTGAAAAACAAAATGTAAACAAGAAGTATGATCATCATAATCACTAGGTTTGAGTCCAACATAGTTTGAAACCTGGAGCTAACAGAGGCTTCAAACAAAATAACACAAGCAGTGTTAACAATACAGCTTGCAGTGCACGGGTTCCCAGTTCAGTTTTTGCTCTATGCTCTCCTTGCAGCTTTGTGGGTTTCTTCTAGGCCCTGCAGTTCCTCCCACACACTAAAAACACAGCTAAGTTCCTGATAAAATTCACCCAATTGTGTGTACGTTTTTGTGTTTGTATCTGTGTATTTATTTATTCATATAGTGTTATATGTGTAAGCAGCACTGTTCTGAAAATGTGATAGGAACCTTCATAATCTTTATGAGGCCAAGGTTAAGGGTAAGGTCACTCCTGGAGATTCGGGGAGATTTTGTCGCCCCGCGACTAATCGCCTCTTCTTTGTGGCATCTAATCATTTTCCGAAGTCGCCCAAAGTTTCCTCATGAGGCGACTTCGGAAAACAAAGCACCGCAAGTGCCATGCCGCAGGTGTTTTTTTCATTATAGCAGGTGGAAGACGGGGAAGCAGTTCAGGGAGATTAGTCGCTGCATATAAATAATAAAATACCTTTATTAAGGGTTTTTTTTGTTATCAAAGGTTGATTTTTTTTTTTTATACCTTGAATAAACTCACAACTGATGTTTTCTGATTTATAAAAAAACTTGTATCAGTGTAATAAGGTGAAAAACCCAAATACTTGAATTGATTGAGTTTTCAAGCACAACCCACCGAAAAAAAGCAGATCAGGAAGGCTACAAATATCTTTAAATAGTTCAAGGGACGTCTACATGACCATGACAGGTTTTAGATGGAGTATTTTCAGATTTGAGCCAATCGAGTTTTTACTGAAAACTAACCACGAAATTAGAATTTCTTGTGAAATAATACAACGCAACCTTTGATAAATAACCCCCTAAAGTGTGTATGTCACTTTGAGATCAATCACAATAACCCTGTCTAAACATCAGTTACTAGAGTCATGTCTGGCTTCCCTGGTGCTGTATCAGTTGACTATATTTGTGTAATACAGGTATGGGATCTGTTATCCGGAAACCCATTTTCCAGAAAGATCCGAATTACGGGATGCCCATCTCCCATGGACTCCATTTTCCCCAAGTAATACACATTTTTCAAAATCCCCTTTTATCTGTAATAATAAAACAGTAGCTTGTCCCAATTAGGATATACTTACCGTAATCCAAATTGAAGCCAAACCAGCCCATTGGGTTTAATTCATGTTAAAATTATTTTTTAGTAGATTTAAGATATGAAGATCCAAATTACAGAAAGATCCATTATTCAGAAAGCCCTAGGCCACGAGCATTCTGCATAGCTGGTCCCATACCTGTTCTAACCTTTGTGCTGTTGGCAAGAACATTATAGCTATTCAGCAGGGGGTTATAGTTCCTGATGGTTTTTCATTGTGCCAGTTTAGTTTTTGGGTCGTGGCACATGAATTTGACCTTAAAATCAAGTAATCACATACAGGAGTGTGTCCTGTGGAGCCCAACTAAAAGCAAGTGACCGACTCTTCTTGTTGGATCCCTATTGTGACATACAGCAGCCATTTGCACCATAAACACATCATTAGTAGGCAGGGCTGATTCAATCTTTTAATCTAAATAACATTTCTAACAATTACTACCTTTTGTACTACTATTTTTATATAATTATCAGCCTTAATTGTCAGTAACAGAGCACGAAGTAAATCCACATCCAAAGCTTATGAAGTGAGGACACTTAAAATGCATAACATGAATTGCAGAAAGCAGTGTTCCTATAGCAACCATCCAGTAGGTCACAAGCAGCTCTACGTACATCATTGGTTCTTGTTCTAAAATATGATTATTACAAATAAGTAGCGGTTGCTTTCCTGCAGCCATGAACAGTTTGTTTATTCTTTTTATGAATTATTTTAGTTCTTGGGAAGCCTTACTATGTTTTCTAGTGACGGTGTGCGTACATAATTTAAGCAAGGCACTATTAATATATTAAAAAAAAAAAAAAACTTTGGTTATAAATCTTCAAGAAGGAGAAGGCCTAAGCCTTGAACCTGGAGTTAAGTTTCCACAGATATTCTCAATTGCTGTAAATCTAACAGCATCTCCGCCCTTCCACGCGCTAGATTGTCTAGGAATTTCATGATGTCTTGTGGACAAGAGGAGGATTGGCATACCACTCACAGGATCATAACATATTAGCCATAACATATTAGACCATATGTTGTCTGCAGATCTGAGGAAGTGGAATTATATTAATGGCATCAGTTTGCCCATGGAATGAAAGCTGGAGGAAGGAATGATGTACAAACAATGTGCATTCTGTGTATGTATCCTGTTCAGTCTCCTTTTCAGGGTTACTTGCCTCCATTTCTATCTTTATTAATAGGCCCATTGATTAATATCGTTTTTGGTTAATATGTTTAGTTAATAATATTTATTCGTTTGGTTTTTTTGTCACATTTAGACCTACTACATCAGCGGTCCTAAACCGTTTTTTACTTGTGGACCACATTCAAATGTAAAAAAAAGTTAGAGAGCATGCAAAAAGTTCCTAGGGCTGCTAAATATAGGCTGTGATTGACTACTGGTAGCCCCTATATGGACTGGCAGCCTACACGAGGCTCTGTTTGGCTGTAAATTAGGTTTTTATGCAACCAAAACTTGCCTCCAAGCCTGGAATTCTAAAAATAAGCACCTGGTTTGAGGACACTGAGAGCAACATCCAATGGGTTGGTGAGTAACATGTTGCTTACAAGACACTGGTTGGGGGTCACTGTACTATGTGGTGAAAGAATTCTGTAATGGAGCGGCAGATGAATGAAATTTCTCATCTTAGAATCCGGACAACGCACCAAGTTTTACTACTTTGTAATTGAAAATCAGTTCGGTGAAAGTAAAGAGTTCCTAAAAATTAGCAACCGCATATTCAAAGCAGCGGAGTTTCTTTGGAAAAAAACATACTTAATAGATATAGGTTGATCCAAAAGGTTAACTGGATTAAAGCAATGGAAACCGTAAATGATGCCAATAAGGGACTGGATGATATGAGGGTGAGTTGTGTACCCATGGACAGAATTCTTGTAGATAATTGCCATGTAATGCTTTGGTCTTGGCCTGTGTATAAACACCCTGACCACTCATCTCTGCTCCATGATGGTATTGCACCTACAGTCCCTGCATCAGACAGGTTTATACACATGGAATGGATTACAGAGTAAAAAAAAGTATTATCATGCTTTTTTACACCAAAATCCACCCATATGTGTCTGCACCCAGCCCAAAACATGCCTAAGGTACCTTTATCATATTAAATATTAGCTGCTTGACCAATATCTGGCAGATTTTAAAATCAGTCAACTACCTTGGGCCATTAATTGATCTTCTTCAGATATGTCTGTATAGGTTTGTTTTATGACTTGATCATTGGAATGTGAGCCAAAAAAACTGATTATCTGATTCAGCCTGTGTGTACAGCTGGTAGCTACTAACTCCAAAAAACTTGCAACTGTAAATGTAGCTAAATCTGGTTTACTAAGTACTGACTCAGTGGGATGAATGTATAGGCAATAAAAGTCTTCTTAATAAATTACCTGCAATAAAAAATATATACTTTCCTAGTGCTACATATATTGTGCAACTCAAATGGTAAAACTCCACATTAGTTCACCTTTAGATTAGCCTTTGTATGTTCTAGATTGTCCCATTCTTGACAAATTTTTACGTTTTTTTTATTCTCTTACTTTTCATCATTTGCCTTCCTCTATTGCCTCTTTTTCAGCATTCAGATTGGGGTCACTGACCCAGGCAACTAAACACTATTGTTCTGTGAGGCTACCAACTTTTCTTATTGTTACATTTTATCCTTGCCTTTCTGTTAATCTTCCACTCATTCAAACCACTCCCTGGTTGCCAGGATAAATTAGACCCTAGCAACCAGATAGCTGCCAAAATTCCAAACTGGAGAGCTTCTGGACAAAAAGCTAGACCACAAAAAGTATATAGTCTTAGAATAGCACAGTCTACTCTACATCCAACTAAAACTTAATCGAAAGGTGAACTACCACTTTAAGTTTATTTAATTCCAGGTTGTAATGCAACAAATGTTTAAAAATAATACTCAAGGTACTGTAAGGCGTAACATCCCCAAACACAAGTCTGTCTCAAACTTTGATTGCATAAATGTGTGGGAAAAAAAATGTGTGACGTCTATAAAGTCTGATTTTGTAATAAACCATGTTCCATAAATAGAAGTCCTGGTGGTACAGGTATGGGACCCATTATACGGAAACCTGTTATCCAGAAAGCTCCGGATTACGGAGAGGCCATTTCCCATAGACTCCATTATAATAAAATATTTCAATTTTTTTTTAATGATCTCCTTTTTCTCTGTAATAATAAAACAGTAGCTTGTACTTGATCCAAACCAAGATATAATTAATCCTTATTGGAAGCAAAACCAGCCTATTGGCTTTATTTAATGTTTATATGATTTTCTGGTAGAAGGTATTAAGATCCAAATTATAGAAAGATCCGTTATCCAGAAAACCCCAAGTCCCGAGCATTCTGGTTAACAAGTCCCCATACCTGTACTTCCATTATAAAAATGAGCAAACATATCTGGTAACGGTCTGTGCTTTCATATGTAAACACGTTTTTTCCCCAGAAAGCATTACATAACTTTATATTGACTAAGGTTGGCAACTCACTCTTCTTCAAATGTGCTTTGCCAAGTTTAACTTGAATGGCAGCCCCCACAGCTACACAGTACTTTATATAAAGTGGCGTACAGGTATAGGATCTATTAACATAAATGCTTGGGACCTGTGATTTTCTGGTTGAGGGATCTTTCCAAAATTTGGGTTTCTATACCTTAAGTCTGCTAAAAATAATTTAAACATTAAATGAATCCAATAATATTGTTTTGCCATGGATATATATTCATCCAGCTTAGTTACTATCGGCTACAAAGTACTGTTCTATTATTATAGAGAGAAAGGAAATCAATTTTAAAAATTTGAATTATTTGCTTAAAATTGTCTCTTTGGGAAACGGCCTTCCCATAAGGGATCCCATAGGGAAACATTTGAAATTCACATAAAATTTCATTAATCCCACTGTGCATCCGTGATACAAATGTGTTTTAAATTGGGACATTTATATACTTGGAAATTACATAAAATAATGCAGATGCATATTGTGATTTAGATGGAATTTAACCTTTTGTTTAAAACGAGATTTAGGTCTTGTTTTGTGTATAAATCTGTGTAAATACCTTTAATAGATACTGGCGCTCATTTATCAACACTGGGCAAATTTGCCCATGGGCAGTTACCTATAGCAACCTATCAGTGATTAGCTTTTTAAAGCCAGCCGCAAGTAGAAAAATGAAATCAGCAATTTGATTGGTTGCCATGGGTTACTGCCCATGGGCAAATTTGCCCAGTGCTGATAAATGTCCTCCACTGTTTTTACATTAGTCTGCTGCAGGATGTGCCTGTTGTTCTTCAGTTCCCCTACACTCCCCTCTGTCGCTAAAGGCGGCCATACACACACAGATATTATCGTATGAAATTAAGGTAAAATATTTGGCGAGTGTATGGTGGGAGACCAGGCGACTGATATCGGAAGAACTGGATATAGGTCATCTTATAGATCAGCCAAGATGGAAGATTTTGATAGTGCCCGAAAATCATCAAGGAGGTAAATCATCAGATGGAGGTAGAATTCTGTTGTTTCTATCCGTTTATGTGACGATTCATCTCTTAATATTTGGTTGCAGGAAAGAGGTTTGCGTGTATGTTCATCGTAAGAGTCTAAGGTCAGCCCTTCAGCGTTATAACTGTTTCTTAGACTTGAGTCCCCAGAAGTTGACTTACTTCAACTTGTAGCACCTCTTGATGATTAATGACATGTTTAAACATGAGGAGAGTTATAGTACAGCAACATCTGGGGGCCCAAGCTAAAGAAACAGCACTGTAGCACAAAATAGAGTCGTGCAGCAGGTCCGGTACCTGCGGGTTACTCGCAAAGAAAGCGGGCACCCTGCGGAATGAGGGGAGGATTTTCAGGTGCGGGTATAGATGCAGGTCGGGTTGCGGGCCTCATCTAAATTTCTTATCTTATTTACTATTGTTTATATTTTACTCCTTTTAAATTATTACAAAACTTGTTGCTGTCCATGCCCACTTTTGATGTTGCAGCAACATCACTTCCTGTTTGATGGTGGTCGGGTTGCGGATAAGGCAGTTGTGGGTCTGAGTCAGGTAGCGGATCAAAGTGGGTAAATATGCGGGTTCCGGGTCTTAGAAATTGGTTCCGAGCAAGACTCGAGCGCAAGATTGTCCATGGGTTAGATGTGGCCCACTAAGAAATCTTTGTGGCCCTCAGGCATGTGAAACAGTGGATAATTGGTCGAAGGCAATGGAAATCTTTGGCAGCACAACTCTCTGTATGTGGTTATAATTATTTGCTACTTGTGCTCTATCCTGCCATTAGAACTGCACTGGGAGTCAAAATAGGCCCTGCCATTCCAAATAAACAGAGGCCCAAACAACAACCCACCAGCCCAATAAATAGGAAGTGTCTATGGCAATTTACAGCAGCCCCTCTGGTATTTGCCAGAATCCACAGATTGCCAGTCCGGGCTTGCCTGCCCCTGCCTGATTTGTCCTCTGGCTTGCAGCTTGTTAGTGTCCGACTAAAGGCTCACTTTATTTGCCTCTATTAGTGTAGAGCAAGAAATAAAATTATGGTAGCTTCTTTGGCCAGTGTGACTACTTTTTGTTCCTCGTGTGTATTTTCACATCTCTAGTCCCAGGTTGGGAGCACATAAGGTGAAAATGCTCACTTACAAATTACACATTTTCCATTACAGTGAGAAATGCCAGCAGAAGCGAGCAATAGAAATTAGGTCTTTATAAATGCAGTACATCACTATTCTTTATATATTTATATACATATTCTTCATATTATACATAATAATTTATATACATTTGTGTTATGCTTGGTTTATTTGCGGTTTTTATTTTCTCCCACTAGGCCTGTATGTTTGGTAAGTTATGGTTATGGCCAAATGCAGCTGTTTTTTACATGAGATCAGTGGTGTGTGAGTTGGTGTTAGACATATTTTTCTGTCAGTTTTATAATATCTGTGGATTCTTTTTTTTCTTGGCACTAAACAGTGTGGAAGCAGCACCAGGAGACTTATTGATAGACCATGTAACGTAGACATCTTCAGATATGGAATGTTAATAATATGCAATAGACAACACTTGTCATTATTTATTTGTTTGTGCAATATTACATTTTGATTTTACTTAAAAGTTTAGGGATTTTAGAGGAAGAAGTCGCTTTAATAATTGATTTTTATTTGCAGTGTATGTAATGTAGCTCTAGATCTTCATTTACATTCGACAGATGAAGTTTCATCCTCTTGAAACAAACCGTATCCGAAGCTTTGCCGTGCAGCAAAAGGCAAACAAACCTTCAAAAGGTGGCCCCTAAAGTTGGCTATATGTGGGCCAACAAAAGTGGCAAACTTGGCCTTTCCAGTGTGAGTCAACAACTTATTGGCTTATGTATGAGGCTCTCTGGAGTTCCTGCCTAAGCAATATCTGCCAGAAAATCGGCAGATCTTGAGGGTTAAAAAAAGGGTTAAAAAAATCTGTGCAATGTGGTAATGCTTTTGACGTGTCCTTCATGCTGCCACAGTATTGGACCTGTTATCCAGAATGCTCAGGTTTTCCAGATAGCAGATCTTTCCGTAATTTGGATCTTCACACCTTCTCTACTAGAAAATCATGTAAACGTTACATAAACCCAATAGGCTGGTTTTGCTTCCAATAAGGATTAATTATATCTTAGTTTGGATCAAGTACAAGCTACTGTTTTATTATTATAGAGAAAAAGGAAATCATTAAAAAAATGTAATATTTGGAGCAAGATCTATTTGTCAAAACCTGGTCCCCCAGGGTAATACTGCTGGAATCCGAGTCCCATTCTCACTAATAAACTGACTAGGAGCCCCTTTTCCTTTTCTGTGGTAAAGACTTTAATGCAACGATAAGGTTTATCTGGTTATTCAGCTGGTTAACATGGTATCTGGGAACGACTGAGCACCCCTTCTTCTCAGTGATCTCTTAAACTATTCTTCTTTTGAATTTAGCTCTCCCCCCCCCTTTATTTTTTTCTCTTCCCTTTTATTTTATTAATCTCTACTCATAAAGGTAAACGGTATTAAAGGAGAAGGATAGGTTAAAACTAAGTAAGCCTTATCAGAAAGGTCCATCTAAATATATCAGTAAACCCCCAAAGTAGTGCAGCTCTGAGTCCCCTGTCAAAAGAAACACTGCATTTCTTTCCTTCTATTGTGTACTCATGGGCTTCTGTATCAGACTTCCTGCCTTCATCTTAAACCTCATTGCCCTGGGCTAGAGCATGCTCAGTTTGCTCCTCTTCCCCACCCCCTCCCTTCTCTACTGTAATCTGAGCCCAGAGCAAGGAGAGACTCAGGCAGGAAGTGATGTCACACCACATTAATACTGTAGCTCCTATCCTAAACAAACAGAGTTTCTAGAGCTTTTTACTCAGGTATGGTAAAACATTCTACACAATAAATATAGCATTCTAGCTTGCACTATTGCAGCTGATCTATTGGCAATAAAATGCCTCCGTAGCTTTCCTTCTCCTTTAATATTTTGCTCTATTTAAACCCTAAAATGGTTATCATGTGAAAGAATTGCGCAAGTAACTTCTTGTATAGAACATACTCAACTACATGAATGTTTACATGTGTAACTTGGCAATATATGGAACCGTAAAAAGTTAACGTTGTTATTGTGAACAATAATTTGTATTCTTTGCATAACATGATGCTAATAAATTGCTGATATTACTTTGGATTCCATTTCCTTACTTTATGACGGTCAAGTGTAAAAGAAATGCCTTTTTATTGGTTAAATAAAGAATATACAAAAAAATTAATAAAATGCAGTCTACGGGAGATGACCTTGCCGTAATGCCGAACTTTCTGGATAATGGGTTTCCAGATACCTGATCCTGTACCTTGAGCCTAATTTGGCCCAGTAGATGCCAAAAATAGGCAAAGATCTACCTGTTTGGTCACCATCTCAAACAAACGTATCTCCACATGTATGGCCAGCATCATAATGGCTTCTATGTAGGCTCCATCTGTACTGGTTTCTGATTGATTCCCATGTAGTCAGTATAGAGAACAACCACCAACCCACTAGAAACAAATCCTCACACACTGACAATCATCCCACATAGGTTTTAGTGTCTCAAGACTACACAGTCTCCGCTGAAAATTACATGATAGAATGAGCGTGATTCTGAGTCTGTGTGTGTGTATTTTTAAGGCAATCATTGAAATTAATTCTACACTTTCTCTTGCTTAGTCACCTCTGTATGAACTTCGTTTAGAGTAACACAAGGCATTTAGTAAAGTTGTAAAAATGTAACCCCCAATACCACAGAATTTTTAAAGATATAAAAACGGTGTTTGGGCTGACCGAGAGCAGTGCAAGGAAACACTGGGAAAATTAAAGAGATGGTGGCACAATACTCTAGTTGAAAATGGTGCCTGGAAAATTCCCAGGAATTTTTCTTTTTGTATACTGTACTTTCTGAAGAATTTGTACACTAAAATAGGACTAAGTGCCCACAAGGCACGAAATGCGTAAGGCTCTATTTTGAGCTCTTTTTCCTGTTATAATAAATTACTTTTTAACTGCATCAATTATTGGAGTGAAGTCCAGTTTTTACCCGTCTGCAATTAAAACAAGTGCATTTATCGCCTCCAATAAGCTGGGGCTTGATCACCTGGACCCCCATTAATATTGGTAAATTAACCCAGATTTCTTATACGAACAACATTGGATGTCTCCCCCAAAAATGCTAAAATACTAAATCACAAATCTTTTAGTACAAATTTGAAAAATTTACTTTTTAGAGTGTTCAGATGTGAGCTTCTGGTAACAAACCCTAGGCCCCGGCACAGATTCCAGAACATAAATGGAGACTGACCACCTTAAAAAGTTCAAATTGCCGCTTTGCTGGCTTTTATTTGCAAAAAACACAAAATCTTGAGCCCACTGGCTTCACATGGGGAATCACATATGCTTCATGTCATAGCAATAACAGTCCCACTTCACACCCTCACTGGTGTTCACCTTACTCTCAGGGGAGTTTAGCCCTCAATGGCTTTCAGCAGACCACAAATCCCAGAATCCTCTCTGGGCACACTTGAGACACTCTTGTCTCCTGGGAGTTGTTTCTCTGGTCCTCTCTCCAGCTCAGGGGAATCACTCTTGTTCCCTGGTGCTCACAAGCACATGTAGCCCCTCACTCTCCTTCACTCCAGGAGGTCTCTATCAGGAAGCAGCAGCAGCCCTCAGGTGTTGCTCCACACCTCCTTTTAACTATCCTTAATTAACACTAACTGCCTTTAGCTTGGCAGCTGCAAAACCCTTACATGGAGCAAGGGATGGAAGCCCACCCTGCTCTCTTCCATCCACTCCAGGGACCCTTAATCCAGCTTTTACCAAGATGGTGCAGAATTAAGCAGCATTATATGCTGCAGCAACACAGTTTTCCCTGGAGTTTAATGCTGGTGAAATACACAGAATATCATGCCATTTAGACGCCTATATCTTACACAGATTACTGGACTTTTTTTTTATATAGTTGGATGCATCCTATACGTTTGAATAATACCATTCTGTTGCATCTATAGACTGCAAAATATAAATAGTGTATACAATAGTTTTTACAGGCAAATACAAGAATTTAAGAACAGTGCAATACAATAATTTAAATACCACGGGGGACATTTATCAACATAAACTTGCACTTAGCATCTTCTTCAGCCAATTGCAACTAGAACAATAAAAGCAAACATTTGATTAATGGCGATTGTTTCCTTTCCAGGTGCAAATTTGCCCATTGTTGGCAGTAACATTCAAGATGGTAAATTGTGTGTGTACTGCAGCTTTAGTGTTCCTGAAAATAACTAAAATCTAGGAAAACACAATATCAGGGGATGTAAAATTGTGTTTTAACTGTATGATCTTTGGCAATAAAAATCATTTAAAGGGGATGTTCACCTTCCAAACCCTTTTTTAGTTAAATTGTTTTCAGATTGTTCCCCAACAATAAAAACTTTTTTCAATTACTTTCCATTTTTTATTTTTTACAGTTTTTCCAAAATCTAAGTTTAAAGTTTATTCTTCGTGTCTCTGGTGTTTGAGTCTAGCAGCTCAGTGATTCAAGAACATCTGAACTGTTACAATTTTGCAATATTTAATTTTTCAGTAGGATCAGGTCCATTTTTTAGCAGGATCTATGGGGTATAGGGTTGCCACCTTTTCTGGAAAAAAATACTGGCCTTCCTATATATATATTTTTTTACCTATTAATAGGGATGTACCGAATCCATTATTTTGGATTTGGCTGAACCCCCGAATCCTTTACAAAAGATTTGGCTGAATCCTAATTTGCATATGCAAATTAGGGGTGGGAAGGTGGAAAACGGTTTTTACTTTCTTGTTTTGTGACAAAAAGTCACATGATTTCCCTCCCGCCCCTTATTTGCATATGCAAATTCAGATTCTGTTTGGCCTGGCAGAAGTATTCGGCTGAATCCCGAACCGAATCCTGGATTCGCTGCATCCCTACCTATTATGGGGAATATAAGTGCAAGTATTGGATCACAGTTGCCTTTAATGAAATTCGGGGATTCTGCTCAGCAAGGTCAAAGGTAACATGTAGCAACTAAATGTATCCATTTCGAACAGTTAACAGGGTCGGCAAACCCCTCCCAGAGCTGCTTTAGAAGGTGAAAAATAGAAAGTAATTGGAAAATGTCTTTATTTTTGGGGAACTGAAACCAACTGAACTGAAAAGGGTGTTGGAAGGTGAAATAACCCCTTTAATCAAGAGAAAATACATTCTAAAATCTGAGATACTAGAGGGTTTGAGCCACAGAAAATGCTAATACACTTATACAGCCATGTTATCTCCAGCATTGACAGTAAAATGTGTTGTACCATAGATCTCATTGACATTGTGGCATCATGAGGTGCCTTATTGAGTTTATCAAACATCTGACTTGCAGAGTCAGATTATGAATCAGAAACTTCCATTGAATTGATATGGAACTGTGCACCAGTCTTGATCACCCACAATCCCTGCCAAACTTCCCTAATGGTCTTGTGGTTGAATGGAAGCAAATCCTGTTAATGATATTCCAACAACTACTAGAAAGCTTTACTAGTAGAGGAGAGGCTTTTTATAACTATAAGTTTATAATACTTTATAATAATATGTAGTACTTATTAGGTCTAGGCAAAAGATTGCACACGCAATCCCTTGAGCAATTACGTGTACTGGAGTTACTTGTATTCATCTGGTAATTGGGTCCCCTTGGTGAAAGCTATGCTAACATATTAGTATAGGTTTGGGATCTGTTATCCAGAAACCAGTCATCCAGAAAGTTCAGAATTACAGAAAGGCCCACTCCCATAGAGTCTCCCATAAACATTTTAACCAAATAATCCAAATTTTTTTTAAATTAATTCCTTTTTCTTTGTAACAATAAAACAGGACTTTTTTTTGATCCCAAATAAGATATAATTAATCCTTTTTTTGTGGCAACATGAGTTTATTGGGGTTATTTATGTTTTTCTAGTAGACTTAAAGGCAATGTAAAGGCAAAAAAATTAAATCCATTTTTTAATGAAAAAGAAACCTATCTCCAATATACTTTAATTAAAAAAATGTCTACTGTTTTTATAATAAACCTGACTGTATGCAGTGAAATTCCCCCATCATTTAATTTGCTCTGACAGCTGCAGACGGTCCCTAACTACCCTGCAGGGAAACACATACTTTCAAACGGCAGTGAGGAGCACCCCATCTTACTTCCCAGAACTCGAGCAGCTTTGTTTGTTTCCCTGTAGAGCAGCTGGCGACTGTAGAGATTTGTATCCGCAGATCCAGTGTAGTCTGTATATTCTGATTATTAATCAGTCTTAAGATGGCCATAGACTCAAAGATCCGCTCGTTTGGCGACATCACCAAACGAGCGGATCTTTCCCCGATATTCCACTAACGGCATGGCTATATCGGGGGTAATTGTAACGTCTGGCCGTATGGCTGAACGTTCGAATAAAGATACTCCAAGGGGCTCAGACGAGTCGGTCGGTTAAAAATCAAACCTTCCCGATCGATATCGTGGCCAGATATCGATCGGGCAGATAAGCTGTCAAATTGGTCCAAACGACCGATATTGGCAGCTTTATCTGCCCCTGTATGGCCACCTTCACTGTATGGCTTCTGGCAAATATTATTTAACTTGTGCTGTTTTGATCATTTATGACGATCCCTATGCTTAACCTCCCAACCGAAGCCCAGACCACACTGAGCATGTGCACAGTCTTGGTCTTGCAAAGATGCTTAACAAAGTTACAAGATGGTGACCCCCTGTGGCCAACTTTGAAAGCATAAATCATTTGTTTAATTTGGCTTCTGGTGCAGTTAGTTCATGTTTATGTTTAGTATACAAAATACAGCATTTCTAGCCTTATTCTATTTTAGACTGGTTCCCCTTTTAAGGTATGGATATCCAAATTACAGAAAGATCTGTTATCTGGGAAAACCTCAGAGTAATGTGTCCCATACATTCACTCTCTATATAATATAATTTGAAAAGTGATATGCTTCATTGTTTTATTTATGTTCTACGTTAAGTCAGGTTTAATTGTGAATCTAGCCTACTCTGTAAAAGCCTTCTGGGAACACTGGCAATATAATTGGAAGAGATTCTTGTCTACTGGATCAAAAACTATTGATGACTGTGTATTGATATTTTTTTTTTCAGTTTTAAATGCTAAAACAAGGCTTTTGTTTACCTATCTATGCACTATAGACTAAAGTCACATAAGCCTTGTCTAGATTATTAAACAATGTCAGTTTTGTATAAGATTTCTGGAATTGTATATCCCCTTCATCAGAATTCTACTAGAAAATAGATGCCTGTGCTATGGCTAGGTCTCCATGGGTAGCATGGTGCACTTGTGTGAAGTTGCCCTCTGGAGCTCTAGGTATTTTCTTTTTGTTTTAGTGTTCAAAATTAGGGATTCACCGAATCCACTATTTTGGATTCGGCCGAATCCTTTGCGAAAGATTCGGCCGAAAAATTTGCAAAAGATTTGGCCGAATACCGAGCCGAATCCTAATTTGCATATGCATGGGTGGGAAGGGGAAAACATTTTTTCCTTCCTTGTTTTGTGACAAAAAAGTCACATGCTTTCCCTCCCGCCCCTAATTTGCATATGCAAATTCGGTTCGGCAGGGAAGAAGGATTTGGCCGAATCCTGCGGAAAAAGGCAGAATCCTGGCCAAATCCCGAACCGAATCCTGGATTCAAGGCATCCCTATTCAAAATGTCTTATGTGACCTTAAAAATATAGCTGTACCAATTTGATGATCGAGAAGTTGTTTATTTTGTTGTAAACTATAAGATCTGCGGCATTACATGTTTTTGCGAGGGAGTGTAGCCCAGTTCAAGTCAAAATATGGGCTTTGGAAGGATAATATATGGTAGTATAGCGCCAATGTTCTACATGCTGCTTTACAGATATTATTCATCACTCCCATTGGTCTAAATTCCATTTCACAATCAGGCAAGATGCTAGAGTCTGTTACACCAGGAGACATATAAATACTTCTGTCCTTAGAATGTGGGTGGAAACTGGATTATGTGGAAGAAGCTCACACAGCTCATGGTTAGTAGTCAAGACCCCTGTGCTACAATTATGGCCATAAATCCACTTTTCTTTAATCCTGCATGAAAGTGTGGAGATAAATGTTTTAAAGGGGCCCTGTCTTAATTACAGGATATTTCAATGGAAGTCTGCTTAAATGCAAACTATTTTTTTTTTAAATGCATGAAAAAATTCTATGTATATAGGGCAGAACTAACCACGCCACTGTCTGCGTACAGTTAGCCATTTGTGATCGAACATTGACCCCCTTAAAGTGATACTGACACTAAAAAACTACTTTTTAAAATATGAATATACATTAAAAGTTACCTATAGGTCATGCTGAGAGGTTTGTTTTTGTAAGTAATGGTTAGTGAAGTTCCAACCTTACTGTCCCATCTCAGCCTGTCAGTTAAAGTTTCTAATGCAAACGGACTCCTGCTGCACAAATATGGCAGCCCCCTCATAGACAATTACACGGAGTCGGCGTAATGTAAAAGCATTGGGCAAATACTTTATGGCAAAATTATAAGAAGCATGCAAAGTCAATTTTATGGTAGATGTAAAAAAAGGTTCAATTTCTGGTGTCCGTATCTCTAATGCTTTTTTAGTTCTGAGAGGAGTGTGAGAGGTGGGTGAATGTATCTCTTGTTCAGAGAGCACAATTGCACTCTTTGCACTGAAAGTGTCATAGTTCCATAAAAAATAAAAATGAATGAAATAAAATGCAGCTCTTATATTTCCCAGGGTAAATGTAAAGTGACAATATTCTCACCTTGTCTCGTGGCAAAAGCTGCACTGAATATATCACAAACTGGCCTGTCCGCCCTCCTTAGGGGTTTCTCCTGAATTCACACATTATATTTTGCTCATAAAAAAACACTCTCTCAGCTGAATGTGGCTACCTGCTCATCTTAGGCACTGAAGGAGGGGCAATTAGTTCTGCACACACAGGACATATACTCTAAACTTGCAAGTGAGGCCAACTACAGCCGCATTGTAGTTCATTACCTGCCTTTTTTTCTTTTTTACACCTATCCGCATTGCGGATATGGTTAGGTGCAATTAAGGGTGGTGGTCCTGAATCTTTTGTACAGCTATGGCATCGGTTATCCACAAACCTGTTATCCAGAAAACTCAAATTTACAGAATAGCCATCTCATATAGTCTCCATTTTAACCAAATAATCCAGACTTTTTAAAAATGATTCTCATTTTCTCTGTAATAATAAAACAGTACCATGTACTTGATCTAAGATATAATTAATCCTTATTGGAAGCAAAACCAGCCAGCTTTATGTAATGTTTACACGATTTTCTAGTAGACTAAAAGGAGAAGGAAAGGCTAAAATTAAGTAAGCTTTATCAGAATGGTCTATATAAATACACCACTAGACCCTCAAAGTAATACTGCTCGGAGTCCTCTGTTAAACGAAACGCCACATTTCTTTCCTTCTATTGTGTACTCATGGGATTCTGTATCAGACTTCCTGTTTTCAGCTTAAAGGAATTGTTCAGTGTCAAAATAAAAACTGGGTAAATAGGCTGTGCAAAATTAAACATGTTTCTATTATAGTTAGTTAGCCATAAATGTAATCTATAAAGGCTGTAGTATCTGGATGTGTAACATAATAGCCAGAACACTACTTCCTGCTTTTCAGCTCTCTTGGTTTCCACTGATTGGTTACACCAATCACTGACTTGATAGGGGGCCACATGGGTCATAACTGTTGCTTTTGAATCTGAGCTGAATGCTAAGGATCAATTGCGAACTCACTGAACAGTTATGTCCCATGTGGCTTCCCCTTCAAGTCACTGACTAATTCAGAGTTGGAGAACTGAAAAGCAGGAAGTTGAGTTCTGGCTATTATGTTAGACATCCAGTCTCTTCAGCCTCTATACATTAAATGTTGGGCTAAATAACTTTATCGGAAACATTTTTTATTATGCACAGCCTATCTATTTACCCAGTTTTTATTTTTACACTGAACTGTTCCTTTAAACCTCCAGGGCACGGCATGAGCATTCTCCGTTTGCTCCTCATCCTTTTCCCCCTCCCTGCTGTAATCTGAGCCCAGAGTGAGCAGACAGAACATGTCACCAAGCTAATATGGCAGCTGCTATCCTAAACAAACAGAGAGAGAGAGCTTCTAGAGCTGTTTACTCAGGTATGTTGAAGCATTCTGCAGAATAAATATAGTATTACAGTGCATTCAGAAATCCGTGAAAAGGCATCTCATGCAAGAATTCCACTGCGAATATGAGACGTGATGATTTACTGAAACGTAGCAGAGCTTCACACAGAAAATAAGGTGACATGGTCAATTTCAGCTGAACTGGCACAGGGTAGAGATCTTTCCAGGAAAATATGTTTTTGTAATACAAAGTATAGAGAAATTGTGGAAAAAAAGTATGAACAGTAATTCAGGAGTTTGAACCAATAACTGAAGGAAACATAATCGTCTCATAAACTGTTGATTAAAACTCAAAGGGGGTTCCCCGATTCTTCAAAATGTGTTGTTATTTAGAAGAATGCTCTTTTAACATTTGTAGCAGTTACAGAGCATATTTACAAATAAAGTTTTGTGTGTGTGTGTGTATGTGTATATATATATATATATATATATATATATATATATATATATATATATATATATATATATATATATAAAAATATATATATATGTGTGTATATGTATGTGTGTGTGTATATATATATATATATATATATATATATATATATATATGTGTATGTGTTTGTGTGTATATATGTATATGTGTGTGTATATATGTATGTGTATGTATGTATGTATGTATGTATGTCTATACATACATACATACATACATACATACATACATACAGGTCTTATGGGAACTGGAGCCATTGAGATGTGTTGGATAAGGTGTGAAAAGCAACATTTTTTTGTGCTGTAAACATTAGGAGTCTTGTTGTCCTGGGAGACAACGTGTATATTAACCCTTTAAGTGCCAGCAGAATTTGACAGTTTGGTTACACAAAATGCCAGATGTTTTTAAAAACTTTTGGTGCTCTCTTATTTTAGGGGCATTTTCTGAGGGGAGAACCCGAGCTTTCTAAATCTGCCTGAGTTTTCATGTATTTCCACCTCTGCAAAAAGATTAATTTTCATAATATATGAATTTATACCAGAAAAAGATTTCATTTTACGCATGAAAATCCAACTAATTTGGAAAGCCTCAGGTCTCTCGAACGTGCCAATACCAGATATGTATAGTTTTAGGGAAAGTTAGGACTTCTGTACAGCAAAAAGTCCCGGCAGTATATTACCGAATCTTAAAAGCACTAAGGCAGAAAACGGCATAATTAACAGTTTGTTGCCCAATATACATAGATTTACCAAACTGTGGCATACAGAGACCCCCAAATTCAAATAGTACATATGAATTCTCACGTATGACATTGGCTACTACAATATAAGCACCCGGTATGTGTATTATGTGCCATGAGACCCCCTAACAGTATGGAGACCTTAGAAAACCATACATTTTCCGAAAGTACACATTCAGACAAATCTAAAACAGGTAAATATGTCTTTCTATTGCAAACTGCAAAACGATGCCAAACATAACGCTTGCTATGAATTTTTCCGAAAATCGTCACAAATTTTGAATTTTACTCCATTATATACCCCACATTTCGTAACGTACCAGCAAAAGGCATCCTAAATATGAACGCCAGGGGTCTACTAAACAGCTTGATGCCTGATATGCATAGATAAACCAAACTATGTCACGCACAGAGACCCCCAAATGGATATATAGCAGACAAAATTTCCATGGGTAAAATGAAGTAACGATGAAAAGAGAGAAATACAATAAAATCACTAAAATTCAACAAAACCATGAAAAACAATGCGTTTTCTTTCTTGCCTATTGTAATCCACAGTTTGAATATTTTAACATGGTTTTATGGACAGAAATAAGCAAACACCTACGCAAAGCTGAAAATGTAATAAAATCGCTAAATATGCAATAAAATGGCTGAAAATGCACCAAAATCACTGAAATTGCAATAGAATCGCCAAAATAACATACAAAAGGTATTGCGCAGTGCAATTAGCAAATACGCTATTTGCAATGGCTGTCTGTGTAGCCATATAGGATCGCTGCAATTCATTTTTTCTGTTCTTTAATATGGAAAAGTGTAAAAAGTGCCAGGAAACCAACGTTTTAATCTTGTTCCTTTTACCCTCTGTTCATAAACGAAGCAGTAACCCGCTAACAAAGTCATCTGAGTTCAAGTGAGAATGTATGGTTTTAAAGAAAGTAAACTAGAATTAATCTATGATACATAGCCACCTAGTGGTGGGTGCTGCATAATCATTTGTTTTGTGTTTTCATCCTTTGTAAATGACGTGATGCCTGCTGAGTGTATGTCACATTTAATAGTAAACATGTTCTCACTTATGGTCCCTCAAGGTTACTCAAATGCAAAGTAGTCACAACAAGTGCATGGCCTGTGAAAGGGTCAAGTCACTGATGTAAAATATAGTATATAGATCCATTTATTAA